>JAZKJV010009755.1:0-200713 GCA_037367405.1 Ottelia alismoides | reverse complement strand
TATCATGATGCAACTTATTTATATTTCATTGCCATTTTTTAAAATCAATATGAATTTAAAAATTCAATTCGTATTCTTAAGCGGTCTTTATTCGATCGCATACGGATTTGATATTTATTGGATCCGTACTTGGATTCATTCTTTATTCAATCCATATTTGGATTTGCTCTTTATGCAATCCATATTCGGGTTGATTCTTTATTTGATATGTATTCGGATTCGATAAAATTCAGATCAAGTTCATATCTGTATTTTTAAGGATATGGTTTTCTTAATGCTTATTCGTATCCGTATTCGTATTCGATAGAGATGAAGCGAATATGGATATGGAATTAGGTATATTTGATCTGTTTTCATCCCTACAATTGCGGCGAGGTGGAGGATGCTTTCGAAGGGACCAAAGGGTCAGGACTTTTGGCCTCTTGAAGAAGAATATGGCATGTGGGGAGAAAGCCCCGACGTAGACGGGAATCTTGATTGTGCTTATTGCATAGTTAATCCATCTAATTCACGCACTTCTATGTTTATCATTGAACTCTTTGTGCGGAAATATCCATATCGTATTAATAAATTAATTGTGCAAATTTCTCTCTATTAACGTAAGAATATATTGTTTGTGAATTAATATATATGATAATGTTTTCCTTGGAGGTGATATCCTACGGGTACCTGCAGGTACCCATGACCCATTTCTATAATCCGAGTACCCGTTAGAAGCGGGTACCCATTAGAACGGTCGGGTCGACCCACAATCCGGTAATGATGGACCGTGGTGGTCATTGATCTAATGGGTCGGGTACCCGCCCGTGAGCACCCCTAATGCTAAGAGGCTCATTGCTCATAAATCTTCTTTCTGTTTTGCGGATATGTCTGTGAAGTTTCTTCGACCTATCTTTTTTTGGTAAGTAAATGTGTATTCCATGTAAAGGATATTTACAAAAGGTACTATCGGCCTTGTTTACAACAGAACAAAAAGAACAAAACTTCTAAAAATTGTAGTCCAGGTTGAACAATTAGGCTAGAGGGGACAAAAACTCGACCACTGATGGCTCAATGCAGCAGGCGACACATTTGTACAACCTTGTCGACAATCGTCTCAACGGTTCTTTGGGCACCGGTTGTCCACCGATTGTTCCTCTCATTTTGGGGTTATTTGGTATATTTGAGATCTGATTCGCCATGATGCTTGCATGGTGATCTCTCTTCCTTTCATGCTCGACGAGCTTCGACACTCTTGGTGTTTGTACTATGGGTTTTTATTAGTTGTGTCCTTCTAAGATATGCAATATCAGTTATACCCCTCTTTCTTGCAATATCAGTTGTGTCCCTTACTTCTTGCATTGTTATCATTTGTGCCCTTTTGTTAGCTTGGTCGGAGGCACAACTGATATTGCAAGAAAGGACACAAATGATAACGATGCAAGAAGTCTGGGGCACAGATATTGTAAAAAGAGAAGGATACAACTGATATTGCAATATCTCAAAGGAATACAACTGATAAAAACTCTTGCATTATTCTTATATCCACCAAATACTTTAATACTACTAGATGGATGGAGCACTAGCTGTCATGGATTAAGTTTAACACTTCAAGTAACAATTTTTTTGGTGCGTCCTACTTCGTCAATCGTCATTATGAGGTTATGCTTTGTAATGACAATTGTTATCGTGTTCTAGCAATGTAGATGGATGGCTTGAACTGCTACGAGTTCCAATGAAGCTTTATCTTTGACTTCATTGAGTACTTTTTGCGGTTCCTTTTTGGATGTAGTTCTTAGCTTCTTCAAACTTTTGGATTGACTCTTTAGGCCCCGATCGATCAATCTTTGTACTAAGTCATCAATTATGATTCCTCTTTTACTTGTACAATAAATACGGTTTGGAAAATGGTCTAGTAGTAGAAGCAGTGAGCTCACACTCCAATGACTAGGGTTCCAATCCCACACTCCCCCTTAACTAGTAAAAAATCCGATTTCCATCTTCCTATATTTTTTACATGTCTCATGAGAGAGTGCATACAACTTTCCTCCATTTTGCTAATATATGCAGGAATTTTGTGCGCAATAATCGCCACAAACAAATGCGAAAAGATTCACTAATATACCTGCTTCCATCGTGGTTGAGAGACATCATACATCATGACAACGATGACGATGCGAATGAGAGTCGATGATCACTTCTTCTGTTATTCTTTTCGCTTTACTCATAAGTATCACTCTTTCATCTCATGTAGAATAGAATGACTAAGAAGCGCGAGTTTTGGATCCTTCTGACATTATCACATTGTCTAACTCTCATTGATTTGACATAATATTTTAACTTTGTAGAGATCATCTCAAAGAACTAGGGATGAGCATCATGATAGGTGCCTTTGGGTCAAAAGGTGACCCCGCCCAAGGTTCAAAAAATTTAATTTGTCGTGTATCGAACTGAGCTCGGAAAGTTTTTCTTTGACCCCGATTAACAAAGGATCAGGTTCTAGTTCGGCTGACCTATTAAAAATTTTTGATGGAAGTGTAGGGAAGGAAAATGGATGATTAAAGGTATCTATGCTATTGACGGAACAATGTAGATAAATGAATATACAAAATTTATTGGTATATATCAGTTTACAAATAAAATAGAGTGTATTATACAAGATACATATATGAGGAACAATGAGAGAAGTGATATTTATTATGTAATGAGAAAAGTGATGTTACGATTCTGAAGTTTGTTCTAAAAGAAAAGAGTGGACAATTATATGTAAGTAATAATGGTGGGAATATAAAGAACTGCAATATAGTAATTGAGATCATGAATTGTTATAAGAAACATCTTATCAAGGTCCTTATCGAGTCAGGTCGTTGGAGCTAATTGGTTTGGGCCCACATCGGCTCAAGCCCGGCCCATCTATTTAATGAGCAATTTTCAGCATGAGAACGAACCAATATAACTTGGACTGAGTTTCGGTTTGGACTTATTGGTCGAGCTCTTGAGCTTGATGAGACCGACTCAACTCAATGCTCAACCCTAAAAAAACTTGTTATTAGAGAAGTATCTCATGGGGAGTACAGTGAAAAAGAGAAGTAACTAATGGAGATTGGTAGGTAAGGAAAATATTACCATGAAATTGTAATACAAAATCTTGTTGTGTATTACTATGTAAGAGATTCGTTTAAGACTCGTCTACAGATCGGGTTTAAAAAATCGAAACAGATCTGCTGGTCGGATCAGTTGGGTCGGTAACCAGCCTTGATCCGATTGGTTCGACGTGTTTCATGTAATTAATTTTAAAAAAGGAAGAAAATAAAAAAATCAGGTCCCATCGATGATCGGACTGGGTTGATCCGAATTGACCTAGTTTTGCTGGTTTAATAAGTTTTCAAAAAAATATTTAAATAATTAAATAGAGTTTTTTTATAACTAGTGTCCTTAACTTTTGAAATATAAGTTATGCCATTCTTTTTTCAATGTCAGTTCTGCATCTACCTTCTTAACGTAGTTGTCTAGAAGCAACTACACACAAATGGCTACAATATTGTATTCATCTACATTTTGTAGAATTTTTCTCGAGATAAACAATCGAAAGATTTGATAGTTTAGACAATTATTTCATTGATATACAGCTACATACTTACATATACGTATTCGATTTTATTAGTTAAAAAAACCGGTTCGAACGGTCTGACCATTAAATTAAGCTTGATTCGATTTTTTTTCGAGTCAATATGAATAATTATGTCATGCTAACATCATCGTTGGTCCAACCGGTTTGGACGACAATCCAAGTCGATTGAACTAAATCAAAACTGACCGGTTCAACGTCCGATCATATTTTTAAAATCATGCTACAGATGATCAACACGATCCTAATCATCAGGCCATTTTAATTCATTGTGATTATATTATATTAATTCAAAATAATTCAGAATTATAATGAATTTCATTGTAAATATATTATATGGGAAAGGAAATCCATGTTGAATTCTTACAGAAATAAATACATTTAGGACCATTTCATCCTCAGCTGCCATTTGGTTGACGAAAAGACGTCCCATCAACATTCTAGCATGGAAGAAACTTGCTCAGTAAGGTGAATAGGAATTAGGAAACAATCCGTTATCAGTGAGTCTGAATAGTCAATTCCCAAAATTTATAGACGAATCGTCCAATCATTCGTCCAGAATAACAACTGTACCGTTGCCGCTTTAAAATAGCCGCCTCTTCGTAAGGACCGCTATGCAATTCCCTAGAGCAGAAGCGCTTTTCCATAAATGTCCCTACGAAGAAGCCGACTTTACACGGGACAGCTTCCCACAAATCCCATGTGGCAACCGCCAGCTTCAATACCGTTGGGATGAGCCCAAAAAATCGCTTTTACATTTATCCTCCTCCGACATTATGACATTTCAGCAATACCTCCTGTTTTTCCACATTTCTACAGTTCTGCCCTTCCATAAACTTAAAATAAGGGCATATCTATAATTATAAAAGGGTATAACTGTAGATTTTATAAAAATATAAGGGCACAAATAGAGATGGAAATGAATATTATAATTAATATCTGATCAGCTATCATATTTTTTTTTATACATTTTTTTAACTTTGTTATTTTTATTCATTTGGATGTTGATATGGATATCACTTTGATATTAGCTAATATTAACATTCATATGTCCATTTAGTACATAAATATAATTATAACTATGCGTAACAATATTTTATTATTGCATTCATATATCCATTGTTGATATAATTATATATTCATATATTCGTTTTGTAACAATATAATTATAACTGTGTGTAACAATATTAATATTCATATATCCATTGTTGGTATAATTGTTATGAAATAAATATATTTGGTACATTTATTTTGTATAAACCATCCTAAACGTGCATATTTTAGTTAATGTTTTAAATATTTTATTATTATTTGTATCCGATTCGCATTCGCCTTATAATTATATTCGTTTTTAAGGTTATGATAACATAATTTTATATCCTTCAATTTTCATACTCGTATTCATATTTTAAAATAGATAATGATATAATTACATGAGAAAAGGGATCCTACTCCATGGAGTAGATAACTTACCTATTCCACTTTTCTTTTTTTTTCAATTTTTTTTATTTTTTTGAGAAATGCTTCCATGGATTTTCATAACTATATTCCTCTAATATGTCATTCAAATTTCGTCAGAAACAGAGCTCCTACGCCTCCATCCAGATAGTCATTTTTTAACGGTCACATATTTGATGTATTTTTCATATTCTGGATGGAGGCCGTAGCAGTCTCTGTTTCTAACGAAATTTGAATGACATATTAGAGGGATATAGTTATGAAAATCTATGGAAGCATTTTTCAAAAAAAATAAAAAAATTTGAAAAAAGAAAAGTGGAGTAGGTAAGCTACCTACTCCATAGAGTAGGATCCCTTTCCTCTAATTACACACACACACATATATATATATATATATATATATATCCGTATCTGTATCCTATCGTTTTCAAACCTAGGTACAATGATTATTGCAAAAAAAGATAGGACTACAGCTCTAATTTTAGAATCTCGAAGGGACACACGTGCTAATTTTCCAAAATATTGTATTACGCGTTAAACAACAAATAATGCTTATATGAATCGTGATGTAATTACGAAGACTGCACCGGTGTAATTGGAAAAGATCCGTAGAAACGGAACAAAACCGCATCCCTGAGCACATGTTCCCCGCATGATTTTCGGGAATTTCGATTAGTTTCCTTTTTTTTCCAAATTCTGTGGGGATGCGTGGAAATATTCCTTGAGAAACCTCGCCACACAATAAGAAAACGAGACAAAAAGAGAGGAAGTACGCGGGGCGGACCCCAACCTCCAGAATCTCGCGGGCGGCTCGTGCCTTGTGAACCACCACCGCAACAAACCCACTCCACTCCCTCTTCTCTCTTCCCCCCCCCCCCCCCCCCCCCCCCCGTTCTCCTTCTGGAAAGCGTGACCGCCGCGTCTCCCTCCCATCGTATTCCCACTCCTAAACAGTTGTCTCTCTCTCTCTCTCTCCTATAGCAACTTTGGCGTTCCCACTCTACTCTCCTCACAACTCTCTCACTCTCTTTCTCTCTCTATATATATACGTATCCACTACTTGCGACACATAATTGGCTGTCTTCTTCTTCTGCTGCCCTAGACGCTGAGAGGGAGGCGGCTGATGGCATCCCTCTCCTCCTTCTCCTTGTTCGTGTTCTTACTGCTACCGGCGATTGCCTATCGGGTGGCGCTGGCGGCGGATCCCACTCTCTACTACGAGTGGAATGTCTCCTACATCGACGTCGCGCCGTTGGGCGTCAAACAGAGGGTAATAGCGTATGTTACGTTCTTCCCTCTGATGTGGATTGTGGAAAGTGTCAATAGTCATCTCGTGGGAATTTTGTTTGAAAGATAGGAATCTTAGGTTTTTTTCCGGCCGAGATAGCGATTTTCGGTAAAAGAAGGTGGAGTTCACGAGTATCGATGGTATGAAAAAAAGCTGTGGGATGGGTGACTGTTTTCATGATCTGAGGCTGTGTTGTTGAGGATTTTGTGGGTTATGCGAAATACAATTATTTTAATCGAGTCGTGGTGGTACCGCTCGTGTTGCCCTAGTTTTTCTGGTCCCTGTAGCTCCACGCCCTCATCTGTGGGGCAGGGAAAAATGATGGGGGTGGTGGGGGCGTTTGTGATTCTGGAGTTCTCCGAGTGGCACCATGTATATTGACAAAATTATCCTTTTTTATTTGTGTATTTTAATACGCTGATATAATAGGGGTAAACTGTCAGGAATGTATGACGAACTCTTTTAGGAGTTTTTCTGAAACGATTATTGGTTTGGTTGCCGTAATGGTTTTTAAAATAAACTAATGTTTCCGAATTTCCCTGAGAATAGAGTTTCAATATCGGAAATAGAATTTGGCCCAGTGATTTTGCTTCGATAAGAAACGATTTGAGAATGTGAACCATAAAGTTTGTAATGATACTGTGATTGTCTGCTTATCAATTGGTTTATCCAATAATCTAAACACACAGGTGGTGCTCAAACCTTTCCTTTCTATTGAATTAGTTTTTGTTATGAGCTCGGGTTTATATATCTAAGCAGCTCTTTTAGTGCGGATGAGTTTCTTGCACCTTGAGGAATTATGACCGTCAATCACCTTGCTAATACACTACGAAGCTAAGGTTGAATGCATCTAAAAAATATCCAAATATGGTGCTCGTTTCTTATTAAATTTTCTTTATCAAGTGCATATTGCCTATGAGAAGTTAAATTCTACAGCATTATCCTCGTAAAATTTGAATATGTAGCAAAGCTGTAACGGAGAATCCTTGCACCCAAGCTAGTGCCTATCGTGGACACTTTCATTTAAACCATGTTGCTATGCTGACGACTATATATTTCTCTGCACTGAAAATGTTATTTTATGAGTTTTAAACTGCCATATTCATTCAATATTAGTTTCGAGGTTGCAGGTCATAGCTATCAACAACCAGTTCCCTGGACCCACTATCAATGCCACAACAAATTACAACGTTCTTGTCAATGTTTGGAATTATCTCGATGAACCCCTTCTCATAACTTGGTATACAATTCTAACCTAGGAATCTCAGTTTGGAGTTGTCTGGACTTAATTTATGTCGATTTATCACAGACTTTCACTTTTGCAACAGGAATGGAATCCAGCTTAGAAAGAACTCTTGGCAGGATGGTGTGCTGGGTACCAATTGTCCAATCCCAGCAAGTTGGAACTGGACATATAATTTTCAAGTTAAGGACCAAATTGGCAGCTTCTTCTACTTTCCATCAATCAACTTACAACGAGCTTCAGGAGGTTTTGGGGGTATCGTTGTAAACAACCGAGCAGTGGTTCCAGTTCCCTTTGAACAGCCATATGGGGACATAACCATCTTTATTGGAGATTGGTTCACTACAAGTCATCTGGTATGTATAGCAAGTTGTGTAAAGGATGAGTTTATTTGATAACATCTATTTATTACAGAAGTCAGAGAGGGATGTTTTTTTACTTGATGCAGGATCTAAAGAAGACTCTTGACAATGGCGAAGACTTGGGAATTCCTGATGGTGTCTTGATTAATGGCAAGGGTCCATATCGATATAATGCCACACTTGTTGCAGATGGTATTGAGCATGAGACAATCAATGTTGAACCAGGTTGTCTACTTGTCTTTTCTTTTATCTCGTATATCTTGTATCACTAGGAAGGTGATTGCACAAGTTAAAACGTTTTTGGTACCATATTTTGGTTGTGATGTTGTCCTTTTCATTCAATTTTTTTGTGGACACCACATCATTGAATACACACGTTCATGTTGGTTATTTGCTGTGGATATGAAATATGAACTTTTACATCCAAAAAATCAATACTTGGAGTCAATATATTGTACATGTGTTTTCTAGAATCTTGATTTCTTATTCTGATATTAAAATTTTGTGTTGCATTTTGTCTTGCATTTTTTTCTCCAGATTAAGTTCTCTTAAGTTAAATTTCTCATTGAAAGAATGAAGTGAGGATCATGTTGATTTTCTCTTTGAAAGAATGCAGTGAGGATCATTGTTGTACATCCATATTGTGAAAACACCTGGGATTGAAATCATTTAGAGCTACTGGATTTGGATCTTTCATCTATGACAATTAGAATTGCATACCGTTGAATATTTAGGAGTTCAGGGAGAAAAATGTTTTATTGTATTATGTTCGGTCTGTAATTATTTTGGATTATGTTTGGTCTTTAATTATTTTCCTGAATGAATTGCCCTTTTCTGTCATTAACTTATGCAGCTCCTTTGATTACATGCTGTGATATTTTGAATAGAAAATTCTTATAATGCGCTTCCATTGTAAAATTTTGCTCATTTTGAAATCTTCTGTTCTGTAACAGGTAAAACATATCGTATTCGTGTACACAATGTCGGGGTTTCTACAAGTTTGAACTTTAGAATCCAAAACCACAATCTGCTTCTTGTGGAAACGGAAGGCGCCTACACACAGCAACAGAATTACACTGAGCTTGATATTCATGTTGGGCAATCCTCCTCCTTCTTGGTTGTTATGGATCAAAATGCAACCAGTGACTATTACATTGTGGCAAGTGCTAGATTTGTGAACGACTCCTTATGGACCAGAGTTACTGGGGTTGCCTTATTGCATTATTCAAATTCGAAGGGGATGGCATATGGCCCTTTACCTGACCCTCCAATGGATTTCTATGATAAATCCCGTTCAATGAGACAAGCCCTGTCTATTAGGTTTGTCCATGCCAGATTTTTTTTTTCATTTAATATATTTAAGAGGTTGTTCTTGATTTTTTTGCCACAATTAGGACTTTATCTCATCCCATATCTTTGATTTGGTGCCATGTCCTCATTAGGTGTCGTAAGTCATAGATTCTTAGATGTATTATGGTAGGTATTACTTGTTAGTAGTGTCATATTAGGATTATGAATCCTAATGGGATGTAACTCCTAATCCTAATAGTAGTTGAGTTGTATTCTATTTGTAGTCATAATGGGAATAGGACTATGATGTTGTAATTGGGCTATATAGAGAGAATGGAGGCATTGCCTCCACACCACAACAACGTAACCTATAGGGGGGGGAGCGAGGGAACGAAGAGAGTTATACTTGTTCTAATTTATAGCAATCTTTCTTTCCGGTGGTTGCGAGAGGTGACCGACTACCGTCATATCTAGTAGTCTTTTCTTCACGTACTTCCGTGGTGGTGGTCGATTATGCATCCGCATCCGTATCAGTTTGTTCATATTTCCAACAACTGGTATCTGAGCTCCGACGATATCGGGTTGTGTCCCAACATCTGGAATCGGAATGAAGATGCTATCATAGTCAGGTTCAATCTTGTTGAAGTTATACGATGCAATGGATCAGAGTAAGGTTCAACGTCGATGAGACGATGCGTGGTCTCTTGGATAAATCGACCAAAGGCGTCGAAGAATACTGCTAGCGGCGGGTGCCAGGAGATCGTGCAAGGTAACATGTTGAGGGCACCTAATGATAGGTGCGTCACCCAAATGCGGTGAGTTCCTGCTAACGAGACTTGCAGATGATGATGAAGATGACCCGATGCGAACTTAAGACGATGAAAATATCGTGATGGAATTCAACTAAATGGGGAGATTGTTAGGACTAGGGTTATTAGGATTAGAAGCCTTAATGGGAAGGAACTCCTAATCCTAATAGTAGTTGAGTTGTATTCTATTTGTACTCCTAAATTCCTAATGAGAATTGGACTATAGGGTTGTAATTGGACTATATATAGAGGGGATGGAGATATTGCCTACGCACCACAACAATAATGTAACCCCTAGAGAAAAGGGGAGAGAGAAGAGAGAGAGAGTGAGGGAACATAGAGAATTATACTTGTTCTACATATTAGTGATTTTCTTCTCTGGTGGTTGTGAGAGGTGACCGATTATCATCATCATAACTAGTTCTCTTTTTCTTCACATGCTTTTGTGGTGGTAGGTGATTGTGCATCTGCATCCATATCTGGCGGTTCGTATCCAAACATTACTTCACCTGGAGTGGCTATGTGATGTTTTGAAGGAAATTTATTGGCATATTCCTTATCTAGAGAGCTTGTTGGGCTTCTTTTACAATGGTATTCTGGAAGGGGATTGTGCATGATGTTTTTTGCTAGTTCTTTTTATTTTGGATTTTTATCACTTGTGCCCTTCGTAACTTCAGCAATATCAATTATGCCCTCCTTTTTTTGTAATATCAATTGTGCCTCCACCTTCTTACAAAATTCACCGTTCTATTCTTTCGATTAGGCAAGTAGGGGCATAACTGATTATAAAAGGACAGAATTGGGAATTTTGTAAGAAGGCAGGGACACAAATAATATTTGAAAATAGGAGGGGCATAAGTGACATTGCAGAAGGTAAGAAGGCCCCAAGTAATAAAAATCATTTATTTTTTAGTATTCTTATGTATTTGATATGCAACCACTCCAATGATTTGGTGGTAGTGCTGTGCGTTTACAACCCAAAAGACCAGGGTTCAAGTCCCCCCTTGTGGGGGTTGTATTAGGTAGCTGACAACCAACATAAAACATGTGAATGCATTCTTATAAAACAACAACTAAATATTAGGATGGATATATATATATATATATATATATAAATATAAGGGTTATATATACATTTATATGAACAATATATATATATATATATATATATCATTGATATGGAATAAAATGCTTACTTATTTTTTATCCCCAAAATCATCAAGGGATAACTCTCCAACCAAGAAGTTATCCTAAGATACCTATACTTTCCTAATTTGTTAACAATATCTTTCTGTGACCAAATTGTAAATTGTTTTGACATATAATTTTTCAATCTGGGTGTGATTATGATTTTCCTACACTACAGAAGGAACTTCACCACTGGTGCTGCTCGTCCTGAGACCAATTTGTAAATTGTTTTGACATAATTTCCTAATCGTGGATGCATTTTTTTCTTTTCTTTACATTACAGAAGGAACTTGACAACTGGTGCTGCTCGTCCCAACCCTCAGGGTTCCTTCCTATATGGTTTTATCAATGTTACCGATGCATATTTCCTTGAGAACAGGCCACTCATGGTTATAAATGGAAAGCGACGGAGTACAATTAATGGTTTTTCTTATTCCCCTCCAGTGACACCGTTGCGACTAGCTGACAAGTTTCATGTCAATGGGGTCTATACTGTGGATTTTCCACGTATCCCTGCAGGTGGTCCTCCCAGGATTGGAACATCAATTATTAATGGCTCCTATAAAGGTTTTGTGGAAATTGTATTCCAGAACCATGGCACAATTATTCAGAGCTACCATATGGATGGATATGCTTTCTTTGTTGTTGGGTACGAATTATACCATTGGTTTTCATGTATAACCACTCATTTGCATACTGTGATGTCTAATATCAGCTCTCCTTGATTTGATTTTAGGATGGGGTATGGAAACTGGACTAATGTTTACAGGCAGGGGTATAACAGGTGGGATGCTGTTTCACGATCTACTACACAGGTGTGTACAAGAGCCTATCATTTTGCTGCCAGTAATCTTCTGTTTGGAATTTGAATTTCAAAATCTCAGACAGCCACTTTTATTGAGGAATTGCTGAAGGCTAGTGTTGTTTTTTTAGAACCTTGAACTTGTGTCAGCACTGAAGCTATGCAACGCCATTTTTAATGGTAGTCGGTTACTATTATTTTGTATGCAAGTATAACAAATGTTAAAAATCAAGAAAGAAGCTGCAAACTTTTAAGATTTAAATTATTTTTGAGATAAAAATGACTGGACAAAAGGTCTGGGATATAGAACAATGTAAGCAAGAGGGACATTGGAAAATTAGAACCATGTAAGTAGTAGTATTGGAAGGCAATAATTAATGGCATACTGAAATATCCATCTGTCATAGACGGGATTTCTCCTGATATTGACTAAGCATTTTTCTTGTTATCTTTCTTCTCGCACAAGTTGTTACATGCATATTATTTTTTCAAGTTGGCAGCAGCAACTGCGATTGCATATAGCTTGCTTTCTATTGATAATATGTATGTTTGCAAACACATTTTCAACCTCTTCAATCTAAAAGAAGACTATATTTGTTCATTCATCATCTATATGTATTTCTGCCAAGGGCACGTTTAGTATGCACTGTACTACTACTACCATTGTAGGTGCTTCACTTTCAAATTGTGTATTCATATATAATTTTGCTTGTCCTTTTGACATGAAACATAACCGGTTACATTTCAGTGCAAAATCAACAAATTCCTTCCTTTACTTATTGGATCAACAATAATCTCCTCTTTCTGCCATCTTCGAGAACCTACCCAAACAAGTTTATATAGATAGCAAATTTGACTGGTGTTAAGGGCTTTGGTCAACATGCGCCTTACACCTCTCTCTTACTGAACTTGAGCCACACCTTATAATCTAACATGCCTTGATACGATGCTCCCTTGTATTATAACTTTGCTCTGTTTGCTTTTCGAATATGCTGGGCTCCTAGAAATCTCGACTCAGTTTGTCGATCATATAACATTTCTCTTCTGCATGTGATGTGTCCTTTCTTAATCATGTGCCCCAACCTCTAGCACAAGAGCCTCTTCTAATCTGAAAGTGATGTAGCTGTTGTCACTACAATCAAGCCTGTGAGCTGTAGCACATCATAGAGATTACCAGATCTATTCCCATTAATCAGTCTTCCCGTTCTTTGTGATTGTGAAAGTTGTCTTCCACGACATTGCCATACTTTGTCATCCAACATGTCAAGGAAATTGAGACCCTTCCTTGGATAAGGAGTGTGTAAGGTGATGTGTCCCAACCTCTAGCACAAGAGCCTCTTCTAGTCTGAAAGCGATGTAGCTGTCGTCACTACAATCAAACCTGTGACAGTTGCTGTAGCACGCCATAGAGATTACCAGATCTATTCCTTTTAATCACAGTCTTCCCGTTCTTTGTGATTGTGAAAGTTTTCTTCCACGACATTGTCATACTTTTGTCATCCAACATGTCAAGGAAATTGAGACCCTTCTTTGGATAAGGAATGTGTAAGGTGATTAATGTTCCATAATGCATTTGCTACTTTGTTTTAACAATCCTATTATCATAGACTATGAGTTGTTTATCATGAGAAGAGACCATCAACAACATATGTATTGGTCATGTGTTCTATCTGAACTCTCTTTGAAATTTGCATTCTGAGTTCATAATCCAATCATCGTTTCATCTGGATGTGGAAGTAGTTAGCAAAAAAACTTGTTTTGTGCATTCACTCTTATTGCAGCCTGCTTTGGCAGATTTCGAATACACCACATTATTAATGTCATGTTTTTTTGTCCTCCAGTACTTCTCCATATGACCTCCATCATTTGATCCTCTATCTTGGTATTAGCAATCTTTATGATACTAAAAATGGCTTTCTATACCCCTTGTTGGAGAATGATTGAGTGCATGTTGATGTCATAGATTGAAGTGACATTTTGATCGGAGTTCTTGATCTTGATATTTGTTGTTATCGAGATTGAGAACCTCGTTTGGCCAACATGGGTTTTTTGAGGCGAGTGCCATCTTGTTATCTCCATCATTTGATCCTTTGTCATAATATTTGGCATCTTCACAATATCACAAATGGCTTTCGATATCCCATGTTGGACATGGATTCAGTTGCTTCTTGATATCTTCATGGAGACACAAAGTGTGTTAATATTTCTTTGTTGAGGAAGCAGTCCATGCAAAGAACAAAATAAAGATGTAATCACCATGAGACAAGGATCTTATTACATGGAAAGTCCTTCCAATGTTGAAAAACCTCATGTAGATAGGGGAAGATTGTATTTCTCGAAAGAAATGAGTTTTACAACTGAGCCATAAGGAATATATAACCCAAATGGAATTCACCATCCTAAGAAGTTCGCCTAAAAAGAGGATATGACACCCACCAAAGTCAAAGTCTTTTGACTTGGATGGTTAGGTAATGGATGATCAGGTAAACAGATTCAAGGTGCCGTCACGTTGTATCTCAAGGAAAAGCCAACACAAATCTTTTAAGTCATAACTTATTTTTGTGCACCTCTCCTTTACAGGTCTTCCCAGGAGCCTGGACGGCCATCCTAGTTTTTCTCGACAATGTTGGCATGTGGAATTTGCGAGCAGAGAACCTTGATACTTGGTACCTTGGGCAGGAGCTTTACATTAATATTGCCAATCCCGAAGATACTCTTAATAAGACAGACCTCCCGATCCCAGAAAATGCACTATTCTGTGGTGAACTCCAACATATGCAGAAGTACGCATCCAAGCTTATGAAGCTCTCGTCTTATTTCTACAAGTCATTTTTACCAAAGATTATTGTCTTACTGCAATTGTTTGAAATGTACAGGAATCCGAGAGAACATTCCAGAACTTCTTCTTCGCGTCCAGATTGCCAAGCCCGAGTGAAGTTGCTTCCTTATCTGCTGCTGTTTGTTTTGGTGATTACCATTCTGCTATGATCGAGGTGGAGAATACCTGTATACTTATGGTATGGATTTTGAATGTTACAAGATTGCCAAAAGGTGTGCACAGCTCAGCCTTGCCAATATTTACATGCTTGGGCATAGGGGCGTATATGGCACTTTCCTCACCAGAGATAGCCACCCTAGTCTGGACTTGTCCTGTTTTGGGGCGACTGATACACATATGTAGCAATTATTTATCAAAACATTAGTTTTCAGATAAACTGAACTGACTGTTCTCTATAGATTTCTACTTTCTTATGGTAATACATGTTACAGTCAGATTCTTATGACCTGGTCCTTGAAATATCCTCACTGTTGGGATTTTTTTTCCCAGTAGAGGATGTCCGTGCATGTGTTTCATATCCATCATTTTATCTATGACTTGGATAACTCGGAATTATTGGGCTTATCATGGGTTTGCAAGTGATTTAAAAATGTACTGTTACTGGTGTGAAGTTGATAGTTCAGACCTCTGAGATTCAACCCCCCTGGATGTTCCTCCACCTCCTCTTATCTTTGCTCAATTCTACCTCTCACATTTAGCACTCTTTCTCTCCACCACACACCATCAGTTCCTCCCCCCTGTCTGTTGACCCCCCAAAAAATCCAAACCTATGGTGTGAACACTGCCGTAATATCTATCAGTGAAAGAAACTATATAAGAAGGATGGATCAGCGCCTTTCATTGGGAAGGCAAGGGAGTAATATGCAATCGGCAAACATTGTGCATCCTTCCAAGTTAGTTTGCCTTTGAGCCTCCCTTTCCTCGTCTATCATGAAACAGAGGCACCTCAGGTCGGGAGCGAAGCTCATCGGAGCTTCCAAGCATCCTTCCCACCATCTGCCTCGACCGAAGCACTCCTCCTATCACCGTCTCTACCACCCGCCACAGCCCAGGCAAGATCCCTCCATCACGGATGTTCTGCGGATGAGTAATTCTCCACGTTGGCGTTACGTTCTGCGTCACCTTCTCGATGCCTTTCTATGTGTATTGCACCATAAGAGGTTGTCATTAGAGGTAGATGCCCATATCTCCAAGAGGGTGCCCAAGGGGCATTTAGTTGTATATGTTGAGAGGGAGGATGGGTGGGGGTCTGAGAGGTTCCTTGTGCCGGTTGTCTTCGTGAACCACCCATTGTTTGTGGAGTTGTTGAAGGACGCTGAGGCGAAGAACGGGTTCAGCCACCGTGGAGGCTTAACCGTACCTTGTGATGTGTCTGTCTTCGAGGATGTACATACTCGCATAGCTGCCAGCTGGAGTGGCCGTCGTCGTCCCCAGCCAGCCTTGTGCTGGAGGGAAGCGGATGGGTTACACAAAATCAGTGTTGCTTGAACAAGATTGGAAAGACTGGACGTTCTTACTTATTATAGCGTAAATCTTTTATATATGAACGTTCACCTTTGTTGTAACCGATTGAGGAAACGGTTAGATTTAACCATCAAAGGATTAAAATATAATCATCAATTTGTACTTTGAACGTTACAATTACTTATATGGCATTTAAAAGTCTATGTTCTAATTCACTAATTTTTCGATATGATTACCTCCTTATCTCCTAATATTCACTATGTCATCGAAGGAGGTAATCATATCGAAAAATTATGCATTAGAACATAGATTTTAACATGCATATAAGTAATTGTAACGTTCAATTCCTACATGGAAGAATTTAAATACAGTACAAATTGATGATAGACTGTTCCTTTGATTATCTTGATGCACATAATATAGGAATCGATGTTAACAATCGCCCCTTTTGATTATCTTGATGCACATCGTGATCGTCTTCATGGCTTTAGCGTATGATCTGATTAGAAGGGATGATTGTAGGTGCTCGTCATCTTTGAATCACATAAAAAACATGCATCGAGTGGCCCTCTGCGATTGTATCCAAAGTGGATGGTTGCGTAAATTCCTTCTCATTTTACTTACCTCTTCCTTCTTGCCGTCAAGGTTTTAAATCTCGATTTCGATTTCGTTTCAAGATGGTGAAAAAACGAAGCAATTTCAAAATTTCGATGAAACTTCGTCAATTTCGACCAAAATCGACCTAGATTTGTTAAAGAAAGCTATATACGAGATTTCGATTTCAGTTTCGGTAGGATGTCGAAACCGAAATTTCGTGAAATTTGCAACCCTGCTTGCCGCTTCCTGTGATAATCTCATATTCACTACATTAACTGATCAAAATTGAGCAAAATCCATTAATCGAAACTTCATGTGTAGTCACTCCTAAAGTCAATACACAATTATCAAGCATAGATATAAAACATCAAAATAAACTTAAAATAATAATAAATAAAATCTCTAATTCAAACTGGCTCTCAACCAAAAATCCTTATATAATTTCTCGTCAAACCCTAATTTCGAATCCCCTTTAATTGATCAAAAAGAGAAAAAAAATACAAGAGAAAGAACAAAGAGAAAATATAACAGGAAACCGAAGAGAGATAGAGAAAATAGGAGAGAGAAAGTCGTGCCAACAGATATACAACATATTCAATTCATTTACTTATTTGTCCCTCATAGTTAGGCATTTCATAACATATGTATGTGTGTATAACATACATATACATACACACATACACGTACATACATATATACATGCACAAAACACATATAACATGTCCATAAGCTTGTATGTGTATGTGTGTATGATTGTATGTCGACGTACATGTATATGCATAAGTATAGCTATACATGCTTAGATATATGTATAAACATATACACTCCTATTTGAGTTTATTTATAAAAACATATATACCTACTTATTTTATATGTAAATATATCATATAGATGTACATATGTGTTTATATACACACACATACACACACAGGGGCTGCCCTCTAGGAGGAGCTAACTTGGCTCCTCCGCCTCATTTTCACCATTTTTTTTTATTTTTTTTGAAAATTTCTTCCATGAATATTCATCACTATATCCCTATATTATGCTATTCAAATTTCGTGCGAAATAGAGACTCCTACGACCTCCATCCAGACAATCATTTTTTAACAGTAACATGATTTTTTAAATCGACCCCATTTGGATGGAGATCGTAGGAGCCTCTGTTTCGCATGAAATTTGAATGGCATAATATAGGGATTTAATAATGAATTTACACGATTTTAGATTTCAAAAAAAGTAAAAAAATTTATGAAAAAGGACCGGGGGGGAGCTAAGTTAGCTCCCCCTAGGGGGCATACACATTTTTCCCATATATATATATATATATATATATATATATATATATATATATATATATATATATATATAAATTATGGGTTAAATGGGGCTGCCCCCTGGGAGTAGCCAACTTGGCTACTCCCACCCCTATTTTCCCCTCATTTTTTTATTTCTTTGGAATTTTTTTTGTAAATTCATCATTATATCCTTCTAACATCTTATTAAAATTTCATCAGAAACAGAGACTCTTACGGCCTCCATCCAAACATGGTCGATTTAAAAAATCCTGCGACCGTTAAAAAAATGACATCTGAATGGATGGCCTAGGAGTCTCTGTTTCTGACGAAAGTTTAATAGAATGTTAGAGGGATATAGTGATGAATATACAAATTTTTATTTTCCAAAGAAATAAGAAAATGAGGGAAAAGTAGGGGTGGGAGTAGCCAAGTTGGCTACTCCCAGGAGGCAACCCCATTTTACCCTATATATATATAGGATATCTTTCAAATGAGACATGGCCCTTCCATCTCTAAGGAAGGTCAACGATCCTGTGCATCCATAATTAATCAGATGGTTGTTATTAAAGGCATGTTAATATTATTATTTAATTAATCAAAAACCTATTTTGGTCATTATGCATTATCAAAATATAGTATGAAGCATCTCAAAATATCTCCTCATTAATCACTCTCCTACACTTTCCAAAAATACCATATACATACCTAAATTATATCATTAATCTCTCTCCTAATCCCACAAGAATGACGGTGGCGCATGAGAGGAGGAAACGATGGTGGGGCTCTGGATACTCGCGTAGGGACGTAACTTCTCCACTCTCGAGGCAGGCGGTCTGCAGTGGACGGAGGTCCTGGCGGAGCGCGCGGAGGTGGTCGGTGGCTTAGCACCGGATGGGGAGCGACAGGGCTCCTGTGCTCTTGGCGGTGCGGTGGTCGGTCCGAGGTGGACGAACGGGCGATGTAGATGATTCTACGGAGGAGATCAGATGTTGCGTCGAGCAAAGGAGAGATGCGCGAGCTCCAGGAAAGGCGGTGCTCCTTCACTCGAGGCGTATTCCACCCAATCTTGGATGAAGAACGATTCCCAGTTGGATACAATATTGATGTATATTATACAATATTGACGCGTATTACACAATTATGATATGTATTATACATATTTGTTATGTACTTTTACATTTCAATTGGTTGCGAACGAAAAATATAATTTTTTATATATATCTTATATATTTGATGTGCATTCCACATTTTAGATATGCGTAATATATTTTAGATGTGTATTATATACTTTTGATTTATATTTAATCATCAAATAAGCGTGAATGACTACCATGTTTTTAAAAAGAAGCATACCAAATTTTTTCTACAAAAAGCATACAATCGTTACAAAGAACCACACATTAATTACTTATATGAATTGTATTCTACAAAGAACTATGCAAAATTTACAAATAAATGACAACTTTTTGAATGAACTAGGATACAAACATTGCCCCACGCAATGTCACCCAGCACAAAACTAGATATTTTTTGATATTGCGAAAAATATCAAAAATAAAACTAGTTAGATTTAGTATTTCGGAATATTAATTGGCGTGCATAATTAATGCAAAAGTTGATAATCAAAATGCCCTTTTGGGCAAACAAATTGATCACGCCGTTAGATTTGAAACTAACGGCTACGATCATTGCCCTTCCTTAAGAATGGAAGAACCAAATCCTATTTGAAAGCCCCCCACTATATATATATATATATATATATATATATATATATATATATATATATATATATATATATATATATGGGTAAAATGGGGCTGCCCTCATGGGGGGAGCTAACTTAGCCCCCGCCCCCCACGCTATTTCGTCCTCTTTTTTATTTTTTTCGAAATTTTTCCGTGGATTTTCATCAATATATCCCTATATTATGTCATTTAAATTTCACGCGAAACAGAGACTCCTATGGCCTCCTACCAGAAGGGTCGTTTTTAGCAATTCTGTTACCGTTAAAAAATGACTGTCTGGATGGAGGCCGTACGAGTCTTTGTTTCACACGAAATTTTAATAGCATAATATATGGATATAGTGATGAATATTCACGGAAGAAATTTTCAAAAAAATAAAAAAACCGAGCGAAATAGCACGGGAGGAGCCAAGTTAGCTCCCCCCAGAGGGCAACCCCATTTAACCCTATATATATCTGTTATATATATATATAGAGAGAGAGAGGATTTCTTTCAAATAGGAGACAGTCCTTCCTAAGTTCAGGAAGGGCAGACCCTTTTTTGTATAAATCAGGATGACTTTAGTAGAATACATATATAGTTTTGTACTATAATGTGCAGTTTTAATGTTTGTATGATAATGCACAGTTTTGTATGCGGCTTTGTATTTATAACGTGCACCTATAATACAACTTGTATACGTATTCTACTAAAGTGTCCGTGTTTTATACGAAAAAGGGTCGGCCTTCCTGAACTCAGGAAGGACTGCTTCCTATTTGAAAGGCCCCCCATATATATATATATATATATATATATATATATATATAGAGAGAGAGAGAGAGAGAGAGAGAGAGAGAGGAGTGATCCTATGAGATGAGATTTTGTGAGATGGTGAGATGAGACATTCTGGACCACAAGTTGTTGTATTCTCTCTCATGCCTTTCTCTCTCCTGGATGGAACTAGTGGTACAGAATGCCCCATCTCACCATCTCACCAAATTCCTATCTAATAGGATCGCTCCTCTATATATATATATATGGTTAAATGGGGCTGCCCCTTTGGGGGGAGCTAACTTTGCTCCCCCTGCGTTATTTCGCCTGGTTTTTTTTATTTTTTTTGAAAATTTCTTCCGTGAATATTCATCACTATATCCCTATATTATGCTATTAAAATTTCATGCGAAACAGAGACTCGTACGGCCTTGATGAATCCACATTTCATCATCTTTATTATATCATTTTGGCATAAAAAACCCTAGCAAATGCCTGAAAATAGCATTAAATAGAGTAATTTAGCATTCATGCATATGTGTATAAAAAGTGTATAAAATACTGTTTTTAATGCCAAAATTATAGAATAAAGAAAAGAAAAGAAAAAGAATAAAATATTGTAAATATTTTATGACCCAAAACCACCCCGAGACCTAGGCATCTTGATGAATAGGTCGACAAGGAATAAAGTAGGGGGAGATAAGGGCCAAATACCTATATTTATTAATTCATTCTTTATTCATTTTGGGACCTATTTTTGGTTCCACTTTTTGTGCATCAAATAAAGAAACTTTGTACATGAAAGTTGTATGTAATTAAATACAGAAAAATACAAAATTAAATTCACAGAAAAATAATGTACAGATAAAAAGTTATGGTGTGAATAAAATCCAGAATCCCAACTTCCCAGACCTGTATCTCACAAAAGAAAACTCCAAATGCAGCAAACTCACCTTTAATTGTATATAGAATAAAATAAGCTATTTAATGGCGGTGGTTTCGTATTTGGCGGAGCTACGGTTTGAAAGTTGAGTTTTGGACCCTCATTGTATACTTGTACAGATTAAAATATTCAATATATTCTTTATTCATTATTTTTGTATTTTTATATTTTTATAATTTCATAAATATTATTTATAATTTATATGTATATTAAAATCAGAATAAAAATGCAAATAGAATTCAAAATAAAATAAACATTTGTATATACAATACCTAGGTATTAGACCTATGCACATACCTATACATTGCTTACTTGTATTTTATTAATTATACAAAACATATCAGAAAAATAAAACAAAAATATATTTGTGTATATGAAAGTATTTTATAATTTTAGAAAATAATAAATAAAAATAATAAACTTAAAATATACCAAATAAAAATAAAGTAATAAAATATATAGATAATATACCTAGGTAGGGGTATAAAAGCAACTTATAAAAATATACCTAATAAAAATAAATAAAAAATACCATAAAATAATATATTAAATTATAAGCATTTTTTATTTTGTAACCATAATTAAATAAAATAATTTACTATTTTATTTCGATTTTTGAAATCATTTTTTGAGGATTTTTCCTGGTTGGTCCACGTGGACCAACCAGGTTGGTCTGACAGTTGACCTCGGTCAACTGTCTGACCTCCTCCTCTAGACTTGTCAGATGTATTTTTTGTCTCATCTTCTCGCAATTTTCTAGGTTCGACCTTGCACCAAATCGTGTCGAAGCCTTCAGAGTTTTTGCTCCTCGATTAGTGGTGAATCACGCCCAAGTGATTTCTTGGGCTGAGGAACACTAATCGAGGTGTTTGACCCTCGTTCCTCTCGCCGTCCATCAACCCTTCAAAAGAGCACCCCGGACTTCGATTCAAACTTGATCCTTCTTCCGCCATTTTCACCCGAAAACCCCTACCTCCTCGTGCTCCTGGTGACAGCGGGAGTCGAATCGACCCGAGGTTCGAGTCGTTTGGTGTAGAATCGAAGCGATCCATCCCTCGCCGGAGCTCCGTCGCGCCTTGCAGCCCGTCGTCTCTGGTGAGCTTCTTCCCCTTTTCTTTCCATTTTCTTGTAGCCTTAGCTTAGATTAGGTTAGGTCTATAACAGTTTTGTGTTTCGTCTAGTCACTCTCCAATTCGTTTTTCAAATGGCGCCGTTGCCGGGGAGTATCGGCTTGTAGAGTACTTTTGAGTCTATTATCTGCTTAGCCATTTTTAAGTATTTGTTTTTCTTGCATACTTTGTTTTGAACTGTCTGACATTTCTCTTGTTTTCTTGCGAGGGACCGCTGACCGAGGAGGATCGCCTAGGGGATCCTGTGCATCCTTGGGAGGAGGAGCCGGCTATTCTACCCTAGCCGGCAGGAGAGAGCAGGAGGGCTTGAGAGAGAGAGAGAGACAGCAGCTTTTTTGTATTTTTGTGAGAGAGAGCCATTTTAAATTGTAATAATATAGGACTTGGGCACTCGGACACTTCGGGCCTAATTTCCGGGTGTTTGTTCACCCGGGGGCTCACCGCGGTTTTCTCGTGTTTCTCGACTATCATTTGCCGATTTTGTTTTCATTTTTATTTCTTTTGTGGATTGAGCTCTTAGACCTAGGCATTGCTTGATCAGTTAGATTAGGTCCAAACACCTTAACAACAATTGCATATACCTATAGCTCGTGCTTGGACTTAGTTTAATTAAACAGCGAAGTCACTCTTCTTTGATCCACGCACCGCGAGCTCTCCCCGTAAAGTGCTTTCTCCTAAACTCAAGTGTGTTGAGCAGAGGAGGGGTGAGCCTAGACCGGACCTTAGGATTGGAGATGAGTGATTAGCTTGTGGTTCTTAACGCTAGAAGTTACCTACCTTAGGACGATTTTCACATTGCATACTAGTATATAGATTAGGTTTATAAATTTCTGCTTTGCATCCCGCATGGAGAGAGCTGGGATTCACTGTAAGTCCTCTATCTTTGCATCCATCATTTAGGCACAAAGGTGAGATTTCCACCTTGGTGTCGACTTGCATTGGCTTTTCCCGACTCTATTCTCCCTCTGTTTTTGGACAAAGTAGGATCAAGAAAATACAAAATCGTTAGGCGCTTGTTTGAATCCACTCAAAAGAAGCGATAACACCAAAAAAATTAAAAAAAGGGACTGCTAAGAAAACTTTGACCTAAATAAAATTGGTAATTGGACTCATTGATTGGGGAGAGTAACACCTTCACTTGTATTCAGGTTGCATGGGAAGGTCTCCTTCCAAGTGAGGTGAGCGCTTCGTAAGGATTAGAGCCCAAATCCCAGCTTGTGGCTTCCTTGTGTATCGCCTGGATTTCCGAAGTATTGGCGCTACTATCGTACGTAGGCGAGTAGGGCTTGGTCGCCATTGGTGACTCACTATTGTGTGAGCGGCGACCTTGTCCGAAGTACCGAGCATAGGCCACGCCTTCACGGGTGTGTCTGTCTCACCGTCTGCGTTCGAGTAGGATCTTGCACGCTCACGGGTGATTCCGTTGCGAGCGAGATTGGAAGTATCGGTTTCGC
The DNA here is from genome assembly GCA_037367405.1 of Ottelia alismoides. Taxonomy (NCBI): domain Eukaryota; kingdom Viridiplantae; phylum Streptophyta; class Magnoliopsida; order Alismatales; family Hydrocharitaceae; genus Ottelia; species Ottelia alismoides. The sequence continues at coordinate 176,449 of JAZKJV010009755.1, read as the reverse complement.
CTATTGGCTTCCTCTCTCTTATTCTTTGGCTGAGTAGGGATCCAGGAAGGGTTACAAGGACCTCAAAAAGCGCAAGCTACATGTTACACAGGAGGAGGACAAGTATGGGAATACTTTTCCGGCTGTACTCTCTCTCCTTTAGGCGTAGCGCTCTAAGGACTCGTGACAAGATTAACTCCTGAATTCAAGCTAAAACCGACAAGATAATAGCCGAACCTTCACGGCTTCATGTGTTGAGTTGGTGAACTCACCCCTATTTTGTGTTTGATTGCTAGTTACATTTAGGTCAAGATCAAAAATATCGCGCCTTTGCGCAAATTTTGTCTTTCCCCTAGTTGACCCTTGCTCATTGTGAGCCTTCTACTGTTTTGCAATCCTTTTATTTCTTGTTTATCATCGTACTCTTCATCCAACATCTTTTCCTCTTGGCCTTCTCGAGATGTCGTCACACAGATGGTTTAGTCGGGACCTCGCCGACACCCACATCAATTCCGTGTCGGCAACATCTTCAATAAAGAGGGGCGATCTCCGAGAAGTTAATTCGGATCTTGCGAATCTCTCCTTGGACTCCCCTATTCTCGCTTCTTTCAATACTTGTCTTTCTCCAATAAATCCGCTATTCGGGATGGACTCGCAACCCGAGATAGCTCTTCCCCTTCCAATCAATCGGGATCACTCTTGTCCCCGAAATAACCCCTTGTGGATGGAGATCGATTTCAGTCAATATCATATGCTCCATTCACAACATTCTGGGATTGACCTTAATCCCAGATTCATCTCAACATCAGGTGCTCAGGAAGATACTGATCAGGATTTACTCTGTCATGCAGATCCTCCACCCGATCACGAGTCAGAGATTCAAGTGCAGTATGAGATGGCAGGTGGAAGAGGAAAAGGACCACATGCCCCACATGAACCTGAAGTCAATCCTGGGGAAGGACAACACACCACGCAGGGCGAGGTTAACAGTCAACTGCTGGCTTCCATCCAAGCCATTCAGCAGCAGTTGACTAATCAGGCCCTGACCCAGATTGCCTTCCAGGATATGCTGAACGATCTGGGAGGAGGGCCGACGCAAGAGACGACCGATAGGAGGATGATCAGAACAACGAGCAGAATTTTGAAGAAGTCAGAGATGCCTTCTCAGTGGGAGGACCCGAATTTGAAGCAGTAGGAGGAGATCCACCGTAGCCTAAGCCTACACTGAAGGAAACATACAACCCAGGAGCGGGACACATCACTGAGTGGATTCAGGTTCCACGCATGCACGCCCACTTCGAGCTGAAGCCGCAGTTTCTGTCGCTCCTTCCCACATTCCACGGGAACACCACTGAGGAACCGTACATTTTTCTCAAGAAGTTTGGCCGCATCTGTGCCACTGCCCACTACCCCGGAATTCCTTTGGGGGTAGTCAAGATGACCGCGTTCCCTTTCAGCCTTCAAGACAAGGCCCTTTATTTGGTTGACCATCTTGGGAAGGTCGTCACAACTTGGGAGGAGCTGAAATCTGCATTTCTCCATAAATTCTATCCTCTCGGGCGATTGAATCAGATGCGTGCCCGAATCTCCAGTTTCTGCCAGCAGCTCCACGAGACCATCCATGAAGCGTGGGAGAGATTCAAAGATCTACAGGAGAAGTGCCCCCACTATGACATTCCAAAGACCAGTCTCGTACAACACTTCTTTGGGGGGCTATCATTTGAGAGCCAAAAGCTTGTAGATGCAGCTTGCGGCGGTTCACATTTCAACAAGGACGAGGACGTGGTCTGGAACGTCTTCGAAGAAATGGCTGAAGGAGAAGCAGCCCAATTCTCGTCCAGAGTATACATGAAGCCACCAACAGCCATCGGCAAGCCAGTGAACATGGCTTCTCACACCGAGGACAAGGATGAGAGCTCCAACCTGAGCATCATTGGGAGCCACTATCCAAGGTGGATATCATCGAGAAGAGGTCACAGGACCTCGAAAAATTGGCAGTCATTGAGAAGAGGACTCAGGGTTTGGAAAAGCTCGACCATATTTCCCAACAGCTGGAGCAACTCGTCCGTGCCTTAAATGCAAACATGTGCAACGCTGTGTCTACTTCTGTCGAGCCGAATGCTGAGAAGAAGGAGCCCGCAATGCAACAACACCCTCAGCCGACTCCACAGCAGCCCCAACCTGTCCAGCACGTGTACTACGTGTAGGTCCCGGAGCAGCCCCAGACACAGATGGTTGTATATGAACCGGAGCCGCAGCCAGCATACTCCGAGCAGTTCTCTCCACCCCCACCACTGATTCAGGAGATCAATGGCGTATGGAACAATGAAGCGCAGCTGACCCGTCCTCAGGGACAACCTCAGGGTCAGAACTTGGACAACATGCCCTATCACCAGCAGCAGCAGGGTGGGAGACCATTCCAGCCCTCTTACCAGTACCAGCCTCCATCCCACGGAAACACCTGGAGGCAGAATTACCAGCACGGTCCTCAACAGTCTGGATATCGCGGACAGGGATATCACCAACAACCGGCTGCTCAATTCAATCAACATTGCTCCAACCCTCCTCCTCACCAATTTTCACAAGGTCTTCAGTCGCAATCTCAGCCGCCATATCAGCATTCTAGACCCCAGCAGGGGGACTCCTCTGAAATTGTACCGGTCAATCCGGCCCTGGTCTGTTTGGAGCAGTTGATGAAGAACATGGCTGAGATGAACCAGAAGATCGATGACCTGACGGCAGCCAAAACCGTCATACCAGCCCAGGTCAAAGCCAATCCGAACAATTTCCGACGCAATGAGCAGGTAGCCGGCAGTGTCCAACCCAAATCAGGTGAATTAAATTGCTTTTTATCTAATGCTGTTACTCTCAGGAGCGGTAGGACACTCCAACCATCGGCGACGGTGAAGGGAAAGCATCTTGCATCTAACGATGAGTCGTCAGTCCAGCCAACACCAGGGCCGAGCAATATTTTGGGAGCAGCACCAGCATTCAGAAAAACACGAAAAAATGAAGAAAATAGCAAACCAAAAAAAATAGCAGCAACCTCGGTGGAGATCAGCTAGCATTGGAGACGCCTGCACCTGCCTCACAGCCAGTTCCTGACAGGAGGAGCACTACACCTGCAGTGAGTCCAACGCCAGCACCAGAAGCCGAGCCTGTAATTTTTGGTCCACAAAATATAGATGAATCCATTCCTTTTCATCATCTACCTGTACACAACAATACGGACATTGTTTTGAATGAAATTGGTGAAGATTCTGTAAACATTCCTTTTCTTGAAGAAATGAAAAAACATAAAAAAATGAAAAATTTGAAAAATGCTTTGTCTGATCCTGCCATTATAGAAATCATTCAGAATTTGGTGTTGAATATGCCATTGATGAAAGCTCTTGAATACATGCCAGCCGTAAAGAAAGGATTAAAAGAGGCATGCACGACCAAGCGCAGGCCGAACCCCCACAATTCCAGAAGCAAGGGTGGCAAGTCCGAAAAGCATATCCTCACAATGGCCACCATTAACGCCATCAGCAACCTCCCGGATAAAAAGCCAGATATGGGAGCACCTCTTGTACGTTGTCAGATGTTCAATCAAGAGTTCGAACGAACACTTCTCGACAGCAGGTCTTCTGTCAATTTGATGCCAGCTTCGCTACTCACGGAGTTCAGGCTAGGACCGCTCAAGCCTACAAATATGATTCTGCAGCTTGCAGACAAGTCAGTCAAGCGACCTAGGGGCCTGTTGGAGGACGTGATCGTCACGGTTCAGGGAAAATACTTCCCGGCCGATTTTGTGGTCTTAGATATGGACGTCCCCTCTCCATTGCTCCTTACCCCAATCATACTTGGAAGGCCATTTCTGCGGACATCAAACACAGTAGTGAATTACGGGACAGGAGAAATCACTTTTGGCGCTGGCAATGAAATTACCAGGGTAGAAATCCTGTCTGAGGGAACACCAGCTGAACAGACATCTGCATCATGTGCAAGGGTGATTGAGTATGCTGACGATTGCGACTTTCTTGCAGAAATTCAAGATACCAATTTATTTCTGGATGACAATGAGATCCATGAACTCCTATGTCCCGAGGAGGAAGTGAAGTGCGCAGTCGAATTTCCCCTTATCGATCAGGATGAGGAACTCGCTGATGTGTTGCAAGAGACTGCAGTGGGAGTGATGTGCCTTCAGAACCAAGAGCAGACATTCAAAGAATCTTTTGATGAAGAAGACATCATTGCAGAATTCTGTCAGGATTTGAGAGAAGAACCGATCATGGTGGACACCGAACAGTTGAAAGAATCACCACCTGCGTTAATAGCTGAGGTCACCATTGAAGCAGCTCAGACTCCGCCAGAGCTGAAACCCTTGCCCTCCAACATGAAGTATGCCTTCCTTGCAGGAGAACCTAATATGCACCCTGTCATCATCAATGCCCATCTGACCGAAGACCAAGAATCTCGTCTGATGGAGGTTCTTGAACGAAACCGCAAGGCGATAGGCTGGCGAACATCCGATCTCCATAGGATCAATCCGTCATTGTGCTCGCACCGCATCTTTCTGGAAGAAGATTGCCGACCCTCTCGAGAACTGCAGAGAAGATTAAATCCGAATCTGCGGGAGGTTGTTATGAAAGAGATTCAGAAATGGTGTGATGCGGAATTTATCTATCCCATCTCCGACAGCAAATGGGTGAGTCCTCTGCATGTTGTGCCCAAGCAATCGGGGATCACCATTGTGAAGAATGACAAAGGAGAGGAGATCGCAACCAGAGTACCCACTTCTTGGCGAGTCTGCGTAGACTACAGAAGACTCAATCTCTCTACCAAGAAGTATCATTTTCCTCTACCCTTCATCGACCAGATCTTGGAGAGATTGGCTGCGAAGGAATATTTCTGCTTCTTGGATGGATACTCTGGGTACAATCAAGTTGCTATTGCTACTGAAGATCAAGAGAAGACCACGTTCACCTGTCCTTTGGGCACATATGCCTTCAGACGGATGCCGTTCGGGCTTTGCAACGCCCCAGCCACATTTCAAAGGTGTATGCTTGCAGTTTTTGCCGATATGGTGGGCAATTTTCTCGAGGTCTTTATGGATGATTTTTCGGTCTATGAGGATTCATTTGATCAATGCCTGGATTATTTAGACCAAGTTCTACGGAGGTGCTGCGAAGTCAATCTAGTGCTCTCTTGGGAGAAGAGCAACTTCATGGTGACCGAAGGAATTGTGCTGGGCCACATTGTTTCTAAGCATGGAATGGAGGTTGACCCAGCCAAGGTGGATGTGATTTCCAAACTTGAGCCACCTACAAACATCAAGCAAGTCCGGTCATTCTTGGGCCATGTCGGTTTCTACCGACGATTCATCAAAGATTTCAGTAAACTGGCCAGACCGTTGCCTGAACTGCTCGGCAAGGACAGTGAATTCGTTGTAGATGACCATGTGCTCCTTGCCTTCAACCAGTTGAAAGAGCTCATCACGCAGGCCCCTGTCTTACAGCCACCGATTTGGACTCAGCCTTTCGAGATCATGACCTACGCGTGATGAATACCCATTCATCACTCTTTATTCTTCTATTTTAGCTACAAAAACCTTTGCAAATACATGTAGATATGTGTAAATACAAATAATTACCAAAAGCATGCATTGTGTAAAAACCTATAATTAGCATGTTTTTGTGCACAAAATAAAAGAATAAAGAGCAAAAAGAAAAAGAGGGAAATATTTAGAATAAATATTGAGCAACTTAACCCAAGGGAGGGCTCAGCATGGGCCTGACCGCATAAAAGCCAAAGTAGAGGGAGATAGGAGCTCATTTGTGTATATTTGTAAATAAATAAAACTTTATATTTTCCTCACCCAAAAATATGTTTGTCCATATTGTGTGTATATTCAGAAGTTATTCAAAACAAAATAAAAAGATAAAAATCAAAAATTCAAAAATACCCTTCTTTCATCATGTGCATAAACCACACCATTGTATTTATTTAACCTTGTAAATAAATTCAATTATTTTCTAAACTTTTTGTAAATATTCTATGGCATATTTTGTAGATAAAATAAATAACAAGAAACAAAACAAAAAAATCAAATAAAAATTACAAAATTGAAAATACAAAAATACATTGTATAAATACCATGTATATAAGTGTATTCAACCATTTATTTCACCCTTGTATATAAGTAATAAAAATAAAATAAAAATATTCTTTTATTCCACATTTCATGTTGTAAATAAATAAAATACAAAATGAGCATAAAAACACATAAAAATAACAAATACAAAATCAAAAATAAAAAATCCATATAGTGTACATATACCTATGTATATAGCTAACCTATTTTTATTTCCAAAAATTAATTAAAAATCACCAAAAAATAGAAAAAAATAAAAGAAAAATATTTCATGTTTTGAGTTTTCCTTAATTCGACCTATTTCTACCCTAAAATAAATAAACAAAATTCGGGCACACGTGGCCGCTCCTGATTGGTCCACGGGGGAATGTTGACCCCGGTCAACTCCCCCGCGACCTCCTTCCTTTTCTGGAATACGTGCGCCACCCCATCTTCCCCGATTTTCCCACGCGACTCCAGGCTGTCTCCCACGCATCCCCCGCGCCCGGATTCTTCGCCGTTCATCCCTCTCCCTCGCCGGATCTTCCGCCATCAAATCCACGCCTTCTATAGCTGTCGCCACTCAACCCTAATCGCCCCGGTCACATTATATATTCTTCCCTCCGCCGCCTCCGCGCCGCATCTTTGGCCCTTCTCTTCCTTCCCAGTGACCTCCATTGGCATCGCGAGAGTGACAGCAAGCTGTGCCCTTGTTGCAGTGAGGCGAGGAAGCGTATCCATCGATCCGGCGTACTTCGCCGTCCTTGCTCCGCCGCCGGCGTTGAGCATCGAGCTTCAGGCCTTGACGCCCTTCGAAGCTACGACCAGGAGCAAGATCAGCTCCAGCACAGTCTCCAGCATCCATCAGGTAGCCGATTAGATCTCCCATGTAGCGTAATTTCCGATTTCGCCCAAATCATAGCTCCGACGTACATCTCCGATTCCGACCATCTCACGCAACATCTCGACCCTCCGACCATCTCATTATCTCCGCCGTACCCTCACGCACATTCTACGCACTTCCACTCAACCCAGATCGCACAGGATCTGGGAGTCGAGCTCCATCGCCTCCGCCTCGCCGGAGCTCGTTCGCCACGCCGCACCATCCACCTTCACCCCGCCTTCTTGGGTCGAGGCATTTTGCCCTCGACCCGCGAAGCTTCTTGACCATTTTGCAGGTCCAAAGGGGGTGTCTGAGCCTCCTTCACAGTTCAGCCAGGAGCTTCGAGCCACTAGGCCTCGCCGGAGCCCCTCCAGGGCTTGGTTGGGCCCTTGGCCACCCGTAGCAGCTGCGCAACTTCACGCCGGACCTTCTCCGATCTTCAGGCGCAGCTGAGGAGGACCGGAGTTCACGCAGGACGTCGGCGAAGTTCGCCGGCGTCGAGTTCTTCCTCCACCTTCCAGAGCCGTCCGATGAAGGCCTCGCTCCAGTTCTAATCCCAGCCGTCGATCTGTAGAGGAGCAGCAGCCGTTGATCCATCTGAGGATCTCATCTGGACCGTCGCAACCGAGGAGAGAGGCGCAGGAGCCCAGCACCGTTAGATCAGCCACGTGGACCTCCCTCCGCCGTCGATCGAGCCCAAGAGCCGAAGGAGTAAAGGCGCGTTTGTCCTCCACCGTCAGATCTGCCACGCGTCAGCATCGGGGCGTCGCTATTAATAAAGGGGTAAATATCATAGGGCCCCCTCGTAGTTGTCGTTTTCTTTTTAGTCCTGTAATTTTTAATTCCAGTTGTTTATTTTCTGGGATATTTGCATAGAGACCCTCGCGCTTAATTTTATTTGCATTTATACCCCTGCCAGTAGAGACCCACGTGCTTTGGCACGTGTTTTGTTGGGTTATTTGCATAAGAAGCCCTGTAGTTCTGGATGTTATTCATTGAATGAAAAGTTTTGTTTATTTGCATATATACCCCTGTGAGCATTGAATTTGCACATGTGCGAATTATTTTGGGTAAATTGCATATAAGCCCCTGGACTTTTGATACGAGTTATCAATAGGTCCTTGGAACTTATTTTTATTACATTTAGGTCCCTGTGTGCCTCAGGCACGTGCTTGGCACGTGTGTTGCTGGGTAATTTGCACCAGGACCCCAGAACTTTTGGGTATTTGCACTTAGGTCCCTGTGCACAGTGCCCCACCTTTATTTTTGAATAAAATATCAAACGACCTCCAAATCCAATGAAATTTTGACCCATGGCTCCTGCCATGGTGTAGGAATTTCTATGATTTTTGGGGACATTTTTGAGTTTATCTATTATTTTTAAAAATTCAAAAACCCATATTTTTGCTACTGTTTGACTTTAAAAATACCAAAAAAATATAAAAACATCCCCAAAAATTCTAAAAAAATTAGAGACTGTTTATTGCTTGTTGATTGATTTTCTAGCCAATTTTGGCTATTGTTCATCACTTAAAAACTCTAAAAATTGAAAAACCCCTAAAAACTCATAAAAATTGTAATAAATAAATTAAAAATCCAAAAATAATAATTAGGGTGCCTAAATTTTCCTTATTCTTCATAGTTTATAGGAAAATTACCTTTAGGGCTTTTTGAGATCCAAGAGTATTTTATTTTTGGATCTTAAGCCTTGCTGGACAATACCCTCTATTCTTCGCATTGTTTGATTTTTAATAATTATTTTATCCATTAGAAAAATTCCAAAAATTCACCAAAAACAGTAAAAAACATAAAAAACCTAAAAATCAATTTTCTGGAATTTTTGCATCGTTTCCTGTGTATTGTATAAATTGTTGAAGTTGCCTTGCATTCATTTTGTTTCATTTTCTCATCTTTTAAAAAAATATAAAAAAAAAACAAATCAACAAAAACCATAAAAAAAACTCTTTTGGATTCCTGACTACATCGTAGGTCGCAAGGCCAATCTGTGCTCCTTGTGTTCGACCCTGGGAGCTATACCAGGTTAATCCTATAGCTAGACCGCTCTTTCTTGTGCTTGCTTGTTTTTTATCTTATTCGAGTGGTTGATTATTTTTCTTGATTGACACGTGCTGAGCGATTGAGGACAACGACATTGTGATTTATTTTCTACCTTAACCGCATCGAAATTCTGTGTCGTCAGAATGGCGCCGTTGCCGGGGAGCACGGCTTTGTAGTCAGTTTTCATTCTTTTATTTTTGTCTCTCTATATTATCACTGTTTTCTGACACTCTCTCTTTCTAATTTTTGTGCGAGGTACTGCTTGGACAACTTGGAGTACAAATTTTTGAGAACCCGCACGGGAAGAAGAGCAGGAAGAGAGAGAGAGGAGAAGAGATTTTCTACTTAGAGAGAGAGAGAACAATACTTGTTGTAATAATTTAGGACTTAGACTTGGACATTTGTGGACATTTGTAACTTAGCGGGTCTGTTTCGCCGAGCACCGGTGTGCTCGGGGGACCCATTTGGATTTTCGCGGCTTTTATCGTGGTTTTCATAGCTAGCTGCCTTTTCCGGTGTTTACGCGGTTTTTCTCGAGCCCCTAGATTTAGGAATTTTTGTTGATTGTGACGTAAATTTTTAAGGCCCAACACCTAATAGAATATCTGTTCCTATAGAACGTAATTGGACCTTAATAAAATTCATTGAAAAAGTTAGTTTAATTGAATTTGAGACCACGTGCCGTGAGGAGTCACATACAGCGCTGGCAGGACCCGTTGTGGCGGGCACCGAGTGACTCCCAAGATCGGACCCCGGACTCTATTCGATTAGCTAACTATTGTTCTCCACGATCAATAGAAGTTGCTCATCTAGGACTCGGTTTTTACCGCTGCACCATTTAGGTAGTTTTATTCTGTCTTTAAAATTCTGCGCGAATCACTTGCATGTAGAGTGCTGGAGACAAGGTACGCATTTCTTTCTCTGCATGCATCATTGATTTCTTCGCGCATCGGCTTTTTCGTCTTCTCCCTCTGTTTTTGACTTAATCATCAGGAGAATCGGAAAAACCGCTAGGCCGCTTGTATTTATTTTGAAAAAAAATTAAAAAGAAAAACAAAAAAATTGGGACTGGATAACATTATTGACCCTAAAAGACACTCACATTAAAAATTTATCTTGGGGAGAGCAAACCCCTCATTGAATGGTTTGAATGAGCGAGAGAGTGACCCGCACCCTAGGTAGAACCCTCCGGTGTTATTTCTAGCTGACTACCGACTCTTCCGTGCGGGCCAGTCGGTTGGAGTAGCATCGGGTATCCTAACAGGTCACGTAAGCGCTCTGATATCTTGTATGTTCACCAAATAAAATTGACAAGATAAATTGACCGATCTTTCACGGTCTTCAGATTGTGTTGCGTTGGTGAACCGGGGGTTTGCTTTGTGATCATAATTTCTCCAGATCCCATCCGCCCAACTCGCCAAGATCAAGATGATGGGAAGACGATCTCTTAGGCAGCCTCTGGCTGCACCGCTTTCAGGCGCGTCTACTCCATCATCTAGGTTGGCCCGTGAGAGTCGAGACCAGCTCTCCGGGCCCGAGTTCGATTCCACCCTGTTCCCCCTCGATCCCCTTTCTTCTGCTACTGAGAGACATGAGCCCGAGGAAAGACGAATTAATTTGACAGAACCTGAGTTGGGCTCTTCTGATTTTGCAGACATCCCTATGGCTGGAGCCGGTAGTTCAGACGATCGCCAGCCCGAACATTTTGTCTTAGACCAGGGGGCGATTAACTCCTCCCTGATCGCGTCATTAGAGACAGTTCAGCAACAGTTACGCGATCAGGGGGCATTCATGATAGAGATGAGGAGGGAGTTGGAGAGACTCCGAAGAGAGCGAGACGAGCCAAGCGAGCCTGAGGACATTCCTGACGCTGATGCAGAGGCAGCAGCCGCAGCAGCAGCTGCCGCAGCAGAGGCAGCCGCCGCCGCAGCAAGACCGATGCGGGAACTTCACAACCCCGGATCTACACTGATGCACCAATGGGTGGTGATACCTGCTATCGTGGGGGATTTCAAGTTCCCTCCGAATACCCTGCAGATGCTTCCTCATTTTCACGGACTCGCCACTGAGGAACCCCACCTCCATCTACAGGAGTTTCTGATGATCTGCAGCACTGTCCACGACCGTCGTGTGGACCAAGATACGATTCGAATGATGGCCTTCCCTTTTTCACTGGCAGATAGAGCAGCCGCCTGGCTGAAACATCTAGGGAAGTTTGTTTACACCTGGGATCAGCTCCGCACCGAGTACTTGAACAAGTACTATCCACTCGGGCGGACGAATGCAGCGAGGGCCCTCATCAACAACTTCTCCATGCTCCCTAACGAGCAATTTCATGAGGCATGGGAGAGGTTCAGAGAGCTTCTGGATAGATGCCCACACCACGACATTTCGAAGCCGAACCTAGTTCAGAGCTTCTTTAGTGGGCTGACACCAGAGCTTCAGGGTCTGGTGAATGCTTCTTGCGGCGGGTCCTACTTTGCCAAGGACCACAACCAAGTCTGGGCCATCTATGAGGAGATGTCCGAAAATTACATGGTGATGTCCCAGACTCGGTTGTACACACAGAGATCTCAGCAGCCGCCAGGACCCGTGCAGTATCAGCGGATAGCACGGGTTGATGCAGGTCCTTCCAGTTCGTCCACAGTTGCAGCCGCACAGGCAGAGTCGGCCGCTGCGGACATGGGGATAATCAGCGAAAAGTTGGACCGCATGGAAATCATAGAGAAGAAGCAGTGCCAGGGCATAACTCAGATGGAAGAAATGGCACAGACTCTGAGCGACATGAAGACCCAGCTCTTGTGTCTTCAGGAGGCACAGACGGCTCCTCAGTCCCGTCTTCTGTCGCGAGGCGATTCCGGCGGCAGCCGCAGCTCGTCCCAGCGCTCCAGCTCTTTGCAGCAGCCTAGACAAGTTCACCTTGTACAGGCGGAGCCGTACCAGCAGCAGCAGCCCCCTTACCAGTCACCACCATCTCCAGACTTACAGATGGTGGTATATCAGCCGGATCAGCCTCTGGATGTACTCCCACCAGCCCCTTACGATGCAGAACCGTTGATGGATGTCAACGGGATTTGGTATGACCGGCCCCAGCCTGGAATCCGACGAGACCATCCCGGATTCAGGTGGGGGAATGGGGGTAACCAGTCCCAACAGCAGCCAGCCGGTCAGGGAGGGCAGTACTCCCAGCAGAGAGATCACCAGCAGCCCCCAGCATACCAGCCATCATCCTTCGTACCTCGTCCCTATCAGCAGCAGGGACAGAATTGGAGACGTGAGCAGCAGGCTCACCAACAGCAGCATCCTTCCTCTTACCCCTCTCAGCCACAGCAGCACCAGGTCCAGCAGCCTCATTACCAGAGAGGCAACCCGTCAGGCTCCCATGAGAGCCCCGCCATGGATGATCTAGCCCGCCTCTTCACAGAGCAGCAGGCTACATTTAGACGGGAGATGGACGAGTTCCGCCAGGAGATGCGGGACCTGATGAGAGGGAAGGCCGCCATCCCTGCACAGATCGAGCCTAATCCGAATAACTTGAAGAGGAAATCTGAGCAGGTAGTTTACACCGAACCTACCACTTCTAGTGACTCATTTGATGTTATCTCGTCGGATCTATTTGATGCTGATTTTGTTACACTTAGGAGCGGTAGAAGACCAGCAGGCGGCGCCTCATCTGAGCAACAACACGAGGATTCATCTAGAGCGCCAGATGAGGAAGAGGAGAGCGGTACTGAAGCCGCACATCATGATGACGGTGGTACTGATGCCACCCGAGATACTGATCCCACCGGCGGTACTGAGGCCGCCATTTCATCACATCGAGGAGGTGGTACTGACGCCACCAGCAGAGCCGAGCCAGCCAGCGGTACTGAGGCCGCAAGACGTCTAGTTGTAGAGCCAACTAGAGGTGGTACTGATGCCACCAACATTTATTCTGATAGAAATGTTGTCTTTCCTCGCATGAATGTATCTCGGAACTCTGATTTGAATAAAGGAAAAGGTTTAGTTTCTTCTGATCCCACTGTGGTGAATGATGTTTGTGAGGATCCAGTTATCGAACCATCTAGGCCTATTCCTAGTCCTTCATCTGAGAAGGACCCTGTGATCCCCTTTCCTAGAGCCCTTGAGTTAGGGAAGGGAAAGAAAAAAGAAAAAGACCCAAAAAAGAGAGAGCAGGAGGAGTTCAGCCAAAGCATGATAGACCGATTCCACATCCAGCTGACCCTCAATGAGGCTTTGCAGCACATCCCTCTTCTTCAGCGATCCCTAAGAGATAGGACCACAGTCAGGAGGAAGAAGAGGAGCAAGACCGCAGAAATTCATGTGCTAACAAAAGCCACGTGTTACGCGATCCAGAACCATCTGCCGACTAAGAGGCCAGATTTAGGGGCCCCGTATGTCAGATGTCAGATTAATGAGCAGAGGTTCGACCGTACTCTCTTAGACAGCGGATCGTCGATCAACCTTCTTCCGGCAGCCCTTCTCGACCACTTAGAGTTGGGCACTCTTAGACAGAGCAGGACATACCTTCAGTTTGCTGATCGGTCTGTCAAGAGGCCAAAGGGGTTGTTGCGAGACGTTGTCGTCACGATTCAGGGTTTGCAATTCCCCGTGGACTTCGTAGTGCTGGACATGGAGACCCCTGACTCGTTGACCGATTCCCCCATCATCCTCGGTCGCCCGTTCTTGGCCACAGCCAAGGCAGTGACTGACCATGACAGCGGGAAGGTGTACTTTCGCGTCCAGGGCGAGAGTATACAAATAGAGACGGTTAAGGACCACAGAGCCAGATCCAGATCCCGCTCACATGACAGTACAGATTCAGAGCAGCTGACAGACGCAGAGCCAGACATCCACCAGGACTGTGATTTTGTGATCACAGATGATGAGGCAGCGTGGGCAGATCCTGCAGCACAGACCATCCTCTCATATTCAGATACAGCTGATGCAGAGATGATAGCAGAGGAGAGTCTGGAGAGCACGGCCCTGGTTCAGGATACTATTGAGTCAGCAGAGTCGGACCTTGATCGCGACACGATTTCTAGTGATGGTGGTACTGATGCCACCTTGTCATCCGGTGGTACTGATGCCACCGAGTCTGATTTAGATCCCTCGGATTCAGAGTCTGATTGGGCAGATTGTGATGATCAGATGCCAGATCTGGATCCACCTGAGCCTACAGATGAGGAGGAGGTAGAGGCAGAGCAGAACAGAGACAATGTAGAGGACCCGCCTTCTCCAGATCCAGTTTGTGAGAGTTCGTTATCATTCTCCCAGGCAAATTTGGCAGAATTATCCGCATACACACATCTTCTTCAGAAGCCAGATTTGCCAGCACCTAGCTGTCCAGAGCTAAAGCCGCTCCCTACTTCGCTGAAGTACCGATTCCTTGCGGGAGAGTCTGAGATGTATCCAGTCATCATCTCTGCAGATCTGACTGGAGAGCAAGAATCCCGTCTGATGGAGGTTCTTGAAAAGAACCGCAAGGCAATTGGATGGAGCGTAGCAGATCTCCATGGGATTAGTCCCTCGTTGTGCTCCCACCATATCTATCTCGAGGAAGGGGCAAAGCCGTCGCGTGAGTTCCAGCGGCGACTGAACCCCAACCTAAGAGAGGTTGTTATGAAGGAAATATCAAAATGGTGGAGTGCAGATTTTATTTATCCCATTTCCGACTCCAAGTGGGTCAGCCCCTTGCATGTGGTGCCCAAGAAGACGGGCATCACGACTGTGATCAGTGAGTCGGGAGAGGAGATTGCTACACGAGTACCCACCTCTTGGAGGGTCTGTGTTGACTACAGGAAACTCAACCAGGCCACCAAGAAGGACCACTTCCCCCTGCCTTTTATTGACCAGATCATTGAGAGACTGGCAGGGAAGAGCCATTATTGCTTCCTGGATGGGTACTCGGGCTACAACCAGGTGGCCATCGCTCCTGAGGATCAGGAGAAGACCACCTTTACCTGTCCCTTCGGTACTTACGCCTTTCGACGAATGCCATTCGGGCTATGTAACGCCCCTGCGACTTTTCAGAGATGCATGCTGTCGATATTTTCGGACATGGTAGGAGAGTGCTTGGAGGTCTTCATGGACGACTTCTCGGTTTACGGCGACGGATTCAATTCCTGTCTTGACTGCCTAGACCGAGTGCTCCAGCGATGTATTGATACCCGCTTGGTTCTGTCTTGGGAGAAGAGTCACTTCATGGTGACTCAAGGGACGGTGCTTGGCCACATTATCTCCAACAGAGGCATGGAGGTTGATCCGGCCAAGGTCGATGTCATTAGGAAACTCACACCGCCGTCCAATCTGAAGCAATTACGGTCATTTCTGGGGCACGTTGGTTTTTATAGGAGATTCATTCATGACTTCAGCAAGATTGCCCGACCGTTGACTGACCTCTTGACGAAAGACACCGAGTTCCTTGTTGATGACAAGTGTCTTTCGTCCTTTGAGACTCTCCAACAGTGTGTGATTGAGGCTCCTGTCCTTCAGCCACCCGATTGGTCTCTCCCATTCGAGATCATGACGGACGCCTCCGATTTTGCCGTAGGAGCAGTGTTAGGACAGAGGAGGGATGGAGTACCATTTGCGATACACTATGCTAGCCGCACATTGGATTCCGCCCAGCGGAATTATACGGTCACAGAGAAGGAGATGCTAGCAGTAGTATTTGCCCTAGATAAATTCAGATCATATATCATTGGATCCCGAGTGACCTTGTACACAGATCACACCGCCATCAGGTACCTCATGGCAAAGAAGGATGCCAAGGCCAGACTTACTAGATGGATCCTTCTACTCCAGGAGTTCGACATCGAGATCAAAGATAAACCTGGAGTCAAGAATGTGGTGGCGGACCATTTATCCCGATTAGAGCAGCCTGAGGATACAGAGCAGATTGATCCGATCAGAGATACCTTCCCAGACGAGGCGATCCTTGCTATCGCCTCACTCCCATGGTACGCCGATATTGTGAACTTTCTCGTTGCTGGGAAAGTCCCACAAGATTGGCCCAAGCAGAAGATTGAGACCTTCCTTGCGAAGGTCAAGTCCTACCACTGGGAGGATTCCATCCTTTACCACGAAGGAGGGGATAGCATCTGGCGTCGGTGTATTCCTCAGGAGGAGCATCATAGTGTCCTCACTTACTGCCACAAGCTTGAGGCAGGAGGACATCATTCTGGGAGGAGAACGGCACAGAAAGTGCTCCAATCCGGCTTGTGGTGGCCTACCCTTTTCAAGGACTCAGATGAGTTCGTGAAGAGGTGTACTGACTGTCAGAGGATGGGCACCTGCGGACAGCGTGATATGATGCCGATGCAGCCCATTCACTTCTGTGAGGTTTTTGACGCATGGGGCATCGATTTCATGGGTCCATTCCCTAAGAGTCAGGGATTTGAGTACATTCTGTTGGCCGTAGATTATGTTAGTCGTTGGGTCGAGGCTATCCCTGCCCGAGCCACAGATGCGAAGACAGTTTGCAGATTTTTGAAGAAACATATCATCACGCGGTTCGGGGTTCCACGAGTTCTGATTTCTGATGGGGGATCTCATTTCATCAACGACCAGGTGAAGGCACTTGCTAGAGAGTTCGGCATAGACCATCGTGTTGCCACTCCATACCATCCACAGACGAATGGTCTAGCTGAGGTGTCAAACAGGGAGATCAAGAATATTTTGCAGAAAGTCGTCCGCCCTGACCGAAAGAATTGGTCACAGCTTTTGGACTCGGTCTTATGGGCATATCGGACGTCTTTCAAGACACCATTGGGTACATCTCCCTTTCGCCTCGTTTATGGAAAGCCCTGTCACCTACCAGTTGAGCTGAGGCACAAGTCACTCTGGGCAGTCACAGATATTCTTATGAATCCAAAGGGTATAGGAGACCAGAGGAGGGCAGAGTTAGCCGCCTTGGAAGAGCTTAGAGATGCAGCTTTCTCAAACAGCCTACATTATAAGGAGAAAGTCAAAGAGTGGCATGATTCTCATATCAGCCACAAACATTTTGAGATTGGACAGAAAGTATGGCTGTTTGATGCAAGGCTACGATTATTTCCAGGGAAGCTACAGAGCAAATGGAAAGGACCATATTTGGTCAGAAAGGTACACGATAACGGTAGTATTGATATATCTGAGTTATCTTCTGAGAGTACCTTCAGAGTGAACGACCAGCGGCTCAAACCATTTCTAGATCATGAGCCGCGGGACGTTATTATTGCTGCTATTCATTTTGCGTGAGATGTGGTCTTTTGACTCACATCTTTTGCATCTCACGCCTGATTTTCACTGTTCCTCCGCCTGTATAGATCCAGTTGTCTATATCATTCTATTCTTTAGTCCCACATCCCATCTCTCATCTTGTGATTATGCTATACTTAGGGTGTACTTTACCCTAAGTATAGGGGGGATGTCGGACCTGCGAGTATTCTTTTCATTCTTTCTGCTCTTGTTTTTGCTGCCTATACTTAGGGATATTTTACCCTAAGTATAGGGGGGGCAGATTCGGTATATTCTTCACTCGGATCTCCCTTCATGTACAGCTTGCTATACTTAGGATTAGTTAATCCTAAGTATAGGGGGAAACCACCGAGTTCCTCTCATTCTATTCATTTATTCGTTTCTGTACTTAGCCATTCCTTTTCACTTCCCTTTTACTAAGCACGAGTTATGTCTTCTTCATCGCTCTTGATCACTCTGAGGACATCGTTCGAGCTAAGTATAGGGGGGTGTGTATATATTTCATATATACTTTAGCCATAACTCGTACTTTGTGTGAGTGTGTTAATAAATAAAATGGCTAAAAATCACAAAAATTAAAATTTTTTCATTAACCTCTTTTATTCTTGCACAGACATAGCTAGTGTATAAAGTATTTTTGTAAAAATGATTTCAAAAATCTTTTGTGTAAAGCTTGTGTAAATATTTTGTATCAAAATTATGTATATAGTACAAAATTTTTTCCAAAATGTTTTGAAAATCAAAAGTTTGCAAAAATCTTGTGTAAATGTTTGTAAATATCTTTTTGCAAAGCCTTCACTTCATGCATCATTCATTCATGATTTCAAAACATTTTTCAAAATTTTTGCATGATTGTAAAATATGTGTAAATAGCATCTTGTGTACATATATGTATATAGTTTTTCCTGGATGAGAGTTGACATTTAAACTAAGCCTGGAATTAAATTGAGAAATGGAGCTTGAAAGAGATCTTAATCCACTTAACTTTAAGAGGAACCTTGTAGGACTTAGGGTTAAGGCTTTTCAGGTCCATAAGGACTTAATTCTTTGAGTCCACTAGGCTATGAGCATATGTCATCTTGATGAGCCTAAGTAGAGCACTTAACAACACACGCATGACTCTCAGAGACAATGGCTTCACTTGCACCTGCACTTTACACATGGCTCTCCATGGATGAGGTGGTGAGGAGGCAGTTTCCTTTGGCTTGGGGTAGCATATGAGGGTAGTACTTCTAGGCGGAACCTCTCTTCTTCTTATAGTGAAGGAAGTGCACCTCAACTTGGTCTAGTGGTGTTGAAAGCTAAAGACAGAAGCTGTGGGTTGCAATAAAGCTTCAAAAGAGGGATAGTCTACTGGCTCAAGAGGGAAATTTCTTATATATGCTGCACCATGTAGATATGTTGTACAGAAGTTGTTGAAAAAAAAAAAAAAAGAAAAAAAAATGCAAAAATGCAAAAAGAACTCCAAAAAAGTGGTGGGTCGGATTGAAAATTTAATAACCCCACCGGAGTGTATATAGTGAAATAAAGCAAAAGCTTATGGCATCCATGTTACATCTCATGAAGCTTGCAGCGGGAGACTTAGCTACACTGGCTGAGCTTCCAAAAGTCTATACTTCTTCCCCCTCTTCTTGAGCCGGTTGCACTTGAACTTAGAAGGGAATACCCCGCTTCTCGAGGAAAGAGTTGCTAGACCGAGGCATTAGAGTTACCAGGTTGAGGGAGGTTGTTTCTTTGTTACTTCTGAGGTGGGGAGCCACATATCACTTACACCGCAAGGAAAAGATTCATGGTCATTAGAGTTTGTGTATGTGGACTTGTTCTGATCTGGTTTATTGAGGAGTCTTGCCCATAGATTGGTGGAACTTGGAGGCTGTTGAGTTTTAGGCTTAAGTCCAAATAAGGTTCCGACACATTAATAATCCAAAGATCTGATCGAGCTCCATATTTCAATTTAATGAAGGAAAATTTAATAAGTCAACCTTGATCCATGTACATCCTCTTTTTCTTTTTCTTTCTTTTTCACTTCTTTTTCAAATAAGTGTTTGCTAAGGGACTAGCAAAGTTAAGCATAGGGGGGTGATGAATACCCATTCATCACTCTTTATTCTTCTATTTTAGCTACAAAAACCTTTGCAAATACATGTAGATATGTGTAAATACAAATAATTACCAAAAGCATGCATTGTGTAAAAACCTATAATTAGCATGTTTTTGTGCACAAAATAAAAGAATAAAGAGCAAAAAGAAAAAGAGGGAAATATTTAGAATAAATATTGAGCAACTTAACCCAAGGGAGGGCTCAGCATGGGCCTGACCGCATAAAAGCCAAAGTAGAGGGAGATAGGAGCTCATATGTGTATATTTGTAAATAAATAAAACTTTATATTTTCCTCACCCAAAAATATGTTTGTCCATATTGTGTGTATATTCAGAAGTTATTCAAAACAAAATAAAAAGATAAAAATCAAAAATTCAAAAATACCCTTCTTTCATCATGTGCATAAACCACACCATTGTATTTATTTAACCTTGTAAATAAATTCAATTATTTTCTAAACTTTTTGTAAATATTCTATGGCATATTTTGTAGATAAAATAAATAACAAGAAACAAAACAAAAAAATCAAATAAAAATTACAAAATTGAAAATACAAAAATACATTGTATAAATACCATGTATATAAGTGTATTCAACCATTTATTTCACCCTTGTATATAAGTAATAAAAATAAAATAAAAATATTCTTTTATTCCACATTTCATGTTGTAAATAAATAAAATACAAAATGAGCATAAAAACACATAAAAATAACAAATACAAAATCAAAAATAAAAAATCCATATAGTGTACATATACCTATGTATATAGCTAACCTATTTTTATTTCCAAAAATTAATTAAAAATCACCAAAAAATAGAAAAAAATAAAAGAAAAATATTTCATGTTTTGAGTTTTCCTTAATTCGACCTATTTCTACCCTAAAATAAATAAACAAAATTCGGGCACACGTGGCCGCTCCTGATTGGTCCACGGGGGAATGTTGACCCCGGTCAACTCCCCCGCGACCTCCTTCCTTTTCTGGAATACGTGCGCCACCCCATCTTCCCCGATTTTCCCACGCGACTCCAGGCTGTCTCCCACGCATCCCCCGCGCCCGGATTCTTCGCCGTTCATCCCTCTCCCTCGCCGGATCTTCCGCCATCAAATCCACGCCTTCTATAGCTGTCGCCACTCAACCCTAATCGCCCCGGTCACATTATATATTCTTCCCTCCGCCGCCTCCGCGCCGCATCTTTGGCCCTTCTCTTCCTTCCCAGTGACCTCCATTGGCATCGCGAGAGTGACAGCAAGCTGTGCCCTTGTTGCAGTGAGGCGAGGAAGCGTATCCATCGATCCGGCGTACTTCGCCGTCCTTGCTCCGCCGCCGGCGTTGAGCATCGAGCTTCAGGCCTTGACGCCCTTCGAAGCTACGACCAGGAGCAAGATCAGCTCCAGCACAGTCTCCAGCATCCATCAGGTAGCCGATTAGATCTCCCATGTAGCGTAATTTCCGATTTCGCCCAAATCATAGCTCCGACGTACATCTCCGATTCCGACCATCTCACGCAACATCTCGACCCTCCGACCATCTCATTATCTCCGCCGTACCCTCACGCACATTCTACGCACTTCCACTCAACCCAGATCGCACAGGATCTGGGAGTCGAGCTCCATCGCCTCCGCCTCGCCGGAGCTCGTTCGCCACGCCGCACCATCCACCTTCACCCCGCCTTCTTGGGTCGAGGCATTTTGCCCTCGACCCGCGAAGCTTCTTGACCATTTTGCAGGTCCAAAGGGGGTGTCTGAGCCTCCTTCACAGTTCAGCCAGGAGCTTCGAGCCACTAGGCCTTGCCGGAGCCCCTCCAGGGCTTGGTTGGGCCCTTGGCCACCCGTAGCAGCTGCGCAACTTCACGCCGGACCTTCTCCGATCTTCAGGCGCAGCTGAGGAGGACCGGAGTTCACGCAGGACGTCGGCGAAGTTCGCCGGCGTCGAGTTCTTCCTCCACCTTCCAGAGCCGTCCGATGAAGGCCTCGCTCCAGTTCTAATCCCAGCCGTCGATCTGTAGAGGAGCAGCAGCCGTTGATCCATCTGAGGATCTCATCTGGACCGTCGCAACCGAGGAGAGAGGCGCAGGAGCCCAGCACCGTTAGATCAGCCACGTGGACCTCCCTCCGCCGTCGATCGAGCCCAAGAGCCGAAGGAGTAAAGGCGCGTTTGTCCTCCACCGTCAGATCTGCCACGCGTCAGCATCGGGGCGTCGCTATTAATAAAGGGGTAAATATCATAGGGCCCCCTCGTAGTTGTCGTTTTCTTTTTAGTCCTGTAATTTTTAATTCCAGTTGTTTATTTTCTGGGATATTTGCATAGAGACCCTCGCGCTTAATTTTATTTGCATTTATACCCCTGCCAGTAGAGACCCACGTGCTTTGGCACGTGTTTTGTTGGGTTATTTGCATAAGAAGCCCTGTAGTTCTGGATGTTATTCATTGAATGAAAAGTTTTGTTTATTTGCATATATACCCCTGTGAGCATTGAATTTGCACATGTGCGAATTATTTTGGGTAAATTGCATATAAGCCCCTGGACTTTTGATACGAGTTATCAATAGGTCCTTGGAACTTATTTTTATTACATTTAGGTCCCTGTGTGCCTCAGGCACGTGCTTGGCACGTGTGTTGCTGGGTAATTTGCACCAGGACCCCAGAACTTTTGGGTATTTGCACTTAGGTCCCTGTGCACAGTGCCCCACCTTTATTTTTGAATAAAATATCAAACGACCTCCAAATCCAATGAAATTTTGACCCATGGCTCCTGCCATGGTGTAGGAATTTCTATGATTTTTGGGGACATTTTTGAGTTTATCTATTATTTTTAAAAATTCAAAAACCCATATTTTTGCTACTGTTTGACTTTAAAAATACCAAAAAAATATAAAAACATCCCCAAAAATTCTAAAAAAATTAGAGACTGTTTATTGCTTGTTGATTGATTTTCTAGCCAATTTTGGCTATTGTTCATCACTTAAAAACTCTAAAAATTGAAAAACCCCTAAAAACTCATAAAAATTGTAATAAATAAATTAAAAATCCAAAAATAATAATTAGGGTGCCTAAATTTTCCTTATTCTTCATAGTTTATAGGAAAATTACCTTTAGGGCTTTTTGAGATCCAAGAGTATTTTATTTTTGGATCTTAAGCCTTGCTGGACAATACCCTCTATTCTTCGCATTGTTTGATTTTTAATAATTATTTTATCCATTAGAAAAATTCCAAAAATTCACCAAAAACAGTAAAAAACATAAAAAACCTAAAAATCAATTTTCTGGAATTTTTGCATCGTTTCCTGTGTATTGTATAAATTGTTGAAGTTGCCTTGCATTCATTTTGTTTCATTTTCTCATCTTTTAAAAAAATATAAAAAAAAAACAAATCAACAAAAACCATAAAAAAAACTCTTTTGGATTCCTGACTACATCGTAGGTCGCAAGGCCAATCTGTGCTCCTTGTGTTCGACCCTGGGAGCTATACCAGGTTAATCCTATAGCTAGACCGCTCTTTCTTGTGCTTGCTTGTTTTTTATCTTATTCGAGTGGTTGATTATTTTTCTTGATTGACACGTGCTGAGCGATTGAGGACAACGACATTGTGATTTATTTTCTACCTTAACCGCATCGAAATTCTGTGTCGTCAGAATGGCGCCGTTGCCGGGGAGCACGGCTTTGTAGTCAGTTTTCATTCTTTTATTTTTGTCTCTCTATATTATCACTGTTTTCTGACACTCTCTCTTTCTAATTTTTGTGCGAGGTACTGCTTGGACAACTTGGAGTACAAATTTTTGAGAACCCGCACGGGAAGAAGAGCAGGAAGAGAGAGAGAGGAGAAGAGATTTTCTACTTAGAGAGAGAGAGAACAATACTTGTTGTAATAATTTAGGACTTAGACTTGGACATTTGTGGACATTTGTAACTTAGCGGGTCTGTTTCGCCGAGCACCAGTGTGCTCGGGGGACCCATTTGGATTTTCGCGGCTTTTATCGTGGTTTTCATAGCTAGCTGCCTTTTCCGGTGTTTACGCGGTTTTTCTCGAGCCCCTAGATTTAGGAATTTTTGTTGATTGTGACGTAAATTTTTAAGGCCCAACACCTAATAGAATATCTGTTCCTATAGAACGTAATTGGACCTTAATAAAATTCATTGAAAAAGTTAGTTTAATTGAATTTGAGACCACGTGCCGTGAGGAGTCACATACAGCGCTGGCAGGACCCGTTGTGGCGGGCACCGAGTGACTCCCAAGATCGGACCCCGGACTCTAGTGGCCGATCATCTATCAAGTCTTCCTGAACCAGAGTCTCCTGAGCTGAACCTGTAGCCCATTACAGAGACCTTTCCTGATGAGGCAATTCTGTCTGTCGCCTCACTTCCTTGGTATGCGGACATCGTGAACTACCTGGTTGCCAAGAAAATCCCACAAGACTGGCCTAAATTGAAGATAGACAGGTTCTTGTCGAAAATCCATTTCTACCAGTGGGAAGACCCGTATTTGTTCCATGAGGGAGCAGATTGTATCTGGAGAAGGTGCATTCCTCGGGAGGAAGTTCCAAGTGTCCTCGCTTTATGTCATGACCAAGATTCTGGAGGACATCATTCAGGCAAACGAACGACAGCAAAGGTTCTTCAAAGTGGCCTCTGGTGGCCTTCATTATTCAAAGATGCAGATGAGTATGTCAAATGCTGCACTGACTGCCAGAAGATGGGCGGAACCATAGGAATGAGAGACACAATGCCTCTGAAATACATTCAGATCTCAGACGTCTTTGACGCATGGGGCATCGACTTTATGGGCCCGTTTCCCAACAGTCAGGGTTACGAGTATATTCTGCTTGCTATCGATTATGTCAGTCAATGGGTGGAGGCTATTCTCGCCTGAGACGCCGATAGTAGGACTGTCTGTCGATTCTTGAGAGATCACATCATAGCACGGTTTGGGATTCCCAAGATTCTCATATCTGACGGGGGTAGTCATTTCATAAACCGAGAGGTGAAGAAGCTGACCCAAGAATTCTGTATTGAGCATCGTGTTGCTTCACCCTATCACCCGCAGTCCAATGGCTTAGCTGAATGTTCAAACAGGGAGATCAAGACAATCTTACAGAAGCTTGTGCGTCTGGATCGCAAGAACTGATCTCAGCTGCTTGATTCTGTTCTTTGGGCTTATAGAACAGCGTACAAGTCACACTTGGGAATGTCTCCCTATCGCCTTGTATATGGCAAGCCATGTCATTTGCCCGTGGAACTCATTCACAAATCCTTATGGGCCATTAACATCTGTAATCTGGACTCCAAGCAGGCAGGAAAGAACAAAAAACTGGATCTGAACAGATTACTGGAATTCAGAGATTATGCATATGACAACAACCTGATGTACAAGGAGAAGGTCAAAACATGGCATGACAAGCATATCCGTCGCAAGTCCTTTGATCCAGGTCAGAAGGTGTGGTTGTTCGATGTGAAATTGAAGATCTTTCTAGGCAAATTGAAGAGCAAATGGACTGGGCCGTTTTTGGTTAGGCAGGTGCGTGACAACGGAAGTGTATTGATATCCAATCTGTCAGCTGACGCACAACCATTTGTAGTCAATGGACAGCTTCTGAAGCCATACCTTGAACAAGATACATTCATGGCTGTCGTTGACTCAGTTCAAGTAATCTATGAGGATGAGCTGAATGTCTCCAAAGAAGCAGAGAAAATCAAAAGCACAACAAAACATTTTTGAATGATTTTTCGTCTTTTTCTTTTTCTTCTTTTCTTCTTTTCAATGTCTTTTATCCTCTTCTACCGAATTGATGCCATCCCTTTCATCATTGCTACACTTAGGATGTACTCTATCCTAAGTATAGGGGGGATGCGCATCCCGAGTTGCTCATATCCACTTTCATCCCTTTTCTTCTTTTCTTCTTTTCTTCTTTTCCTCTTCTATTTTCTTTATCTATCAAAAAGGTGTCGCCCCTTGTAGACAGTTTTCTAGACTTAGGATGTACTTTATCCTAAGTATAGGGGGGTGTGCACCCCGAGTTAATTCTATTCTTTTCGATCCTCTCCATTGTCTCCTCTTCTTGTCTATACTTAGGGATATCTTACCCTAAGTATAGGGGGAGACAATCCGAGTACGATCTGTTCATTCCCACCCTTGACCCTCCCTGCTTTGTGTATAGTCTGCTATACTTATGATTATTTGATCCTAAGTATAGGGGGGACGGTCAACTTCTCATTCGTTCATTCATCTCTCTATTCCTTTATTCTTTAGATTTTCCTATACTCAGTACGAGTTATGTCTTCTCTTTTCTCTCTGATCTATGAGGACATAGCTCAAGCTAAGTATAGGGGGGTCGTATATACTACGTATATACTTTAGCCATAACTCGTACTTTCGTATTTTCTTTATAATATGGCTAATAATTCATTAAAATTCATTAAAAACCTTAATAAAAAGGTGTTTTGTTCCTCAAATTCTTTTGTATCTACTGATTAATAAATCAGGTGAAAATGTTTTTTTTGCAAAATGTTTGAAAAATAGTTTGAAAATCTTTGTGAACATCTATTGAAAACTATTTTGAAAATATTTTGTTACATGTTTTCAACCTGTGTAAAAATGTGTGTTTTGTAAAATTTCTTTTCTTTGTGTGAAATAAAATGTTTGAAAAATGATTTGCAACTGGTTTGAAAAATGGTTGCAAAAATGTTTTGAAAAATGTTTATATACTGTTTTGAAAAACCTTTGCAAAATGATTTTCAAATGTGTGTACATGTTTGTAAAATATTTGTAAAAGCTATTTTGGACTATAGCAAAAATTGTGTGAAAAAGCTTGTGTCAAATAAGTTTGAGGAATACTTACATCTCACCAAAAATCCATTATAAATATGTATAAAATTTATCACTTACCCTTGTAAATTCTTAAAATCTACTTCTTGTAAATATAAGAAGCAGTCCCGTGTAAATATTTTCACCTAGATTTCAACCAAAATCCTTTTGTTTTTAAAAATCCCAAAAACATTTGCAAAACTAAAATCCAAAAACATGTGAAAAATCTTTTTGAAAAATACAAAAATGCATATGCATCATCATCATCTTTTCAAAAATCCATAAAAAGTTCAAAATCTTTGAAAATTGCATCACAAAAACATTTTCTGCATTTTGCATTGCATAACATTCGCATTTTTTTGGATTGAGTTTGAGAGTTGAATAAGTCTAAGTAAAATCCGGAGATTGGAGCTTGATTGAACCTTAAAATCTACCTAATAACAGGAACCTTCTAGGAACTGGGTTGAAGTACTTCAGGTCTAGTTGACTTAATTCTTTGAGGATCACAAGACTTAGTTCAATGGATTCTTGACTGCCTAAGTAGAGTATTTCGGAGCACACGCACGACTCTTGTTGATAATGACCTAACTTGGACACCTGCACCTTTCACATGGCTCAACTCAGTTGGAGTGGTGAGGGGATTGGATTTGCCGGTATGAGATGCACACGAGTGGAAACATTTGTCCTCCTCTAGGGAGGGAAGTGCACCCCAATCCGTCCAGTGATTAGGAAGTCTAAAGACAGGAGACTGTGGGTTGCGATAAAGCTTCAAAAGAGGGATAGTCTACTGGCTCAAGAGGAAAAACTCCTTATGTAAATGCTGCTGTATATAGTATTCAAAAAAAAAGTTCAGGCATGTACAAAAATAAAAAAAGCCTACAAAGTATGTACAAATGTTGTAAAGTCAATAAGCAAGCTTGAGTTCCAAAGTCAAATATGTGAGCCTGTAGCAGGATGACTTGACAACACTGGTCTTGCATCCCAGGATAGGTAGCTACACTGGCTACCGTCCATTCTTCTCTTCACCCCCTCCTCTTGAGTTGGTTGCCACTTGAACTTAGAAGGGAATACCCCGCTCCTCGAGGATGGAGTTATTGGATTGGGGAATCATTGGGTTGTCGTACTGGAGAAGTCAATCTCTTTGTCATTCTAGTTGGGGAGAGCCACCATCACTTATACTGTACGAGTCAGATTCATAGTCGTAAGAGTTTGCGTTTGAGTTGAAGTATTTCTGACCTGGCTATTGAGGAGACTTGGACAGAGTTTTGGGATTCTCAAGGACTGTTGAATTTCAAATACGGTTCTCACTAAGGTTCCGCCCGCACTAAAATTCCAAAGGTCCGACTTAAGCTCCAAACTTTGATTTTGTGAAGACAAGTTTGATCATTACACTTAATCCACCTTCTTCTTTTTCTTTTTCCTTTCTTTGTTTTTCTTTTCTATACTTATTGCATAAGTGTTTGCTAGGGACTAGCAAAGGTAAAGTATAGGAGGATGATGAATCCACATTTCATCATCTTTATTCTATCATTTTGGCATCAAAAACCCTAGCAAATGCCTGAAAATAGCATTAAATAGAGTAATTTAGCATTCATGCATATGTGTATAAAAAGTGTATAAAATACTGTTTTTAATGCCAAAATTATAGAATAAAGAAAAGAAAAGAAAAAGAATAAAATATTGTAAATATTTTATGACCCGAAACCCCGAGACCTAAGTATCTTGATGAATAGGTCGACAAGGAATAAAGTAGGGGGAGATAAGGGCCAAATACCTATATTTATTAATTCATTCTTTATTCATTTTGGGACCTATTTATGGTTCCACTTTTTGTGCATCAAATAAAGAAACTTTGTACATGAAAGTTGTATGTAATTAAAAACAGAAAAATACAAAATTGAATTCACAGAAAAATAATGTACATATAAAAAGTTATGGTCTGAATAAAAATCCAGAATCCAAACTTCCCAGACCTGTATCTCACAAAAGAAAACTCCAAATGCAACAAACTTACCTTTATATATAGAATAAAATAAGCTATTTAATGGCGGTGATTTCGCATTTGGCGGAGCTACGGTTTGAAAGTTGAGTTTTGGACCCTCATTGTATACTTGTACAGATTAAAATATTCAATATATTCTTTATTCATTATTTTTGTATTTTTATATTTTTATAATTTCATAAATATTATTTATAATTTATATGTATATTAAAATCAGAATAAAAATGCAAATAGAATTCAAAATAAAAAAACATTTCTATATACAATACCTAGGTATTAGACCTATGCACATACCTATACATTGCTTACTTGTATTTTATTAATTATACAAAACATATCAGAAAAATAAAACAAAAATATATTGTGTATATGAAAGTATTTTATAATTTTAGAAAATAATAAATAAAAATAATAAAATTAAAATATACCAAATAAAAAAAAGTAATAAAATATATAGATAATATACCTATGTAGGGGTATAAAAGCAACTTATAAAAATATACCTAATAAAAATAAATAAAAATTACCATAAATAATTTATTAAATTATAAGCATTTTTTATTTTGTAACCATAATTAAATAAAATAATTTAATATTTTATTTCGATTTTTGAAATCATTTTTTGAGGATTTTTCCTGGTTGGTCCACGTGGACCAACCAGGTTGGTCTGACAGTTGACCTCGGTCAACTGTCTGACCTCCTCCTCTAGACTTGTCAGATGTATTTTTTGTCTCATCTTCTCGCCATTTTCTAGGTTCGACCTTGCACCAAATCATGTCGAAGCCTTCAGAGTTTTTGCTTCTCGATTAGTGGTGAATCACGCCCAAGTGATTTCTTGGGCTGAGGACCACTAATCGAGGCATTTGACCCTCGCTCCTCTCGCCGTCCGTCAACCCTTCAAAAGAGCACCCCGGACTTCGATTCAAACTTGATCCTTCTTTCGCCATTTTCACCCGAAAACCCCTACCTCCTCGTGCTCCTGGTGACAACGGGAGTCGAATCGACCGGGGGTTTGAGTCGTTTGGTGTAGAATCGAAGCGATCCATCCCTCGCCGGAGCTCCGCCTCACCTTGCAGCCCGTCGTCTCTGGTGAGCTTCTTCCCCTTTTCTTTCCATTTTCTTGTAGCCTTAGCTTAGATTAGATTAGGTCTATAACAGTTTTGCGTTTCATCTAGTCACTCGCCAATTCGTTTTTTCAGGCCTCCATCCAGACAGATATTTTTTAACGGTAACAGAATTGCTAAAAACGACCCTTCTGGATGGAGGCTGTAGGAGTCTTTGTTTCGCGTGAAAATTGAATGATATAATATAGGGATATATTGATGAAAATACACTGAATAAATTTTGAAAAATAAATTAAAAGAGGGGGCGAATGGCGCGGGGGGAGCCAAGTTAGCTCCTCCCATGGGGGCAGCACCATTTTACCCATATATATGGGTAAAATGGGGCTGCCCCCTCGGAGAGCCAACTTGGCTACTCCCACCCCTATTTTTTCCTCATTTTTTATTTCTTTGGAAAATAAAAATTTGTATATTCATCACTATATCCCTCTAACATTCTTTTAAAATTTCATCAGAAACAGATACTCCTAGGCCCTCCATCCAGACATCATTTTTTTAACGGTCGCAGGATTTTTTAAATCCACACCTGTTTGGATGGAGGTCGTAGGAGTCTCTGTTTCTGACGAAATTTTAATAGAATGTTAGAGGGATATAATGATGAATTTACAAAATTTTATTTTCCAAAGAAATAAAAAAATGAGGGAAAATAGGGGTGGGAGTAGCCAAGTTGGCTACTCCCAGGGGGCACAAGTTGGCTACTCCCAGGGGGCAGCCCCATTTAACCCTATATCTATGTTTATATGGGTTTCCCCGCCCCATTAAAATTACCTGTTTTAGATGGAGGGCATAGAAGTATCTGTTTCTGTGAAATTCGAATGACATATAGGAGGGATATAGGAATGAATATACACGGCGATATTTTTTCTAAAAAAAATTTGCGAAAAATGGGGGTGGGAGCAGCCTCATTTTTTCCATATATATATATCTTTGTAGAGGAGTGATCCTGTGAGAGCAAAAAGTTGTGATAGCATGAGAGGAGTGATTCTGGAACACAATATCCTGTTTTCACGTTGAGGTTCTAAATGGACTAATAGTAGAATAAAATGATGGCTTGAGGTATTTGGAGTTCATTGAAAAAACTTGGCTCATTATAACGAAAAGTTGTACTTGCACTACAAAAAAAGGCGGGATTAGCGTGCACGGCTCTGCGTGCACTAGGTGAGCACATGTGCTCACCCCTTAATGGGCGAGCACACGAAGAGCACATGTGCTCGCCCATGAGGGTCGCCGGTTTGAATTTTGCGGAGAGGCGCGGTTACCAATTTGGACGAGCACATGTGCTCGCTCAAATGTGCTCGCCCACTTGAATTTCCTTGTGCGGATAACTTTAGCGCTGTGGAAATTGCGGGCGAGCACTTGGCGACGGCCTGGCTCGCGCGGCTCTTCTTCCTCATTCTCACGCAATTCTCTTCTAGTTTCTCCCCTCCGGCGACCCGCCACCCCTCCGCCCCAACACCGACGCCCGCCGTTTTCGTGTTTTGAGTAGATCTACATCTACCATTCAGTATAATCCTTAATTCTTTCTCTTTTTACACGATTTCATTACCTATTTGTATTGTTTGATAGATTAGGGTTTCAATTTTTTGTTAATTGTAGAGTATTGTTTTGATAGTTTATATGTGTTTTACATGTTAAGGATAATAGTATATCACTATAGTATTGTAATTTCGAATTTGATTGTCTCAATAATATGTATAATTGTATGCCCTGTAGGTGTTCGATAAAATACCTCAACCAACATTATGTTTACATTTTGTAAATTTTAAATGACAAAATATCCATTATGACATCTGCGCTAGTTAGTATTGTTAATTTTCTTAAAAGATTAGTTATGAAATTTGTGAATAACATTAGTTAGTCAACTTCAATAATGTAGATATTAGATATGATGAACAAGTAAACTGAAGTTTCCAAACGGATATGTATCAAAATTTTTCAATTTGGTCGATCTGAAGAAGTTTACATTTAAGGGAATGAAATGTCATGACTGCTATGTTTTTATGGAAAGATTACTACCGTTAGTTTTCAGAGGATTGTTACCAAAAAATGTTGTTGATGCTCTTTCAGATGTTAGCAGATTTTTACAGGTGTTGTGCTCGTCACGCATACAACGCATGGAGATGGATTATCTTCAAAAAAATATTCTTGTGATTATGTGTAACCTGAAGAAGATATTTCCGCCTTCATTTTTTGATTCGATGGAGCATCTGATGATTCATATTCCATGGGAAGCAAAAGTTGGAGGACCGGTAAAATATCGTTGGATGTATCCATTTGAAAGGTAATTAAATGTATTATAATGTCATTCCATTCTTTACTATTTGGACTAAATATTTAACCTATTTTCTTATAGGTTTATGTTCTTTCTTAAAAGAAAGGTCCGAAACAAAAGTAAAGTTGAAGGATCTATAAGTTCACAATATATATATGAGGAAGTCGCAATATTCTGCGCAAGATATCTTTCAGAAGACGTGGAGACTATCTACAATAGATGCAGGAGGAATGAGACAATTTCTTCCGATGAAGAACCTTGTATCGGTATCTTTCGGCCATCCACTCATCTAATAGGCAAAGCAACTGAACGTTTCTTATCAAAACAAGAGAAGGATGCTGCAGAGTTATACGTATTAGACAATTGCGAGGAAATAACACCATATGTTCAGTAAGTATTTGAATTACTTTATGTATATATTCATCACAAGTAATGAATATGTTTCTTTTATAAATTTTAGGGAATTTATACAGAAAATTATGCAGGAAAATCCTATGTATTCAGATGACGAAGTTCTGAGCACTTATAGGAATCAATTTCCAGCGTGGTTTAAAGACTGCTCAAAACAGTTGGACGGTGGTGATTTCTATTCTCATATTTTAAAATATTTTGGAGAAGGACCTGTTTATAAGGTTCGATCATACAACTCTTGTTACAGTAATGGGTATCGTTTTCATACCTTAAATTCTGGTAAATATTTGACAACTCAAAATCATGGAGTGATGGTTCGCGGATCTTGTTATGAGGAAGATCATCTGAATTATTACGGAATTTTAAAGGAAATTATAGAAGTGGAATATAGTATACCAGGCTTGAATAAAGTAGTTCTTTTCTTGTGTGATTGGTATGAACCCAATGGAGGTGTAGTACTCGATAAAAGAAATAACAATGTCGACATGGTGCAAAGGAAATTTATACGCAGATTTGAACCATTCGTCTTAGCATCTCAAGCGGATCAAGTATGTTATCTCCCACAAATATCAAAGAAGAGAAAGAGCATTGAAACAGTAACTGTTGTGAAGATAAATTCTCGAGGTTATATCTCCAATGATTCTAGTAATCAGGAAGATGACATAAATGAAGCATTTACACCGACAAATGAAAGAATAGACTTAACAGAAGAAGTCCCAATTATCGAATCGATTCGATTGGCTGATAATGAAGTTTTCTGTGTTGACTTACAAGATGATACTGACTCCAGAAATGATTACTCGGAAAAATCAGAAAACAAAGAAATATCCTTTAATCCCACCGAAATAAGTGATGAACATTAGTTGTAAGTTTTATTATACAATTATAATTAAATTAACTAAAATCTTAAATAATAAATATGTAATACATCATTATTACAGTCATGGCAGGTTTTGGACGTGGCGGGGCGCATGGATCACATAGATCCAATCGTCCATCTTCCTCAGACACACCTTCTTCCAGTAGGCAGCCCACCTCGGATGCTGTTCTTGATTCACAGTCCGACGAGGTTCGTCGGGTGATAGCTTACTACGAGTCTCTTGGTTATCCTCCGCCACCCTTTTACGTAGGAGGCTATGGAGAGCCATCTACCTCAGCAGCTCCTACAGGATTCCCAGTCCAGGTCCCCATACTAGCCCGGACATCGATGGGTTCTGACTCTCCTTCTTCTGGACGGCCGAGCACATCCGTGCCTTTACCTACTGTAGTTGGACAGACGTCGGCGTCCTACCCTTTGTTGGAGGTTACGGTTGATGGGAGGTAATTTTTTTTATAGATTTTCTAGTAAATGCAGGGATTTTTTGAACAGCAACAGGGTGGCAAAGGAGATAACCAACATAATAAAGACACACTTGACTTCCATGCAATTTAAATGGTGTCGCATCCCTGCTGCAGAACAGGAGAGACTGTTTGACATGTTTCTGGTAAGAAATGTTTCTAAGAAGTGATACAGATTTTTTTGATCAAGTTTTTTGTATCTTATAATTAGTTATAATTTTCAGAGTAGGTTTCGCCTTGGCTCTGGTCTGGGGAAGGAGGTTTATCGTAGAGCCTTCATTCGTTTGGCACAAAAGAGAATGAGCTATACATTTTTCAAGGCAAGAAGAGACTCGCATGCGAAGACGGGATGCGAGGAGATGAATTTTTAGGAGATGAAGAAGTTCCCGCCGTCATGATGTACGGAGGATAGGTATTATACTTGTCAAATAATTTATATTAAACTTTTTAAAATAATCAATTAGCATAACATAATCCTTCCAGATGGGCGGATTTTTGTGATGCATTCATTGCGGATGATGAGTTTGGAAGAAGATCTACGGCGGGAAGGACAAACCGCCAGAAACAAAGGATTAAGTCGACAAGTGGCTCTAAAAGCCACAATCAGATTAGAGCGGAGATGGTATTACGATTTAAAATTATTTTTTGGAGATCTACTTTAATATAATGCAATGTTGTTATTAGATCTTAAAAAAATTTTCAGGCAGCTAGGTTGGAAAGGGAACCCTCTTTTCAGGAGTGGTGGTCGAGGTCCCACATGATTGGGAGAGAAGGAGAGTCGCAATGGTCCACTCCTAAAGCAGGACAATTGTTGGTAAGTCTATCAATTTATTTACAATTAAATGGTATATTATAACTCATTTATATATATTATAAACTTTGTATTTCTGGATCGTTATCTAGCACTATCTGCAGAAAAATGGGGTGTCGATCCAACTGGAGAGCAACCATCATTTGATAAAACGATCTGGAAAAAGGTATATATGGATAAATATTATCTTACTATACTCATTTCTAATATATAATTTTATATTAAAAATTGAAAAACTTATAAGGAGTTGGAGGAGAGGGACGTTGTGGCGAATATGAAGCAGACGCTTGGTGGTCTTCCTCCATATTATGTGGAGGAATATCGTCACTCCTATTCTGCATACTCTCAGCCATCGTACACGCAACCACATCCGTCCCAATCAACAGTTCCAATGGAGTCGCAGATGGCGGTGATGGTGGAGCAGGTGACGAACCTCCGAGAGGAGTTCACGGTGTACATGTAAGTATTCTTCTTATAAAATGAGTAATAATTTTAAATTTCTATATCTACAAAATGCATGTAATAGATATATATCTTCCATATATAATATAGGTCGCAAGGGCGTGCATCTCAACCTGAAGAGATTGAATCTGATAACGAAGAGGAGGAGGGGAACGACCCTAAAAAAGAGGCACGCATGTATACGAGGTTCAAAGAAAAGGAGAAAGAAAAAAAAGAAATCAAAGCAGGGTCTAATGTCCAAATTTTTTAGATCAAAGAAGAAGTAAATTTTTGTTGGTTTGGACTTGTATTTTTTTTAAACTTTTAGCACATCTTTTAATTTATATGAACTTTGTTGGCTTTGACTTGTTTGGAATATTTAGATGTTAAATTAGATTGTTTATTTCTGAATTCATGTATATTGTGTTCCTTTCAATTGTTAGTGTTAGTTATCTTACTCAACGAACTGCTATAATATATATACCCTTAGGGAGATACCTGTAGCGGTTTATTGGCAGGGTATACAGGTTCGACGGGGCGTCAAAACCCTGTCGAACCTGTATATTTTTTTTCCTGGAAATCACTTTGGGCGAGCACATGTGCTCGCCAGGTGCTCCATGGGTAATCGCAATTTATAGAGGAGGCGATCACATCGGCGAGCACATATGTGCCCGCTAGGGAGCAGGCGAGCACATAGCGTCCCGATGTGCTCGCCCACCAGCCGGGGCGACTCTCACAGAAGCGAGCACGCCCTGAACGAGCACATGTGCTCGCCCACCCCTCGGACGTGCACATGGCGGGCACTAGGCGTGCACATAATGAGCTTTTATGTGCACGCGAATCCCGCCTTTTTTGTAGTGTTGGTAATGAAAGTATTGTTTAGTTGAGAAGCTCCACGATGCTTATACTTGCTGTACTCACTACAAAAAAAGGCGGGATTGATGTGCACAGCTTTTCGTGCACTAGGCGAGCACATGTGCACGCTCCTCCGTAGGCGAGCACACGAAGAGCACATGTGCTCGCCCATTGGGGTCGCCGGCTTGAAATATGTGAAGCGGCGCGATTTCAAATGTGGGCGAGCACATGTGCTCGCTTTTAATGTGCTCGCCCCCTTGAATTTCTTTGCGCAGATAACTTTCGCGCTGGGTAAATTATGGGCGAGCACCTGGCGACGGTCGGGCGAGCACTTAAGTGTGCTCTCCCAAGCCCCTAAACAGAACCTTGCAGTTCCCTTCTTCCTCATTCTAACGCAATCCTCCCTCAAAATCCTCCCTCCGGCGACCCCGCACCCGTCCGCCCCGACTCCGGCACCCTCCGTTTTCGTCGTTTGAGTAGATAGACATCTACCATTCAGTATAATCCTTCCTCCTTTGTCTTTTTTTTAAGATTCCATTACATATTTGTATTGTTTCTATAGTTTAGGGTTTCAATTTTTCTGATTCTTTTTGTTGGATCTAGTGTATTATTTTGATAGTTTAAATCAATATGACATGTTTAGGATAATTGTGCCTCACTATAGTGTTGTAATTTCGATTGTGGTTGTCTCAATAACATGTGTAATATTATGCCCTGTAGGTGTTCGATAAAATACCTCAACCAATATTGTGTTTGGCTTTTGTAAATTAAACATGATAAAATATCCATTACAACATCTACACTAGTTAGTATTGTTAATTTTCTTAAAAGATTAGTTACGAAACTTGTGAATAACATTACTTAACCAACTTCAATAGAGTAGATATTAGATATAATGAACATAATTAATAATAGTTTGAAAATTTCATATCATGTTCATATGAGATATGATACACACCAATGTTTATTTTGTGATAATTTGTTATCACATTAAATTCTAGTTAATGTGACCAATTATATCACATTAACTTATAGTTAGATTAATTAATTATAAGGCAAAAACGTTAACCACTAATTAGAATATAAAATCGCACAAAATCCTCCACACACAATGCGTCCTTCCACACCGGGTGGTGTGTGGACCTACACAACGGGAGGCGTGTGCAACACATTGGAGGATTTCATCACCTCTAACTGTGTTATATTTTTTTGTATTTTTTTACAGCACTATTGGACTCACTTTGGGATGTTTATCCCAGACCAATGGTCGTGGATTTTGATGTTTGCAGGTTTGAATTACGTTTTGCAGGTGCCCCTCAACTGTTAGTGACCCAAGCACTGTATTAGGCACTAAATTAAGATCACACTTATCCCTATCTCCATCGTTAACCAGCCAAATTTACGTAATTGCCCGGCTAATATAAATAAATACATATTTTAAGATTATTTTATAGTCTCATTTGTAGCACGTACAAATGTATGACGTAAAGTGATCTTAAAGTATTACATTTATATTAGCTTTCCTTAGTTCGGAGTTCCCGGACTAAGGGGGTCCGTAAGAATTCAAATTTATTAAAAGGTGATCGGTGACACAAGGTCCTTATTTCTTACGGAAATTCGGTTCATAACCCCTTCCTCTTCGGTATACCAAATCAATCATAGTTATTATTGAAATAATCAATAATATTATTATTTTGATAATTAATTGCGATTGATTTATGAGGTATACGGAAGAGGTGCAGGGTTATGCTGCCGAATTTTCGTTAAAAATAAAGATGCTTATAACAACGATAATCTTTTAGTAAATTTGAATCCTTATGGACGGGCTAAAGTGATAACATAATTAATACACTTCTCTTCTCATCTTTTATCTCAATAATGTGATACGTTTAGATATCTTCAATTTCCTAGATTTGACATTATAAATTATTTAATTCAGGTTCATCAATATGACAAATAGAGAGTGGATGTACAACCGTGTAGTAGATGGACGTATAGCTGATACCTTTCAAAGAGGTGTTCAGGAATTTATACAATTTGCTTATGTACAAGGTTCCCGTATTGTGGATTCAGATGGAACTATCTTGTGTCCATGTAAGAAATGTCATCTAATGAGGAAGAGATCAAAAGATGAAACTCATTTACATCTTTATAGAATGGGTTTCATGGAAGGATATCAAATTTGGTGGAGGCATGATGAGAATTTCAAGGACAGTATGAATGATGCAGAAGAAGCTGACAATATTAATCCTTTTGCAGATATGGTTATGGACGTTGCGGGTCCAGAATTTAATGATACTTTATTAGATGATGAGGAACCATACGGAGAGTCTGCAGAATTTTATGAGCTGTTGAAAAAAGCGGAAGAGCCATTGTGGTTGGGTTGCAAGACATATTCAAAACTTTCTGCGGTTTCGGATCTTCTATCGATGAAGATAGAATATAATATGACCGATCGTAATTTTGATGCAATGCTGAGGATTATTAAGAAAATGTTACGAGAAGATGTAGAATTACCTGATAATTATTACAAAACAAAAAAGATGATGCGAAAGATGGGTTTAACAGAAGTTAAAATAGACTCATACATAAATCACCATATTTTATATTACGGTGAACATCAACATTTACAGCGGTGTCATGAATGTAATGTGCCAAGATATCAGACAGCTAGTAAGAGTGGAACAAAAATATCGAGAAAAATTCTACGTTATTTCCCGTTGACTCCGAGATTGAAACGACTATATTATTGTAAAGAAATGACAAAGTACATGACATGGCACGCAGAACATAAAGTCGATGAGTATATGGAGCATCCATCCGAGTCTGATTGTTGGAAAGAATTGATGTCAGCTTTTCCTACATTTAAGGATGAAAAGATGAATTGCGTTATAGGTTTATGTACAGACGGGATTAATCCTAATGGAAGAAGTAAAGATTACTCTTGCTGGCCAGTAATGACAACACCATATAATCTACCTCCATGGTTATGTAATAAGCGAAAGTTTATCTTTCTTTCACTGTTAGTACCAGGACCTACACATCCGGGAAAATACATTGACGTTTATTTACGTCCTCTTATCGATGAGTTGAAATGTTATGGATCGATGGAGTTGATACATATGATGCTAATAAGAGTCAAACATTTAACATGAAAGTAGCTCTGCTTTGGACGATAAATGACTTCTCAGCATATGGAATGTTATCTGGATGGAGTACGCATGGACGTAAAAGTTGTCTATATTGTATGGAGAGTACTAAATCACTCCAGCTTCAACACGGTCAGAAACCATATTTTTTTGATTGTCATAGACGGTTTCTTCCAAATAATCATCCATATCGAAGACAGAAGCAGTCTTTTAAAAGGAAAATAATTGATCTTGTAGATCCTCCACCAATTAAAACATGCGATATGATATTATCATACTTGAAACAATTAGAGAAATCGGCCTTAGAGAATGGAGATAAAACAAAAAACCTTCCTGTTTTTGGTGACAGTCATAATTGGATTACGAAGAGTATATTTTGGGAGTTATATATTGAAGTAAGTTACTGGTACGAAACAACTTAGATGTTATGCATATAGAGAAAAATGTGTTTGATAACATCTTCTACACTGTTATGAATGTAACCGGTCGATCAAAAGATACAGTAGAGTCTCGTCGTGATTTACAAATCATATGCAATCGGCCAGAATTGCATATCAAGGAACATGGTAGTGGAAGGGTTGAAGTTCCCAAAGCAAAGTATACCTTAGATAGAAATCAAGTTAAGCTTGTTTGTTAATGGACAAGTAAATTGAAGTTTCCATACGGATATGCATCAAATTTTTCCAATTTGGTCGATTTTAGGAAGTTTACATTTAAGGGAATGAAAAGTCATGACTACCATATTTTTATGGAAAGATTACTACCGTTAGTATTCGGAGGATTGTTACCAAAAAATGTTGTCGATGCTCTTTCAGATGTTAGCAGATTTTTCCAGGTGCTATGCTCGTCACGCATACACCGCATGGAGATGGATTATCTTCAAAAAAATATTCATGTGATTATGTGTAACCTGGAGAAGATATTTCCGCCTTCATTTTTTGATTCGATGGAGCATCTGATGATTCATATTCCATGGGAAGCAAAAGTTGGAGGACCGGTAAAATATCGTTGGATGTATCCATTTGAAAGGTAATTAAATTATTTATAATCTCATTCCATTCTTTACTATTTGAACTAAATATATAACCTACTTTCTTAAAGGTTTATGTTCTTTCTTAAAAGAAAGGTCCGAAACAAAAGTAAAGTTGAAAGATCTATAAGTTCACAATATATATGAGGAAGTCGCAACATTCTGCGCAAGATATCTTTCAGAAGATGTGGAGACTATCCACAATAGATGCAGGAGGAATGAGACAATTTCTTCCGATGAAGAACCTTGTATCAGTATCTTTCGGCCATCCACTCATCTAATAGGAAAAGCAACTGAACGTTTCTTATCGAAACAAGAGAAGGATGTTGTAGAGTTATACGTATTAGATAATTGCGAGAAAATAACACCATATGTTCAGTAAGTATTTGTATTACTTTATGTATATATTCATTACAAGTAATTCTTATGTTTCTCTTACCAATTTTAGGGAATTTAAAAAGAAAATTATGCAGGAAAATCCTATGTATTCAGATGACGAAGTTCTGAGCACTTATAGGAATCAATTTCCAGCTTGGTTTAAAGACCGCTCAAAACAGTTGGACGGTGGTGATTTCTATTCTCATATTTTAAAATATTTTAGAGAAGGCCCTATTTATAAGGTCCGATCATACAACTCTTGCTACAGTAATGGGTATCGTTTTCATACCTTAAATTCCGGTAAATATTTGACAACTCAAAATCATGGAGCGATGGTTCGCGAATCTTGTTATGAGGAAGATTATATGAATTATTACGGAATTTTAAAGGAGATAATAGAAGTGGAATATAGTATACCAGGCTTGAATAAAGTAGTTCTTTTCTTGTGTGATTGGTATGAACCCAATGGAGGTGTAGTACTCGATAAAAGAAATAACATTGTCGACGTGGTGCAAAGAAAATTTATACGCAGATTTGAACCATTCGTCTTAGCATCTCAAGCGGATCAAGTATGTTATCTCTCACAAATATCAAAGAAGAGAAAGAGCGTTGAAACAGTAACTGTTGTGAAGATAAATTCTCGAGGTTATATCTCTAATGATTACACTAATCAAGAAGATGACATAGATAAGCATTCACACCGACAAATGAAAGAATAGACTTAATAGAAGAAGTCCCAATTATTGAATCAATTCAATTGGCTGATACTGAAGTTTTTTATGTTGACTTACAAGATGATACTATGATTACTCAGAAAACTCAAAAAACAAAGAAATATCCTTTAATCCCACCGAAATAAGTGATGAAGATTAGTTGTAAGTTTTATTACACAATTATAATCGAATTAACTAAAATCTTAAGTAATAAATATGTAATACATGTTTATTACAGTCATGGCAGGTTTTGGACGTGGCGGGGCGCATGGATCACATAGATCCAATCGTCCATCTTCCTCAGACACACCTTCGTCCAGTAGGCAGCCCACCCCGGATGATGTTCTTGATTCACAGTCCGACGAGGTCCGCCGGGTGATAGCCTACTACGAGTCTCTTGGTTATCCTCTGCCACCCTTTTACATAGGAGGCCATGGAGAGCCATCTACCTCAGCAGCCCCTACAGGATTCCCAGTCCAGGTCCCCATAGCAGCACGGACGTCGATGGGTTCTGACTCTCCTTCTTCTGGACGTCCGAGCACGTCCGTGCCTTACCTACTGCAGTTGAACAGACGTCGGCGTCCCACCCTTTGTTGGAGGTTACGGCGGATGAGAGGTAAAATTTTTATAGATTTTATCTTTAAATATTTTTCAAATTTTTATAATTGTATCATAATTAAATTTTCTATCAAATACAAGGATTTTGTGAATAGCAACAGGGTGGCAAAGGAGATAACCAACATAATAAAGACACACTTGACTTTCATGCAATTTAGATGGAGTCGCATCCCCTCTGCAGAAC
This sequence comes from Ottelia alismoides, assembly GCA_037367405.1. Classification (NCBI taxonomy): domain Eukaryota; kingdom Viridiplantae; phylum Streptophyta; class Magnoliopsida; order Alismatales; family Hydrocharitaceae; genus Ottelia; species Ottelia alismoides. The sequence goes on along the minus strand of JAZKJV010009755.1, from coordinate 134,947 downwards.
AGGAGAGACTGCTTGACATGTTTCTGGCAAGAAATATTTCTAAGAAGTGATACTGATTTTTTTTGTCAAGTTTTTTGTATCTTATAATTTGTTGTAATTTTCAGAGTAGGTTTCGCCTTGGCTTTGGTCTGGGAAGGAGGCTTATCGTAGAGCCTTCATTCGTTTGGCAGAAAAGAGAATGAGCGATACATTTTTCAAGGCAAGGAGAGACTCGCATGCAAAGACGGGATGCGAGGAGATGAATTTTGAGGAGATGAAGAGGTTCCCGCCAACATGGTGTACGGAGGACATGTATTATACTTGTCAAATAACTTATAATAAACTTTTTAAAATAATCAATAATTATAACATAATCCTTGCAGATTGGCGGATTTCTGTGATGCATTCGTTGCGGATGATTAGTTTGGAAGAAGATCTACGGCGGGAAGGACAAACCGCCAGAAACAAAGGATTAAGTCGACAAGTGGCTCTAAAAGCCATAATCAGATTAGAGCGGTGATAGTATTATGATTTAAAATTAATTTTTGGAGATCTACTTTAATATAATGCAATGTTGTTATTACATCTAAAAATTTTTTTCAGGCAGCTAGGTTGGAAAGGGAATCCTCTTTTTAGGAGTGGTGGTCGAGGTCCCACATGAGTGGGAGAGAAGGAGAGTCGCAATGGTCCACTCCTGAAGCAGGACAATTGTTGGTAAATCTATCAATTTATTTGGAATTAAATGATATATTATAACTCATTTATATATATATATATATTAAACTTTGTATTTCAGGATCGTATCTGACACTATCTGCAGAAAAATGGGGTGTCGATCCAACTGGAGAGCAACCACCATTTGATAAAACGATCTGGAAGCAGGTATATATAGATAAATATTATCTTACTATACTCATTTATAATATATAATTTTATATTAAACAATGAAAATCTTATAAGGTGTTGGAGGAGAGGGACGTTGTGGCGAACAGGAAGCAGACGCTTGATGGTCTTCCTCCATATTATGTGGAGTAACATCGTCACTCCTATTCCGCATACTCTCAGCCGTCGTACACGCAACCATATCCATCCCAATCATCAGTTCCAATGGAGTCGCATATGGCGATGATGGTCGAGCAGGTGACGAAGCTCCGAGAAGAGTTCACGGCGTACATGTAAGTATTCTACTTATAGAATGAGTAATAATTTTATATTTCTATATCTACAAAATGCATGTAATAGATATATATCTTCCATATATAATATAGGTCGCAAGGGCGTGCATCTCAACCTGAAGAGATTGAATCTGATGACGAAGAGGAGGAGGAGAACGACCCTAAAGAAGAGGCACGCATGTATGCGAGGTTCAATGAAAAGGAGAAGAAAAAAAGAAATCAAAGCAGGGTTTAATGTCTAAATTTTTTAGATCAAAGAAGAAGTAAATTTTTGTCGGTTTGGACCTGTATTTTTGTTAAACTTTTAGCACTTCTTTTAATTTATATGAACTTGTTGGCTTTGACTTGTTTGTAATATTTAGATGTTAAATTTAGGTGTTTATTTCTAAATTCATGTATATTGCGTGACTTTCAGTTGTTAGTGCTAGTTATCTTAGTAAACGAACTGCTATAATATATATACCCTTAGGGAGCTCTTATAAGTACCTGCAGTGATTTATTGGCAGGCTATACAGGTTCGACGGGGCGTCAAAACCCTGTCGAACCTGTATATTTTTTTTTGGAAATCAGTTTGGGCGAGCACATGTGCTCGCCAGGTGCTCCGTCGGTGATCGTAATATTTAGTGGAGGCGATCACATCGGCGAGCACATATGTGCCCGCCAGAGAGAGGGCGAGCACATAGCGTCCCAATGTGCTCGCCCACCAGCCGGAGCGACTCTCATATAAGCGAGCACGCCCTGAACGAGCACATGTGCTCGCCCACCTCTCGGGCATGCACATGGCGGGCACTAGGCGTGCACATAACGAGCATTTATGTGCACGCTAATCCCACCTTTTTTTGTAGTGGCTGGTACTTGGTAATGAAAGTATTATTTAGTTTTATTTTTAATTGATTTTTAAATGAATGGATATGTATTATATAACACACATATACATCCATATAAACATAAATATATAAATATATATGTACATATGATATAAGGAGCCTTCAAATAAGACAAGATCTTTCACGAGATAAGGAAGGACAACCTCTTTTTTTGGTAAAAAGTAACTATTAATTTAGTAAAATAAATTAAAGGATTTGTAACGTATAAATTGTACATTATAAACAATATATATTTCTAACAAACTTCTTCATTCAATATAATAATATATTTTTTATTTTGTCTCTATGTAATTATACTATTAATATTACTTATTAAATCCAAGATTAAACAAACATGAAAATTAAATTAGAAATACGCAAAAGGAGGTTGGCCTTATTTAACTTATGAAAGACCCTATCTCATTTGAAGTCTATCATGTATGATATTTACACATATAAAATAAGTATATGCGTATGTATTTGTAGATAGACTCAAAATAGTAGTATGTATTTATAGGTGCGTGTATGTGTTTACCAACACATGTATAAGCTACCTGATAAAAGGGAATAACTAACTTAGGTACTCCCACCATTTTTTAAAAAATCACAGTATTTTTTAAAAATACCTGAGGGATTTAGATCGTTTAATATCATCACGTTGTCATTCAAATTTCGACACAAAGATACTCCCTGGTAGCATATACATTTTACCTTATGTGTGTCTGTTGGAGGGTAACATGTATATGCTATCAGGAAGTAGCTAACTTGGCTACTCCAACTCATTTTTCTTAATTTTTTGGATATTTTTAAAAACTTCTGAGGGGATTTGAATCATATATTATCATAATGTTGTCATCTAGATTTTGTAAAAAAGTAATTCTAATAATAAAAAATGAATCTTTTAAGAATTTTTATGCAATTTTATGAACAAACAAAATGCAAAATTAATGAAACTTGTACATTACATATAATATGCTGAAATGCATCTACTGCAATTTTTTTGTAATTTTCTGAGACAATATGACTTTTATGAACTTTCTACTTAAATAGAACGAATATTAGTAATTAATTCTTAATAAATCCAAAACATAAGTTCAAGCCAATCCAAAAATTAATCAAGATAGAATGTTTGATGAGTGGTCCGTAGAATTTGGAATTTTGACAAAAAGATTCTTGTGGACATAATTTAAAATCAATTGATTTAATCACTCAATGAATTATTGAGAGCACAAGACACATGCATTTGAGATGAAATTTAGATACGGAATAAAGCAATAAATCACATATTTTTAGAATCTCCGCGAATTTCAGAGCATGGAATGATCTAATCTGAAAATCAGTAAATTAATGGGAAAAATATCAATGAATTACAATCTACGATTTTCTGAAAATCTTATATATATATAAATTTAAACTTACTTTCATTCAAAAGAGATTTAGATTAAAAACATCACGCAATTTTTGTATTTGCAAAATTCGAGAAATTAAGGTCTCAAACACAATGATCAAACATAAAGTTCTGTTTGCAATAATTAAATAAAACATCAATAAAAACATGCTAAAGGACACTTCTTTAATTACCGAAATCTCAAGAGGGCATAGAGGTAATTTTCCTATGATGTACTCGTGAGAAGTTGCATCGGGGAGATGGGGGAAGGTCTTCTTCTTCCCACTCTCGATGGGATTCAGACCCATTATTCTTTGTGCAGATCACCGATGTCGGTGTTCGCGTGGCACAAAGATGGTTGTTGAATGCAGGGACCTGGACCTCCTCACTGGTTGCTTAAGTACCGTGCTCGCGAGAGACCAGATCAGGTCCTAGAGTGGGTTTGCACTCACGGTGGAGGGAGCGACAATAACTGCAGCGTGTAGCGGCTGTCGGAGGTGGAGCACGGCTGCGGTGCGTGAGAGGGGCTCCCCAAGATCTTGCGGCTGTGAGGAGCAGCGAAGAGGGTGATTTCACGATGGAGGTGCAGCTAGGCGTAGCTTGCTCCAGTGACGGGTTCTGCTTCAGCAGATCACGAAGTTTCGGCAGAGGTTGGCCGGAAATGAGGCGCGGGTGGAGACCTAGGCGAGGCTCCTCTGTTCCGTGTGGTTCCTTCGTGCTGCTTGCAATCAACTTGGACAAGGGAAGCTTCAATAGCAAAGATTTCAGGTCGTGGTCGATTCTAACGCGGATGATTCAATCCCTTCTTGACCTGCAACTGAATACGTGATGCTCGAGCAATGGAGCTCGGCGATGGAAAGCAAGAGTAAAGGTTAGAATGTGGGTGGAGCTCCGGCACGGTATGAAGGAGGGAGCTTAATCGGCGAGGGATATGGAGAGAAGAATGGGAACTAGAAGGAGAGATTGGTGAGATTATGATGATCGTTGGAAGTGGACTTTGGAAGGTGTTTCAATCCTTAGTTTGGGTAGCTAAGGAGATGGAGGTTGAGAGATGGGTAGTCACAAAAGTTGAATAAAGAAGAAAGCAAGAAAAAGAATAAGAAAGGACTTTATCTGTGTTGTTCGCCGTATGATGCTGAACACGGAGATGCTCTCCCAATGTTGGCCTCAAGAGGTGCGACAAACGTCACCTCGAATCTGGGCGGCAAGCTTGGAAAGCTGCTGCTATGTGGGTGAAGCCCCACGAATCTTGTTTAAACCTCATCTTCGCTCGACCTGCTGCGCCGATGCTGTCACCGATGATGCACAAAAGAAGCAGGAGACTCTTCTCTTAAAGGATGGCAAATTGCGGTTGATAGGAAGAAAGATGTTTTGTATTTAAAGTTAATGTAATTAGGTTTAAATTTGGTAACATATGCAATTACAATGCATATTAATTTGGTCTCAAAATTGAGAAACTAAATGACTTTGGAGGGAAAGTTGAGAATTCCTAAATTTGAAACAAAGTAAGATTTGGGTGGAAGTTTAGTACCACATATAATGTTTCTAAACTTTTGGAGTGCTTATATATAAGTTCACACCCCAAGCTCTTATAGCAATAGTAGAGAAAAAGAATGGAGGACCACGCGCGTATGCGCGCTGCGCTCCAGCTACGACTTTATCTCAGGAGAGTCAATTCGGATATCGATACTTTTGTTACAGGTTTCATCAGAGAATCGAATAAATTAATTTTACGGATTAATTGTGATTTGACTACATTAAGAGAATTTGACTCGACTCCAACAGCTTTCATCTGGTCACTGTTTCATAATATGAAGAAGCGCCCATTAGGAAATGTTTTTGAAAAGTGAAAAGTCAATGCTTGAATCCAAATGCCCTTCAGTGAAAAAGGAAAATCCCTCACCCGATAGCCAGAATGCACAATCTATGTGGAAGAAACGCGATCGTATATGTCATGGTTGCATTCTGTTGGCTCTGCCAACACATTGTTTGACGCATACTATTCATTCATGCATAGTGGGAAGGGGCTATCAGAAGAACTAGATCGGAAGTATATCACCAGTGATCTTAGCATTGAGAAATACTCCATCGCCACGTTCTTAAAATTTTTCATGGATGAAGGGTAGTCAGTTTCTGAATAGGCACACGAGTTTTTATTCATACTCCATGGTCTAGAAGATGTCGAAATGAAACTTCCAGAGAAGTTTTAGATCATGTGCATCATAGAAAAATTCCTCAAGTCTTGGGAAGACTTCGGTATGACCCTGAAATATATAAAGAGGAAAATTTCTATGGATGACTTAATGGTGGGAGTCATCATGGAGGAGGAATATATGAAACAAAAGTATGTGGTTCCCATTGATGTTCAGGCTAAGGTAAATTTTATGACCTCGAAGGGAAAAGATAAGAAGAGAAAGGGTAGTAACAATAATAAAATGAAACCAAAGGGCAAGATCCTGAAAAAGGCAAAGAATAAACCCTTCTGACACCGTAATCAGCTTGGTTATTGGAAGGACTGTTCATCCTTAAAGGCTCAACTGTCCGTCCTTAAAGGCTCAACCTAAATCTACAATTGGGAGTCCACAAGTGAATATGATCACTACAAGACATGCGAGGGATATGTCTCCATCAAATCTAAACTATACCATATCCATGATCCAAATGAGTGACTCATGGATACGGGAGTCAATGTACATATCTGTTTTGATAGAACTTTGTTTTCTTCTTATCAGACCTGCAATGGTGCGACTGTGAAGATGGGGAACGATTCTGCGACTAGGGTGGTGCGGTCAGGACAAGTCTACTTGAGGTTCTTCTCTGGACGTGTCTGAACTTTGCACAGGGAGATTCATGTCCCTGACATAAAGAAGATTATTTTATGGATCCATTTTAGTTAGAAAATGATTTTGAATTTACTTTAAATGTAATAAAGTTTTCATTCTAAGATATGACATTTTTTTATAGAAAAGGCTGTTTGGCACATTTTGATTTGTTGTTTAAAATTAGATATGATGCAGAAAATATTGATTCAGTGAATGTTTTAAGTTCTAGATGTTCTAATTATGTGTATCATGTTGCTAATAATTTAGAATCTTATAATCTGTGGCATGATAGATTGAGACATATGAACCTAAATTCAATTAAAACAATGTTAAATTTAGAATTGATCCCTAAATATATTATTGATAAAATTCAAATATGTGAAATTTGTGAGCATGCTAAGATACATAGGAAGTCTTTCCAGTCTGTCTCTAGAGATAGTGAGATCTTGGATCTACTGCAAACAAATATTTGTGAGTTTAATGGTGTGCTGACTGATGAACCAAAACCTGACAGGCGGTTAATTACAACCGTTGGTGTAGAAGGATCCACGAAGATCAGATTTCGATTGGTCAAACAAAATCAATAAAATAGGAGAGAGAGAAAATGAGAATAAGCGGCTTCTCTCTCCTTTTTTTATCAACACTTCAATTTTTATCCAAGTAAGTATGCCTGGGTCGAACTCGAGGAGGCAGAATAACCGTTACTACAAGAAAGTGTAGAACATGCGACGGTCAATATCCGTCGCCAATGAGAGATTGACCGTCCCCTCTGATCAGAGGGGGAGGGGACGGTCGTGAAACTGTCTCCATAGCCTGCGTCCCATTTGGCATATGCGACGGTAGTTGACACCGTCCCCTATAGTCATACATAGGGGACGGTCGTGACCATCGCTTAAAATTTAGTATAGGGGACGGTCATGACCGTCCTTTAAAGTCAATTATTGAGGACGGTCATGACCATACCGTAAAGTCATTCAGGGGGGACGGTCAGGACCGTCACAAAAGTGTAAGCAGTGGAGACGGTCATGACCGTCTCTTACTACAACGAAGGGGACGGTCACGATGACCGTCCCCTCTGTTCATCTGCTAACAAAAAAAATTTCCACTGCCCCCGATTTGATCTTCATTTTACCCTGCAAAGAATGTTACTACAATTTAGTACTTGTTACAGTAATTGTTTCTTCACAATAAAAATTTGGATCAACACAGAAAATAACATTCATTCTACATTCATACCTAGACGAAGTGTTAGAAATGACGAATACACTACAATATTCAAATAAAAGTACTCAAACATAAGTATTCAAACAATACAACCTACTTTGCAAAGCAATGGTCCAAAATAATTATACAATATACTACACTATATCCTACCAAGTAACCAAACTATCTATATATATGTCATCCTAATAGTCGTCCTCATCGTCGTCGTCGTCGTCATCATCATCATCATCATCATCATCATCATCATCATCTTCTTCTTCTCCATCATCGTCGTCACCTAGCCTCGTAACGGTGTTATCAACTTCTGTTGGGCGGCTAGTCGACACTGCACCTTGATGTGCCTGCATGAATGCATTAAAAATCGCCATTTGTTGTCGCAAATCCTGAATCTCGATATTCATGCTAGACACTTGACTCTCTAATTCTCTCTCCCTTTGTGTCTTCTGAGAGGAAGATGACGAGCCGCTCCCTACTCCATACCAATTCCGTATGGTGACACCACAACCACCACAACGGACGCGTCCCTGATGCTCCGGACCGGTCGCCTGCAGGAAGGCCGCATCAGGAGTAAGAGGCGGATGACTCGTTCCAGTTTGTCTACAGAGCCAGTGGTAGTGAGTCTGACCATCTCCTCCTAAAATTTTATTAAGTAAGTTCAAAATTCATTTAAATTGTAAAAAAGATGCAAAAATGTTATAAATACATTACATGAATTGGACCATAAGCAGGATCTACCCAATGAACTTCCCCGCCCACATCGCGACTCTTAGACTTCTCAAAGACTTCCATTCGACTGGGCACACGATGGTTCTCCACTGCCTAATCTGAAAAGATTACTAAACTTACGATACCATTTTAATATGTAATGGTTAGAATTTAATCATAATTCATAAAGTAGATTACTTACAAAGTCATCCTTCAGTTGATTTGTGTTTCTTCTCTCCATTCTATGGGTAGACTCGAAACATTTCCTCCGATTTTCAGCATTTCTCCTTGAGATGCCCTATACAAAGATAATAATTTAAATAATAGCATCCCAAATAATTTATGTATAAAACACACATATATATGGCACATACCGCATGTTCTTCTCCCATCCAAATATAAACTAGCACCCTCCATTATTCAACGGGTACATTTGGAGGACAATTTGCCACAAGAGTCTCCAATGGAAGCTCTGGGTCGAAGTACTTTAAAATTTAAAGAAAATTACTTATATACTTATATGATGAAAAACAAAGTTATTGTACTCACTCGGGCCTTTAGACGACCTCGATGTTTATGCAACAACTCCGCACCATGTCCTAAAATTAGAGCATCAGTGACCGGGTCACGATTGCAGGAAAAACTAGACTGGAAAGAAAAAGAAGCAAACAAAATTAAGTTTATATACTGAATAAAAACTTTGATTTATTATTATTTTAAATACCTCCAAATCATGAAGAATGGCATCTTTTATTGACTGCTTTTTAAATCAGTTTTTTCTTCTTTGTACCTGGAAGCCTTACAATATAGACAAAATACTAAATCCGAATTTTCTCCCTGAAAAAGCACACAGTCATTAACACAAGCATCGATTTTCTCGGATTTCAGACCTAGCGATTGGAATCGTTGCTTCGCCTCTTTCCAATCTTTTGGATAATTCTGAGGATTATTCAAAAACTTCCGGATTAAAGCCAATACATCTGTCATCATTGCAGCAGTTGATCTGTTCCTTACTTTCATCTTAAACAACTCTAATAAAAACTGCAAACGCGTCATTTCCACCCCAGGAGCCAACATATCTTCTGCATCTAGCAAACAGCTCAAAAACCTATCATCTAAACCAATGTCTTGTGTCTCAGGTCTTCTTAAGTCGTCCATTAATTCAAATAACTCGTGATCAACATTATTCAAGGATTGTGTATTAACTCCTGCATCTACACCCATATCCTCATACATTCGCAAATGATCTATAACCTCTCCATGTTCAGTCCAAATATAGTAATGTAACCAAAATCCGTTGAGTATAAGATGGTTATAGACTTCCTCTCTAACATTACATTTAATATTCTTACATCTCACACATGGACAATAAATCTTAAGACCACCAAACTTCTTATTAACGCTTTCTATTTGAAATGCCCAATCCAAGAACGTGATCACTCCTCTCTTATATTGATGAAAATCATCGTATCTCTTATCCATCCATATTTTATCCATTTAACTGCACAATCAGAATAAAATTCACCATGGTGTCTTATTATACACAACAAGTGTTTCTATCGTATACACAATAAAATTTTCCATCTTATACAAATATATACAACATGTTTTTCATCGTATCTTATAGACAACATCAGGCAATGTTTAATATACATCAAGCAATGCATGCTACATATCCACAAGCAATGCTACATATCCACAACATCAAGCAACATGTTTTTCATCTTACACATTTGCATCTTATTTTAAACACATCAAGCAACATGTTTTTCATGTTACACATTTGTATCTTATCTTAAACACAACAAGCAATGCTACATATGCAAAACAAGTTTTCCATCTAAACTTATAGAAATGGGGAATAACATCCCTACAAAGCTTATTGAGCAAAACGAAGAACAATAAATACAAAGGAGTGTTGATACATACCAGATATTGAGATGGAGGAGGTCGGCGAGCACGGGGGGCTCGGAGAAGGCGGCGTGCGGCAGGGGGCGGCGGGTTGGGGAGAAGCTCGAAATGGGAGACAAGGCAGGTCGAAGGGGTATTTTTCGATCTGACCATCGGGGACGGTCGTTTAAACCGCCCCCCTTTGGGAAGAATCGGCAGCGGTCCACTAAAACCATCCCCTTTGGATACTATAGGCGACGGTCACTAATGACCGTCCCCTCTGGTCGACCACTTTGGACCATGGGCCGGAGGCGGCGCCAACAGAAGCGCAATGGGGACGGTCAGAACCGTCCCCAAAGGCCCTCCAGTCGGGTGGAAATGGTCTAGTGGCTTGGTCATGGTAGAGGGGACAATCACTAATGACCGTCCCCTCTGGTCGATCACTTTGGTCCATAGACCGGAGGCGACGCCAATAGAAGCGCAATGGGGACGGTCAGAACCGTCCCCAAAGGCCCTCCAGTCGGGTGGAAATGGTTCAGTGGCTTGGTCATGGCAGAGGGGACGGTCACTAATGACCGTCCCCTCTGGTCGACCACTTTGGTCCATGGGCCGGAGGCGAAGCCAACAGAAGCGCAATGGGGACGGTCAGAACCGTCCCCAAAGGCCCTCCAATCGGGTGGAAATGGTCCAGTGGCTTGGTCATGGCAGAGGGGACGGTCACTAATGACCGTCCCTTCTGGTCGACCACTTAGGTCCATGGGCCGGAGGCGACGCCAACAGAAGCGCAATGAGGACGGTCAGAACCGTCCCCAAAAGCCCTCCAGTCGGGTGGAAATCGTCCAGTGGCTAGGTCATGGCAGAGGGGACGGTCATTATTGACCGTCCCTATTAAGTTATTATAAAAGGGGACGATAACCCACATACCGTCTCCCAGTATGTGGTTATTGGGGACGGTTTTCTGTTGACCGTCCCTAAAAAGTGTCATTAGGGACGACCATTCTTTAACCGTCGCTAGTTGTCGTCCCTAAAAACTGCATTTCCTGTAGTGTGTATGACGATTTTCGATGAAAGAAAGAAATCTCGAGAATCTTAATATCTTCTTGATTTTACAACAAGACTCAAGAAACACTTGAAAATTGAACGGAATTACAAAAATCAAAGCGACAAAAATAATCGATAATCCATGAAAAAATACAAAAAAATGTTACTAGGGTAGTTGTGTAACTACCCTAGAAAATTCAAGGAAAAATACAACAATAATGAGGTCCAAATCACCCCTACAACATAGGGGTACAAATGCAAAGAAACGTTTTTGAGTCTGTTACATTTTGGTCCATGATAGGGACTGATTGGAAAAGAAAATAAAATTTATTATAATTAGGTCCCTACGTAAGGACCTAAACGCAATATATGGAGAGTACTGGAGTGGGTTTGAACTTCTGAATCTTTGTCTGGATTTATGTCACAATTTTTCTACCTCTTCATCTGAACGGTAGAGATTAGAAGGCACATCATGATCTGGATCGTCGGTTGTGGACATGTGTCACAATTCTGAGTGCTTGGAAGTTCTAGAGTTGTTCATCATCCTGTTCTTGAGCAGATGGCGAGGGAGTTTTCTTATCTGATTTCTTCCTGGCAGTTGGCGCGTCTCTTTGGCCTCCGGTAGGTCCAGGAGGGAGACTCCTTCTCCCTCCGAGCTTGCCTGCGGTGGGAATCTTCAAAGGTGTCGGAAGTTGGTTGTATCGCATCGAGGAAGATGGATGATCGATAAGGTCTGGCAGTTGAAGAAGGTTTCTAGATCCAAGCTTTCTTCAAGGATTTTGATCTCTAGATGATTCTTTAATGCTCCAGATGTAATAACAACCTGCAAATGAGTGTGATAATGCCCGATTCACAAGTGAATCAGCCAACAAAGTTAAAGAATTTGCAATTCTTTAATGTGCTTTCCAGATTATGTGATAAACATGTAAAGTAAATGCAAGAAATGGAAGAAACTTTCGGAGCGAGTTGGATCGGATTTGAAGGGTATGAGTGTATGATGTTTAATAAGGACGATTAAGGTTCCTAACTACATGATTAGGTTGGATAATAAAGGCATGTAAAATGAGAAATAAAATGGTAAAGGATGGATGAATACTTGTGAATAGCAGGAGATATGCTCCCGTTGGTAGTGGCTTGATGGTTGGTGGCCGGAGCTGAATGCAGCGGTGAAGCTGCGATGCAAGGCGGCTCGCACCTTGGAACCCTCCTCCGATCTTCACTCTTCCACGCGAGTACCTCGACGGGAGCTGTCACCTCCGGAGCAAGGCTAGGCACGATGATGAAGGTGGGTTGACATCAAGATTTGATCTGGAACTGGGTAGTTAGGAGCAGTTAGTTGTTAATGGCAAAGTTGAGGGCCTTTTATAGATGAATCTGATGGGGGTTTGGTAGGAATCTACGGTGGGCGTGGATCTAGTTAGTTAGGAGAAGAGAATCAATGGATTAGATCGGAGAAAGAGGTTAGGAGATGGAGGGTAGAAAAAGAAGAAGGTTGGACGGTAGAACAGAACAACTGTTCTTGTTCTTGGAGAAGAAGCTCCCAGGTGCTGACACGTGTCAGCACCTGGTTGGTCTAGAGGAATTAAAGACCTTAATAAATAGATAATAAATAGTAAATAACATTATTTTAAACATGTATTATAACAAAAATTGTAAATAATTAAATTATCTAAATTATGGTATAAATAATTTTAATAAATAATAATTATTTTACGAAATATAAATATTCTGTTAATAAATAAGTATAAATAATACTTATTAAAGATGTTTTGGATTTTTAATTTAACAAATTACTAAATAATATAATATTTTCATATTTTATTAATTATTAGGTTAATAAATAAAGTATGTAATTTTTTTATAGATTTTAATAAATTAATTTAAGTATATTACTAAATAGGTATACAAGGTATACAATTCATTTATACCTATAAATTAGGATTTTTTATTTATCTATAATAAGAATATATTCCAAAAAGTATGAAATAAATTAGAGTTAAAATACAAGATCAAGAAAATAATTAGAAATTATAAAATTATTAAAATGATAAATAGTATGTTCTAAATAAAATAAATAGCCCAGAAACTCATTTGTGGTTAGGTCCCAAAACTGACTTTTTGCAAACAAGCTCCGATTTTAGTGAAATCACAATTCACTAATTAGAGAAAATTATTTTATGAACTTTAAGGGTGAGTAGAGTGAAATTAGAGTTCATATGAGAAAGTTTGATGTTCGGAAGTTGGGATTTTGACAATTTACAAGTTTGATTTCTTGGTATATATAGGAGAAGAGTTTGATGAAAATTATATTAATATGAATTAATTAAAATTCTTTAAAGTTTTAATATTTATTGGATAATTAATGAAGAATACGTGGAGTGTGAAATTAATTATTTTTATTTGTTTTCTTCCTTATCTCCCCCTACTTGTCGACCAATCCATGTTGACTTGGTCTCGGTGATTAAGTTATAAATATATCTTTAAACTATATTTATTTTTATAAGTCATATTGTACATATATACATATCTACAATTTACCTTTATTTTTATTTTCTTTATTTTTATTTTTTATTGTTTTGCATGATTTTAATGCATAAAAGTGCATTTTTATTCATGAATGGGATTCTGTTAAAAATAAGAAATTAATGGATATTTACATGTGTTTGTTAAGAGTTTTAAGACAAAATGCAGATAAAATGTTAATGAATCATGGATTCATCAACCCCCTATACTTAAACTTTACTAGTACCTTAGTAAATAATTATTTGGAAAATGAATTTGTTTTCCCAAACCAATTCATGAGAACATACAAAGGGTATTGCTCGATCGGGCCTAAAACAAACATTTTATCGGAGCCTTAACTAGGATTAGGATTTTAGCCTCAACAGTTTTCAAGTTCCGCAAATCCTTATTTAAGTTCACCTCAACAACCAGTTCAGATCCACTCATTCTTATCACAAACTCTATCAACCATGAGATCAATCTGTACTGTGTGAATTGTTTTAGCTCTTCCTGCTTTGAAAGAAGCGAAGAAACCACCCATCCCAGCTACCATTGGCTCCTCATCTAGCTACTCTTTCCTCGGGGAGGGAGGTATTCCCTTTTGAGGTCAGTTTGTGCTCTGTACACAATCGAATATATAGAGGAAGTAGAAGAACGTGAAAAGAATTGGAGTGCGACTAGTGTAGACGCATCTGCTTGTGAAGTCCAGCCAGTGTATATAAGTCTCTACTAAGATGCACATGCTTTTTGGTGGAAGCTCGAACCATTGTGGTCGTATTTGTGTTTTGTGGCTTTTTCTTTGAGCTGGCTTTGTAGTATTGCTTGCACTGCATTCATCTCTTTGTGCCTCGATGGATATAACATCTTTTTATTCCTTTCATTTTTTGAAGTCTTGGAAAAATTATGTCAGCAGATCCTTCCCTCATACGAAGCGATTATTGCAACCCCAATCTCTCCCGTCTTTAGACGTCAATGCCACAAGACAAGGATAGAAACACATTACCGAGATGGATTGCTCTTCGCGGCCCCATGCAAGTCGAGCTAAGTGCAAAGTGCGTGTGTCCAAAATTGGTTCACTAATGAAGAGTTAAAAGGATGACACCAAGTGTTCTACTTAGGTACTTTTCGAGTTGACTTCCCAAACATGGTCTTATGGAACCCAAAGATTTAAGTCAAAGACCCGAAGAGTCTAAATTCCAGTTCCTAACTAGGCTCCTTACAATGAAAGTTAAAGGCTGTTATCAAGCTCCATCCTTTAGACTTTTCCCAATCTTTAATTCTAGAAATCAAACTTATTCTGAAAAATGCTAATGCAAATGCAACCATGTTTTTGTGAAGTATAATTTCTGAATTTTACTCATATTTTATGGATTTTAAGGATTTTGTAGTTTTTATGAATTTTAGACTTTATATTTTTTTATGGATTTTGTGATTTTTATAAACAAGTTTATGTACAAGAATTTTACAGAATAAATTATCCATATTTTATTTAGATTAAATAACTAATGGATTTTACACATGTTATAAAAGATTTTTCGAGGATTAAATGAATTTTACACATATTTTATATAGAATTTTAAATAAGTGTTATACATATTTTAAATACACATTTTAAATTAAGGATTTTAAATTAAGAATTTTAAATAAGGATTTTAAACCTATTTTACTTATTTACAAGGATTTTATAAAAATTTTAAATAAATAAGTGGATTTTAAATTGCCCTCACTCACTTTTTATGGATTTTATAGATATAGAAAATACATAAAAGTACAAGTTATGGACAAATGTATATATACAATATATATGCACCCCCTATACTTAGCTTGTGCTATATCCTCATAGCGTCAAAAGAGAAAAAGGAGGACATAACTCGTGGTAAGTAAAAGTGGGTGAAAAAAAACGAAGAATAGAAGTCAGTCGCCCCCCATACTTACGTTCAGGTCATTGTAAGTATAGTGGAACAAAAATGAGGTGACTGAGGAAAAGAATATACGATCAAAGGAACAAAAGAAGAAAAAAACGAAATCATCGAAATCACTCGGTCCCCCCAAACTTAGGATAAGGCATCCTAAGTATAGAAAGAGTGTTGTTAAAATTAGGGATCAATGATTAGTGTAAAAGAAAAGATATACAAAAGAAAAGTAAAAAGATCAAAAATCGAAAATGAGAATCAACGGGCAATCGGTCCCCCCTATACTTAGTATTTGGTATCCTAAGCATTGAAGACGAACAAAAAATGGGGATGATTGTGCTCTACGAAGAATATACAGTTGTATACCCTATAAAACTGAATGACTTCACAGGTCTCTATACATGATGAGATGAAGTGGAAGAGTAGTCATGCATCATGTACAAGGTAGATCACTTCTACCTGGGTCGTACTGAATCTTCTACTTTTTATGCGCGTATCGATCCTTGGCTGAACAATTAGAGCCGCCTTTGTAAGTGAACTCTGTATGTGGCATAGCTCTCTTTTTTGATGTATGCGTCTTTGGAGTCAGACTACAAAAGGTGTCTATATGTGTAACCATCACACCATCCGACTCTTTATGCTGAATAGACTGTATGAACTGTGTAATATAATCAATTGACTCTCGTGCTGGAATATGTGTACTCTCAATCTGTGGCACTGAGATGTCTACTGCTACTAACTGCTCATCTAAATCTGCTTTAAACTCTATATCTGTATGTAAACAGTCATATGAAGAACTAGGTATCATATGATCTACCCTATCCTCGTGTAGGATATCGTGGGTATCGAAATAAATGCTCTCAAGATCAAGACTGTATCTCATCCATGTTCTGGCAATCCTCTGCAAGACTGGTGTCCTCTGAAGTAAATGACAAAATTGATCTAGGACTTCTACATCCTCTGAAGTAAATGACAAAATTGATCTAGGACTTCTACATCCTCTGGCCATCTCAACATTTATCTCTCTACTATCTGTGCGGAATGATACTCTCCCAGCATTATAATCGAAAAGAATCTTGCTGTATGCAAAAAGGGTCTCCCAATAATGATTGGAGCAAGGTGTAACTGCGTATTGCACATCATATTTAGGACAGTACAGTCCACTGGAAACTGCAAGCCCTGAACGGTTACGATAATATTCCTCAACACAACTCTAGGTCTCTTCATAGATCAATCTGCAAAATAAAGTATCGACAACGATTTGTAAAGAGGACCTAGCTTGAGTTTATCAAGTACAGAAGATGGAATCAAATTAATTGAGGATCCATTATCTAAGAGATTACGATGGAATGCGGCATCTTCAATCTGACATGTGACATAGTGAGATCCAGAATCTTTTTTCTTCATTGGTACCTTATTCCGAATAGCACACGAAGTTGCCTTGGTCAATACATGTTTCTCAACTCGTGATCTCTTTTTCCTACGTGTTGCGCATCCATTCCTCAACTGATTCTTTAGCATAGGAAAATGTTCCAAGGCATCGTGAAGTGAAATCTTCAGAAAAATATGATCTTTTAATAGACGGTCGATGTCTGGAGTAACAACATTCTTTTTGTGTTTGTTATTTCCTTTTCCATACAAAGCATCGGGAAAAGGAACGGGCTCAGGAACAAAATTCTATTTTTTACTCAAATCTGGACCAGCTTATACATTGAGAGTTTCATAATTACGTACAAAACTCTCTAACACAGGAAAAGACACATCATCTTCGGGAGTGTCTGCATGGCCTGGTGTGGTACCATCGTCTGAATCGCATAAGTCCATATCGACAGTCTCGGCATCGCTCCCTTCTCCCTGATAGTCAAGTGGTTGATCCCTATCATCCTTGTGATCCTCCTTCTCAGTATTAGTATGTGAATCATGGGCTAGCTCTCACTCTTCACCTTGTGCCATCTCCTCCTCCTGATCAGATGTTTGTGGTGATCTACCACTCCTGAGATAAATGAAGTTAGATAGAAATTCAGGAAATGAGATCGTACATGTCGTGTTGTAAACCTGATCTTGGTGCCTCCTTTTATTGTTTGGGTTCATATGAGGCTGAGCTAGGAGAGTGGTCTTGGGTGCGGTTAACTCATCCAGACAATGGTTAACCTGCTCCATTTCGATCTTATGCACAGTCTAGAGTGTACTCGGCATGTCCATGATCTGGTTCAGTGACATGACTTGCGAAGATATCTCTGGTTCAGTGCGGTAACCCTGTCTCTCTACTCTTTCCTGCCTTGGCATATGATGCTGCGAAGTGTATGACTAAGGAGATCGCTAGGGCGTATATGGAGACTGCTGCTGTTGTTGGTAATGATTTGGGTTTAAGTGTGGAGCAAGATGGTGAAATTGTGGTCTCTGATAAACATTCTGGTGAGACTGTTGCTGTATGAAATTCTACCGATACCTGATATTGCGGGCGTCCATGCTGCGGATGGTTGTAATGTTGCGGCTGCTGCTGCTGGTGTACGCTCTGAGGAGTAAACTGTGATGGTGGCTGAATTGGAGCATACCATATCCCGTTGATCTCAAGAGTGTCTTGAGGCTCAACATCAGTGTCTCCAGGGCTGATGATTTGGCTGGGATTGGCATAAGACTGGTCCTCACGACAATCAATCTGTGGAGCCTCCGTAGGCTGACCCGGCTTGCTCTGGACCAAGTGGATCTATCGGGTGGGCAGAGCAGGTAAAGATCTCCGAACAGGTTGCGAGATCGAAGAAGCATAAGACTGCTGATACTGAAGCTACAGGTCCGTCACCTTCTTCGTCAGATCGCTCAGCTGCTGAGGAAGTGATGAGAGTTTCTCCAACTCTTGCAGTGACTGCAGGTCCTGAACTTGCTTCTGATTCAAATCTACTAATGCTAACTTTTCATCGATATATCCCACGTTGGTATTGGATTCAGAATCTGAAATGTTTGCCACCTTATGATGCTCTCGGTGGTGTGGTGGATGTGGGGCCTTCTGGAATGCCCGGGTAGAGTCCACGACTCTCGAGTTTTCTGCCATCCCCTCAAAGATGGATTAGATAGACTCTACATCCCAATTCAGATAACTGCCGTCACATGCGACACTCACAAGGCACTGGACATCTGACTGGAGTCCTTCGAAGTAATTCTGCACTAGCACCTTCAACTGTATCTCATGATGAGGGCATCTCTCGGTAAGATCCTTAAATCGATCCCATGCCTCGTGGAATGATTCATTTGGCAGCTGAGTGAAGTTGGAGATCTAGCTACTCATCATTTTTGTCCGTCCCAGAGGAAAGAATTTACGCAGGAATGTGGACTTCAGGTCGGCCCACATGGAGATCTCCTTCCCCAAATGACTAAGCCAGTAAAGCGCCTTATCTACTAAGGCAAAGAGGAAGGCTTTGAGGTGAATGGCCTCCTGTGTAACACCAGGATAATTAGTCATATCACAAATCATCTCGAATTGTTAAGAAAGGTAAATGGCTCCTCTGCAGCATTCCCATAAAACTTGGGAAGCAATGAAATAAACGACGAGCGTAACTCATATGGCCCTTGATTCGGTGGTAGCCGAATCCAGTGATGTAGCATCTTGGCACCAGGGTCATACTCGTCTATGAGTGTTGTGGGAACCACGACATGAGGTGGTGGGTTCTCGACTCCTGCTCTAAGCGTAGCGATCTCACCTCACAACTCATTCTAGACTCTAAACTGATCTCGAATATGTAGATTCATCTACTGAAGAATGTGTAGAATCCCCATCGTGATGTCTACAACTGGATCTGGTCCTCCATCAGCGTGTGCCTCTCTAGTCTGTCAGTCCTCCGCTGCTCTGTCCTTGACTAGTCCCTTCCCATGAACCATATCCTTAGAATCTTCTGGGAAGGAAAAAGTCTCGTAAGAACTTAGTGAAAATTGTACAAGAGAAATAGACGATAATTTGAGGCGAGGGCCTGCCTCAAATAAAGGGCTGGGAGGCGAGGGAGTCTGGGCCTGACTCTTCTCGAGATTAGATAGGGCCGACTTGGGAAGAGGGTCATTCCAAGTCTGTGAAGACATACGACTGACGGTGGATTGTCAAGAGCTCATGGAGGCAAAGCAGAAAAGCCATCAAGTCGTCATCTTTGACGTCAAGAGAATATTCAGGAGAGCACGATGTCAAGTCAAGAGATGGGAAGAAAAGGCATTTAAGATGTGGTAACACACGTCTCTCAAGCAAACACAAAACAACCCTGGATTCACCAACACAACCCAGTAATGATCATAAAATTTCGGTCTTTTATCTTGTTGGTTTAAGGGTTATGTTAGCAGACACATATTTTCACAAATTATCGTGAGCTGATAGGTACCAGGATTTTCTCCAAAACATTGTCCCGAGTCCTTACAGAAAACCACTTATTCTCAACTAGTATGGGAGTAAGTACAGACCATTTCCGGCTACCCATGTTACTTGAAGATGAAGCATTGCCGGCTACCTGAACATACCCACTAAAGAACAGTGATTAGGTGTATGGACTAAGTAGTATTTCGTAAAAAACACGGACTCTGGTTCTATCCTTATGTGTCGTCCTTCACTCACAAAATCTGGAAGTGTACCTGCAATCCATGTGTGGGGGTTGCTCTTCCAAATCAAATGATCTTTATGTTTTTTTAGGTCAAGTAATTAAGCAGTCCCAATTTTATTTTTTTGGTTCTCTTTTTTTGGATTTTTTTTCAAACAATTGTCTAATGATTTTTTCTTTTTATTTATCCTAGAAAAACAACACCTTGGTTGCGAGTCCTAGGACTGACTACGAAGGCATAAGTAGAGAGGAAAAAATCGAAAAAAACTCCTAAACAAACACCTAACCTCGTAAAAAGCCACGGAAAAACCATCGATGTGAAGGACAATCGCGGTGGGTGCCCTGCTCCCCCGAATGCACGGCACTCGGTGAAATAGACCCCGAGAAAAAGGGAGAGGAGGTACAAGTCGGGATACCTGTACGGGGCCCCTTCTAAGAAAACAGAAAAATATGGGTAAGTGCCCTTATTTTTTTTACAAAAAATATTACAAGTAAGTGAAAACCCTAACCAATTCTATCCTCTACAACTGACCCGTGAGAGAAGGGGTCGGTCTCTGCACTTTCAACTGACTCGGCTTCCGAAGAAACCGATCGATCTTATAGGTCCTGTAAAAATTAGTTAAAAAAATAACATACAAAAAGCCGTAAAAAATAAAAGCGAACAAAAATCGATAGAAATCAAGGAAATTAAAAAGCCATAAAAAAGTCACAGAAAAATTGATAAAAACCATAAAAAATTAGACAAAAGATGAAAAAGAAATAGAAAACCGTAAAACCAAGAAGATCGGAAAAACTTGAAATTAGGTCAAAAATCGAGGTAAAGCTAACACCTCTCCAGCAACGATGTAGAAGGATCCGACATGCGGTTAATTAGAGTCGTCGATGTAGAAGGATCCACGAAGATCGGATTTCGATCAATCAAATTAAAATCAATAAGATAGGAAGAGAGAGAAAATGAGAATAAGCAGCTTCTCTCTCCTATTTTATCTACACTTCAATTTTATCCAGGTAAGTCCGCTTTGGTCGAACTCGAGGAGGCAGAATAACCGTATGAACTTTTTCGATGAAAGAAAGAAATCCCGAGAATCTTACTATCTTCTTGATTTTACAACAAGACTCAAGATACACTCAAAAATTGAACGGAATTGCAAAAATCAAAGCGACGAAAATACTCCACAGTAGTTGTGTAACTACCCTAGAAAATTCAAGAAAAAATACAACAAGAATGAA
Source organism: Ottelia alismoides (assembly GCA_037367405.1). Taxonomy (NCBI): domain Eukaryota; kingdom Viridiplantae; phylum Streptophyta; class Magnoliopsida; order Alismatales; family Hydrocharitaceae; genus Ottelia; species Ottelia alismoides. The sequence goes on along the minus strand of JAZKJV010009755.1, from coordinate 113,642 downwards.
ATCCAAATCACTCCTACATCCCAGTGGTACAAATGCAAAGAAAAGTTTTTGAGTCTGTTACATTTTGGTCCTTGGTAGGGACTGATTTAAAATGAAAATAAAATTTATTACAGTTAGGTCCCTGTACTGGGACCTAAATGCAATATCTAGAAAGTACTGGAGTGAGGTTGAACTTCTGAATCTTCATCTTGGACTTACATCACAATTTTTCTACCTCTTCATCTGAACAGTGGAGATTAGAAGGCACGACGTGATCTGGACCGTTGGTTGTGGACAGGTGTCACACATCTGTGCGCCTGGAAATTCTGGAGTTGTTCATCCTGTTCTTGAGCAGATGGCGAGGGATTATTCTTCTCCGATTTCTTCCTAGTGGTTGGCATATTTCTTTGGCCTGCGGTAGGGCCAACAGGGAGACTCCTTCTCCCTCCGGCCTCACCTGTGGATGGGAAGATTCGAAGGTGTCGGAAGTTTGTTGTATCGCATCGAGGAAGATGCCTGATTGATAAGGCTTGGTAGTTGAAGAAGGTTTCTGGATTCAAGCTTTCTTCAAGGATTTTGATCTCCATATGATTCTTTAATGCTCCAAATGTAATAACAACCTGCAAATGAGTGTGATAATGCTCGATTCACAAGTAAATCAGCCAACAAAGTTAAAGAATTTGCAGTTCTTTAATGTGCTTTCCAAATTATGTGGTAAACATGCAAAGTAAATGCAAGAAATGGAAGAAACTTTCGGAGCGAGCTGGATCGAATTTGAAGGGTATGCGTGTATGGCATTTAACAAGGATGATTAAGGTTCCTAACTACGCGATTAGGTTGGCTAATAAAGGCACGTAAAACAAGAAATAAAAGTGTAAAGGATGGATTAATACATGTGAATAACAAGAGATATATGCTCCCTCTTGTAGTGGCTCGACGGTCGGTGGCCAAAGCTGAACGCGGCGGCGAAGCTGCAATGCAAGGCGGCTCACACCTTGGATCCCTCCTTTGATCTTCCCTCTTCCACGCAGGCACCTCGACGGGAGCTGTCACCTCCGGATCTATGCTACGCATGGCAATGAAGGTGGGGGTGACAACTAGCTTTGATCTGGAACTGGGTAGTTAGGAGCAGTTAGTTATTAATGGCGAAATTGAGGGCCTTTTATAGATGAATCTGATGAGGGTTAGGTAGGAATCTATGGTGGGCGTAGATCTAGTTAGTTAGGAAAAGAGAAGCAATGGATTAGATCAGAGAAAGAGGTTAGGAGATGGCGGTAGAAAAGGGAGAAGGTTGGCCGATAGAACAGAACAACTGTTCTTGTTCTTGGAGAAGAAGTTCCCAGTGCTGACACATGTCAACACCTGGTTGGCTAGGAGGAATTGAATACCTTAATAAATAAATAATAAATATTAAATAGCATTATTTTGAATAGGTATTAAAATAAAAATGTAAATATTTAAATTATCTAAATTATGGTATAATTAGTTTTAATAAATAATAATTGTTTTATGAGATATAACTATTCTATTAATAAATAAGTATAAATAATACTTATTAAAGATATTTAGATTTTTAATTTAATAAACTATTAAATAATATACTATTTTTATATTGTATTAATTATTAGGTTAATAAATAAAGTTTGTACGATTTTTTATATATTGTAATAAATTAATTTAAGTATATTAATAAATAGGTATACAGTTCATGTATAATTACAAATTAAGGTTTTTGATTTATTGAAAATAAGAAATAAGTTCCAAAATTATGAAATAAATCAGGGTTAAAATACAAGATAAAAAAATAATTAGAAATTATAAAATTATTAAAATGATAGATACTGTGTTCTAAATAAAATAAATAACCCAGAAACCCAGTTGTGGTTAGGTCCCAAAATCGACTTTTTGCAAATGAACTCCGATTTTAGTGATCACCTTCGTTAATTAGAGAAGATTATTTTATGAACTTTAAATGTAAGTATAGTGAAATTGGAGTTCGTATGAGAAAGTTATGATGTTCAGAAGTTAAGATTTTGACAATTTAGAAGTTGGATTTCTTGGTATATATACAAGGTAATATTTTTAACTTATTTTTATATTTTTCTATACATTTATAGAAATAATTAGGAGAAGAGTTTGGTGAAAAATATATTAGTATGAATTAATTAAAATCCTTTGAAGTTTTGGTATTTATTGGATAAATAATGAAGAATGTGTGGAGTGTGAAATTAATTATTTTTATTTGTTTTCTTCCTTATCTCCTCTTACTTTTTTATTTGTCTACCAATCTATGCTGACTTGGTCTCGGGGATTAGGTTATAAATATACCTTTCAATAATATTTATTTTTATAAGTCATATTGTACATATATATACATATCTACAATTTACCTTTATTTTTATTCTTTTGTTTATTTACATTATTTTAATGCATAAAAGTGCATTTTTATTCATGAATGGGATTTTGTTAAAACATGGAAATCAATATATATTTACATGTGTTTGTTAAAGGTTTTAAGACAAAATGCAGACAAAATGTTATTGAATCATGGATTCACCATTGACCATAGACAATAATAAATACTTTATCACCTTCATAGATGATGGCAACAGATATTATTCTGTATACCTAACGAAAATCAAGGATGATGCCTTAGAAAAAAATTCTTATATTTTAGAATGAGGCTGAGATACAAACATGGAAAGTGATTAAATGCCTTAGGTCAAATACAGAGGGAGAATATGCTTCTAACTTATTTGATGAACAACGCAAGCTTTTAGGCATAGTTCATGAAGTTATTGCTCCATATTCATAACAATCAAATGGGATAGTAGAATGGAAAAATAGGACCTTAACTGGCATGGTCAATGATCTCCCAAAGAGTGTTATACTTCCAACCTATATGTGGAGAGAGGCCTTGAATACATCTTACCATATTCTGAATAGGGTTCCTCCAAGACATATGGAAAAGTGTCCTTTTTAATTTTGGAGAAATAGGAAACCGAGTTTAAGATATCTCAAAGTACGGGGTTGTCTCGCTAAGGTGTTAGTTCCAAAACACAAGAGAAAGAAGGTCCTAAAACTAATGATGCAATTGATGAATCTCCATTTCATCATCTTTATTCTATCATTTTAGCCTTAAAAATAATGCTTGCACAATGTAACATTCATTCTTTATTGTATAAATAATGCATAAAATACTCTTTTTAATGCCAAAATTATAGAATAAAAAAGGAAATAAAAAGAATAAAATATCAAAGGTATTTTATGACCTTAAACCATGAGACCAAGTCAAGAATTGATTTGGTCGACAATGAATAAAGTAGGGGAGATAGGGGCCAAAAATACAATAAAAATCCCATTTATTTATTCATCATTTATGCATTTTAGGGCCATTTTATTTTCTACTTTTTATACCTAAAATAAAGAAACTTTGCACATGAAAGTTGTAGATAATAATATATAAAAAAATACAAAATTAAGTTTATACAAAAACAATACACAATGTAAAGTTATAATCTAAATAAGATTCCAAAATCCCAACTTCTCAGATCCATATCTCTCAAATAAAAAACTCAAAATATACCAAAATCACCTCTAATTGTATATAACTTTTAATAAGCAATTTTTTTATATTTTTTTATTCTTTTTCAATATTGGAAGATAAAAACAATGTAATACAAGAGATGCTACAACATTTATAAAAATATGCAAAAATAACCAAAAATTCAGAAATAAAATCTTTTTGGTATTTTTATGATTTTCTACTATTTTTGGAATTTTTGGGTATTTTTCCAAATATTTTTGGTATTTTTAAATGCTGAAATAAAGCAAAACAGTGAATTAGCTACTGGTTGGGGGTAAAATGGGAATTAAAGATATCAGGCAGCCACAAAATTTTTCCAAACTATTTTTTAAATAAAGAGGATAAAATATAGAAGAAACGGGAACTAAGTTTATATTTTTTAGAGTTTTCTATAATTTTCTAGAATTTTTTCAAGTATAGGCGGTTTCATATTTTTTGGAGTTAGTATGTGAAAGTTAGGTTTTGGACCCCTATTGTACAATATACCCGAATACAATAATCATTTTATTTACTCTTTATTTTTTATAATATTGTATTTTTATAATTTTTAAAATATTATTTATATCATATTAAAACTAAAATAAAACCATATAGAAAACATTAAAATAAAGGGATTTTATCAATTGTGCCCCTCTGAGATATTGCATATATCAGTTATGCCCTTCCCCTTTTTGGAATATCAGTTGTGCCCCTATCTTCTTGCAAAATTCACAGTTTTGCCCTTCTGTTAAGGTAAAGAAAGGACATAACTGATATTACAAAAGGGCAGAACTGTGAATTTTGCAAGAAGGTAAGGGCACAACATATATTTTAAAAAAGGGAGGGGCATAACTAATATTGCAATATCTCAGAGGGACACAACTGATAAAAACCCTAAAATAAAATACCTAAATACAAAACATAGACAAAATACCAATACTTATACTTATACACTATACACCTATATTTAATTAAGTGTAATTATTATATCATAAAAATATAATAAAAATAAATTTAAGTATCTAAAAAAAAGTTATAAATATATTAAATAAGAAAATAAAATAATAAAATAAAAATTACAAAATAAAAATAAAATACTCAAAACATAAGTAAATATATCAATAAATAAAACCCTAAAAACTAACTTGTAATTAAATACCTCAAAAAATAAATAAAAATAATAATAAAATAATATAGAAAATAATAAATACTTTTTATTTTATAACTTTAATTTAATAAAATTGTCTACTATTTTTGGTTTAATTTACAAATAATATTAGGTTCGGTTTTTCTTGATTGGTTTACTTCCTTAGTTGACTCCGGTCAACTATTTGACCTGCGTCCGAGTTTCTGTCAGAATGACTTTTGACCCATCTTCGCTCTTTTTTCCATGTCGATGCGAGCATCGATTTGGTTAGATTTCTTCATGACTTTGACACCTCGATCATTGGTTATTCACGCTAGCTCGATTCCTCAAGCTTTGGATCACTATGTTGAGCAGAACCTCGTTCGTTGACCCCGCTCCACCACATGTATAAAGAATCATCTCTGTCCAAAGTTGGGATTTGATCCCTCTTCCGCATATTTGTACTAATTCTTGGCCTGGAGTCGACATCCTGGTGACATCAGGAGCCGATCCAGCCCCTTGGCACATCATCTAGTGTTGAATCAAGGTCGGTCCGCTACTCCACTGCTATACTCGCTGGAGCTCTTGCTACTGGTTGTTTATCGCATGTGAGCTTCTTTTTTCTTCGTGCTTTCCATTCCTTAGCCTTAAAGTAGCTTAGATCCAGTTTGCATTCCGCTCAATTCCATTCGTAGATGCGTAAAATCACATTTCATCACACGACAGAGCTCCTACTCTGCTTCCCACCTCTGTTTGCCCTGATACTCCTCCACTCCAACTATCACCCCCATCAACTTCCCCATCACCTTCTCCGCCTCCCGACACACCCCATTCGCCTCGATACCCTCTGGATCGAGCCACCATATCTTCCCCTTCTAAGCTCCGTAGGAGATCCACACCACGTGCCACCAACCACCATTGTACCCTTTTACTGGTCAAGGCATTTTGCCCTCGATCACTTAATCCTTCTGTGCAGGACTAGAAACCCAAAGGACCATCTGGAGCTCTTTTGATTCTCGTTGGAGGTACCTGGAGCCACTTGGCTTCTTCGACCTTGCGGGCGAGCCCCGGTGATCATAGGGCCTTTTTGTGTTGTCCAGCCACTAGAGAACGTCCCCAGGAAGCTTTTTGGCCTCTTCGAGGAGCATCATGAAATCAGAGACTCGTTCCATAGCCGATCAAAGGAGGTCCAGGCGTCAGTTCTTCCCAGTTCTTCTGGTGGTCCTCCTTACCATCCGATTCAGTCTGCGCTCCAGTTCTGCTGAGCACCGTTGGATTGACCCCCTCTAGCACCGTCAAATTAGAGGGTTCAATCTAATCCTAATTATCGCATCCCAAATCATCATCGTCACGTTTGGTGGTGACGCGTGTCAAGTAAGGCGTGCCTAGCCATTGGATCATGCCCATTAGTGGGGGGGGGGGGTGGGTAATTACAGATCTATTCCCACACTTTTGTCGTTTTATTTTTTAATTTTCTAATATTTTGGAAACATTTTGAATATTCTGGAACTTTTGCATCTATGGCCCTAGCTTTTATTGTAATTATGTTTAAGTCCTTACCAACGAGGCTCACGCATCCATACACGTGAGCTTGGCTATTTTGCGGGAAAGCCCCTATGGGTTTGTGTATTTCCTTTAAGTATATAATCTTTCAGTGATAGTTATAAAGTTTTGAATATTTTGCAAAAGAACCCTTGTAATTTTATTGATTGCATTCCAATCTAGTCCACGTCACCTCATGTGTCATCCCACGTGAGGTGGTGTTTTTGTAGGCATACCCTCACGGGTATTCATTTTTTGTTTTATTTCAGTAACTTTTTACATCATTTATATATTTTGGAAAAATTGCACAGAGGCCCTCGAACTTTATTTAGTTATGTTTTTGCCCCTGCTAATAATTAAATTTTATGTGTTTATTGCATTTAATTAAATATATCAATTGTGCTCCAAAGAATCGCAAAAAAGAAGGATAGGTTCCTGATTGCTTGCAGATCCACGTCCTATTTTTATTTTCAATATTGGACCTTTTCATTATTTATTTAAAATCATTTAGAGCACAAAAAATGCTTGTTTGACTTATAAAATACAAAAAAATATAAAATATTTCTAGAAAATTATAAAAAAAAATATATTTTGTGTTTATTTATTTAGTTATTTTTTTTCAAATGCTAGAAATTAAAAATCCTAAACAAAGAAAAAAGACATAAAAATAAAAAATCTCCAAAATCCAATATAAAAAGATTAAAAATTCAAAAGAACCCATAAATATATTTTTTCTATTTATAATCTTATTTATATTATTATTTATCTATTAAAATTGATTTGAAGTATTTTGGATGTATTTTGCTATTTTTAATCTTCATTTCAATTTCAACTTTTTATTTTATACCTATTTGGGGCATTTTTCACTTTAAAAATACGTAAAAATTAGAAAATTTTTCTTAAAAATCGTAAAAACAGTAGAGAAATATGTAAATACAAAAACATTTTATTTTCTCAATTTTGAGCATTTGTAGTTGTATTTATATATTTCCTATATTATATGTATAACTTTATAATATATATTAATATGAATCTAATATAAAAGAAAAAGAAAATACAAAATCTAAAAAAATAAAAAGAAAAAATAAAATATAAAATCAAAAACAAAATATAAAATTTAAAATATAAATAAAATAAAATAATACGAAATTGAAAACCCACCAAAACCATATTTTAGCGAAGTATTCTAGAGACAAATTGTTCTTGATTTTCTCTCTTGCATTGCTTTATGCCATTGATTCGTGAGTTCGCACCCTACTTGCTTGTCACTATACATCTTTAGTAGGGTATAATAATTTTTGATTCACACTATTGTGCTTGATTTATTCATTGTGTGCCGTTAATTACTGAAATTATCGAGAAATTTGAGTAGTCGACTCAACGACAAGTGAAGCTGAATTGTCAGCTCATTTTAGCGACTCTGATTTTTCCGCTTTTCAGCAGTCTTCTTAGGTTACTTGGAAAATATCTATGCATATAGGTTCTTGGTAGTTCGGTCCAAGATACCGGACCTAAATGTAAACACTATTTTGAACTCCATGATGCTACCTTCTTTGAGAATGTCTTCCCTATGAAGACTAGGATTCCTCAGAATCTGACCATTGATATTGCCTCCACATCAGGATCTATTCTAGATCAAGTCGAAAGGATCACAAATGTGGGGGTTGAGACTCAACCTGAACCCAATGACTTTTCAGAAGAGATTGAGCCAAGGAGTAAACTATGATAGATAGTCAAGGATCTAGGTAGTGACTTTGTTGTCTACCAGATCGAGGATGATCAACCAAGTTACAAGGAAAACATGGCTTCATCTGAAGTAAAATAATGGAAGGAAGCCGCCAAATCTGAGATGGATTCTATGGCTAATGGAACTTGGGAACTGGTTGATTTACCCAAAGGTTCTCTACCATTAGATGCAAATGGGTATTTAAGAGAAAGCTTAGGCATGACAGATCAATTGAAAAGTATAAAGCTGGATTAGTTGCTAAGGGCTTTAGGCAAAAGGAAGGCATCGATTATTTGATACTTATTCCCATATGACTAAGATGACCACAATTCGGATGCTCATAGTATTGACATCTATATATGATCTCTCTATCCATCAAATAGATGTGAGGACCGTCTTCATGCATGGCTTTCTTGAAGAGGAGATCTATATGGATCAACCTGATGGGATTGTGACTCCTGGGAATGAGGGAAAAGTTTGCAAGCTTGTTAAATCCCTTTACAGATTGAAACAAGCACCAAAGCAGTGGCATAAAAATTTTGACAAAATTATTTTCTCATGTAGCTTTAAGGTTCTTGAATCTTACAAATGTGTCTATTCCAAGGTAAAGGATGATGAGTGTATTGTCTTGTGCATGTATGTTGATGACATACTATTGTTTGGATCACATATAAGGATTAATAATGAGACTAAAGCATTCTTAATTAGCAAGTTTGAAGTGAAGAACATGAGTGTTGCTGATGTGATCTTGGGTCTCAAACTGACAAGGTTAGTTGATGTGCTTATAGTTTCTCAATTTCACTACGTTGAGAAGGTACTTGAGAAATTTGGGTACCAAGATTGCAAAGCTGTAAGCACTATTTTGATTCATACAAAATGTTATTTAAGAACAAAAGTGGAGTACCTATATCTAAACTAAGGTATTCACAAGTGATAGGATGCTTAATGTATCTTGCAAATTGCATGAGACTTGATATTTCATTCTCGATTGCAAAGTTGAGTAGATACAATGGCTGTCCTGACCGTACGCACTGGGAGGCTCTGGATCAAGTACTGAAGTACTTAAAGGGAACTATTTCTCTAAGTTTGCATTATGGTTGGTATCCACCTATACTAGAAGAATATATTGATGCAAGCTGGATAGGGAAAATAGAGGAGCCTGGGAGTAATGGTGTTACTGGATATATCTTTACCCTTGGAGGCGATGCAGTCTCCTGGAGGTTCGTAAAGAAGACCATTCTTGCTTGGTCTACCTTTGAGGCTGAGTTGTGTGCTTTTGACACCATTGGAATTGAGGCTAAATGGCTAAGGGAACTTCTTTAAGAAATTCCCATGGTAGGTCAGTCAATTCTTGCGATCTCGGTACATGTGACAACATGACCACAATTGCCAAGATTAAGAGTTCAAAGTTTAATCAGATAATAAGGAGTCACACTCAAATCATACTTAAGACGTTAAGGGATTGGTGTCTCGAGGGGTGTTGGGTGTGGATTTTGTAGGACCAAAGATAACACAACAGATCCGTTGACTAAGAGACTTGATAGATCTTTAGTCCTAAAGTCTAGGTTTGGGATGGGACTGAGACCCATTGGGAGTTCCTCTACAGTAACAACCCAACCTATTTGAGTGGAGATCTCACAAAGTAGGTTCAATGTGGTAATAACAAGCTGTTTGGAGAACTGGTTGGCACTCTTACTTTTAATGCTTATGCATGAGTATCTTATCCCTGGAAGCCTAACTGCTATTTAAGCTGCAAGTTCAGGAAGGGTATAGGCTCTGAATGGGTTCATGCCTTTGGGCATGATATTAGCAGTGTATCTTTGGAGAATGCCACCTATGTGCGTATTACTATTGGCCGCAGTTAAAGGAAGAAGGTCTTTCTTGAACACACTCACGAAACAGGATAAGAGTGCATGGCCTTTAAGAGCATCAATCTTGAAGATTGTACCAAGAACAACACTTTGTTGTTTCTGCCATATACTTTAAAATTAAGATCCGAAGTTTAAGACATAGTTCACTTCATTCCTGTTAAAGTGAAAGTAGTAAAGTCAAGTAGAAGTTTAAACCGGAAGGTATCTTTACTGAAACCACAATGTAGCAGCAGAAAGATGTCTTTGAATATCTTCTTCAAATTGATGAATTCGTGGGGGATTGTTGTATTTAAAGTTAATGTAGTTAGATTTCAATTTGGTAAACCTATGCAATTACATTGGATTTAATTTGGATTCAATTGCAAAAGTAAATGACTTTGGAAGGAAAGTTGAGAATTCCTAAATTTGGAATAAAGTGAGGTTTGGGTAGAAGTTTAGTACCACATCTAGTGTTACTAAACTTTTGGTGGGCTTATATATGAGTTCACATCTCAAGCTCTTGTTGCAATAGTAGAGAGAAGGAATGGAGGACCATACATGCACACGTGTTTCGCTCTGTCTCCGGCTCAGGATCAAGATCGAGGGAGTCAATTTGAATCTCGGATCTTGATACTTTTGTTGCGGATCGAATAAACTAATTCTATAGATTAATTGATCTGACCACCGTTTCAAAATCCAAAGAGGTGTCTGTCGGGGGGCATTCTCGAAAAGTGAAAAGTCGTGCCCTAGGTGTTCATATACCTAATGAATCTACGATTCATCGTCTTTATTTTTTAGCTTTATTTTCTTAGCCAAATACCTGTAAATACCCACTAATTTCATAAAATTACCATTCAGCATTCATTTGTTAAATATGCATCTTTAACATTGTTTATATTCAAATAAAAGAATAAAGAAGAAAAGAAAAAGAAGAAAATGAAAAAAATAAAAATAAAGGATGTATTTATGAAATAAATGCAGATTGACCCGAACCCCGAGAGAAGGTCAAGACTTGACCTGATCGACCATGAATAAAGTTGGGGAAGATAGGGTCTTTAATCCAAAAATCCAAAAATAATTTGTAAATATGGTCCTTTTTTATTTTTGAACTCATTCTTTATATATTTGTACAAAACTTACTTGATTTTATTTCTATATAAATTGACCTAAAATTTAATATTTTTCTAAGTAGAAATTGTAAATAAAAATGTTTTGTAAACAATAAAAAAAATTGCAAATTAAAACCATGTACAGAGTAAAAGTATCCACACTTAGAAAAAGCTATAAAGTGACAATTGAAAGATCAATTTCAGCTCCATACAAACTTAAATTGAATCAAATCACTTCCATTGTAATCTAAATTAAATTATCTTTAAAATTGCCATGATTTCATAATTTTTGGAATTACGGTTGAAAAGTTAGTTTTCTAGGGTGGTTTTTAAAAATTTACCATTTATTTATTGTATATATTTATGCATCTTTTTTTACACAATCTAAATAATTGTAAATATTTTCATAATAATCTGAAATAAAAAAATAAAAAAATAAAAATTAATAAAACAAAATTATTTCCTTATTTGTACATGTGTATAATATACTATATGTGTATATTACTTGTATATAACTAATTTCCTTATATACAAACCACCAGAAAAATAATTTCTAACATTAATTATTTAAATTAATATAATTACGATTTTTTATATTATTTATTCATTTATTTGATTTGAAAACCTACCACGTATATAAGTTTTGATTTTCTACCTTAAATAACCACCATTAAGGTGGCTAATTTATTTTTGTAAATTAATTATTTTAATTATTTTATTTAATTACGAATTTAATTTTTAATTAATTAATTAATTTATTATTTTATTTATTTAATTAACCACTAAATACTTTCCTCTTTTATAATTACTTTCCTTTTTGATTTTTCTTCTTTTTATTGAGCTCCTCCTCCTCTTTCAGATTTTGATCAATCTTTGTGGAGAGGAGCCCGATCTCCAAGAGCTTCTTGTCGTAGAAGGGTGTCCAGCCTTGGAGCCGTCCAGTTACAGCGAGTCGGTTCTTGTTGAGGCAATCATGACGTGTCCGATCCCAAGGTGAGATCCACTTTTTTTACGTCTTTGCTTTAGATTAATTCTAGGTGTAATTTGTAGTGTTTAATCATAGCTAATTCTCCATCCTGATTAGATTAGCTGCCAAATTCGATTTTCCATCTCACATTGAGATCCCTACATTTTCACAACCTCTCGCATCCGGTCACGCACGACGATCGGATCTCCGGATCTATCTCCCGCTTCGCTAGATCCACACCCGCTCACAAATTTCTGCATTTGATTTTTCAAGGATTGAGCCGTCGTGCTCATATCCTCGTTTGTTTATAAAAAAATTAAAAAATATTGCAAAGGTTTTTATCTCTAACATTTGTGTTGTAGGAAAAAAAGTAGTTTCTCTTTCTAATAATTATTTTGTAGGATAAAAAATCAAAAAAATAAAAAAGTTATAATTTATGTTTAAAAAAATAAAAAATTTATTTATTTCTGTCTACAAAAATAAAAAAACAAAAAAATTTGGCCGTAGGCACCGCCACCCCCATCCACGGGCGGCGCCTGCTGCCCACCGCTTGGAGCCTTCCTCAGCCAGCCCTGCCCGCTGTCCGACTCCATCGTGTCCCCTCCGCCCAACCGCCGATGCCTTCCTCCTCCACCGCGGGGCATGTGTCACCCTGCCGCACTCACGCCCTCTGTCCAGAAACGTGCGGCTGCGAAGCTGCGCGACCACCTGCATCTGGAAGCCGCACCACCCTGTTGCCCTCTACAACCGCACGGCTCGCCACCTCCGTAACCGCACAACTCACCATCGTCATTGCCCATCCCAGTACTCACCAACAGCTCAGCCGATTCCGCGCCGATCGCCGATCGACGCAGCACCCCACAACATCTCTGTCGTCCGTCGCCACATCTGAACCCAACCGCTGCCACCGGCTACCCAGCCGCACCTCTGCGTGCCGCCGACCCGATCGCGCTACCGCCTGGAGTCCGCTGCCCATCGCCGCCTGCGTCTTGGAGAAGAAGAGAGGGAGGGCGGCGACAGCCCCCCTCTTCCCCTTTGGTTTTGGTAGGAAATGGAACAACAACATGGAACCCTAGTTTATAAAAAAAAGGGTTAGAAAATATCAGAAAACCCTCTGGAGATTTTAAAAATTGCAAACTAGCCCCTACTCTAGAGACACATCACGTGTTGCGCACGCCCATCTTGGGTAAATTGCAAAACTTGTCTTGTATTTTATTTCTTGTTATCTTATGATGCAAGAAATTTAAATAATTGCATTTAAGTCCATGTACTCCGGACTTATTATTGCAGGCTTTTATCATTAGAATAAATGAATTAATTGTTCAATAAATTCTCGAAATTTCATGTTATGTTCCTGCTTTGTTCCTCTTCATTGTAAATAAATTTCATTGCATTTTTATTTGATTTTTAAAAAATTCCAAAATAGTGTCATTTTCTCTGTCTGAAATTAAAAAAATCATAAAAATTTGAATATTACTCTATAAATTCCAAAAAATTAGATTAGGTGTATTTTATTGTCTTTTATTTTCTATCCAAATTTCACACATTAATTATTTATGAAACATAAAAAATATGCAAAATACTAAATATTTTATAAAAATTGTAGAAAATTCTAGAAAAAACCAAAAATTACGTTCTCAAGCCCTACGTGTAGATATTTATCTATTAGCAAAAAAAATAATTTCCAGGAGTTTTGGGCATTTAAAATATTTTTAAGTTGTAAATTCCTCCAGACTGTGCACTGTTTTCTTTTTTTGCCAATGTTTGGTTTTTATAGATAGAGAACATTTTTTCTCGTTAATTGTGCTTGGTGATTCGGGTCATAACTACCCTTGATTATTTACATACTTAACCCAAGTTGCCATGCATGTCATCAGAATGGTGCCGTTGCCGGGGAGCATGGCTTTGTCATCATTTTTCAGTCTTTATTTTTATTTTCTCTATCTATTATAATTATTTTCGGAGCATCACTTATTTCACTTTTTCTGCGAGGAATCGCCGTAGATACGACTCAGAGTTTTTAGAGGGACCAACGTAGGAAGAGGAGCAGAGGAGCAGAAGATAATTCTTTTATTTAGAGAATCAAATTTTATGAATATTTGTAATAATTTAGGATTAAACTGGATATTTGGACTCATTTGGATACTTGAACTTTTTCGGCGTCTTTTTCGCCAAGTGCCGATGCACTTGGGGGACCTCATGGTATTTTATTTTCTCGCATTTATTTTTTTTATTTCACGCGAACTTTTTGTGCTCGAGCCCCTAGATTTAGGCATCTATTTGATTGAGCCAGGTAGCATTAGGTCCACATCCCTAATAGAATATTTATTCCTATAGAACATGCTTAGACTTAATTAAATCAATCTGTGCTTCACGATAATAGAAGTTTCTGTTTAGGACGGTTCTCACATTGCATTCATATAGAGTAGTTTAATTTTTTGCGCGGTTCATATTGCATGTAGAGTTCTGGAGTCAGGTACGCACCTTTAATTGTCTGATCACCTAAACTCTAAAACATTGACAAGATAATTGACCGAGTCTTAACGATCATTACTTTGCATTGAGTAGGTGAAACGAGGGCTTTCTTTGAGTTTGGATGTCTTTGATGTGAGTTGGTTACATTCATCTTATCTAGATCATTAGCAGTCACCGTCCGTCTCCCGTCTTGTCTTTACTTCGTCTCTCTTATCCCTCCCTCCCACCCTTATCATTCTTCTTTCCTCTCTCTCCTGATGATTGGACACCCTTCATTTCAGCCCGATCTTGTGGCTCTTTATCTTCCTTTCCCTCATCTTCGATCACCCTCTAGAGAGGTCGGAACTCCGACCAACCTCTCGTCCCCTTCTCTTTCTACCTCTTCTCTAGTCCCTCTTACTACTGGGCATGCTGTGCTTGAAGTCCACGGAGATTAGACTAAGCAGATGTGAGATCCGGATGATTTCTTTGCTGGGATAACCGTGCATTCCATAGGAGATTACATTGACCAGTTGCGAGTTTTAGACTACTTCTATCCGGGGATGATGGTTGAGCAGCCCGATTAGGAAGCGTGGTCAGATTCTACATTGAGTCCCTTCATTCTGGTTTTGGAATTCATTCAGCGACTGCCGAAGTTTTTAGGGGAAGTGCACAAGGAGCCTTACTTCCATCTTTCTGAGTTTGAGGATTTTTCATGTGAACCACACCTATCTAGATATTACTTTTGAGGAGTTGATGCTTATGACCTTCCCATTTACACTTCAATGTAGAGCCAGGAGTTGGCACCGACGGTTGGGAAGGAAGTTTGCTACGTGGGGAGATTTACGATCATTGTTCTTGCAAAGATTCTACCCCCAATGTAGAGAAGATATGATGCGGTCTTGCATTCGAGTTTTTTCAGTAGATCCCCAGGAGCCATTGAGAGATTCATAGCTTCAGTTTGTTGACCTATTGAGGAGATTTCCAGACCATGGAATCTCGACGACTGACCTTGTACAGATCGCCATGAAGAGATGACCGCAGAGTAGATTGCACTATAAGTGACCTCGTGTAGTGGTTCACACCACAGTCCTGACATGGATATATTTTTTACCATCTTGGGAGAGAGTTCAGCCAATTCGTCAACTTCAAAACCTTCACGAGATGATTTATTCGGGACAACACATGAGGGAGATATAACACCAGTTGAGTGTGTGGCATTTCATGCCGATTTAGACAACACATACAGTTAGAGGATGTGTATTCTACTACATTTCAGATGATGGACGTGTTGACCACCACTGTGAGTTCCCAGAGCCGGACATTGGTCGAGTTCCCATTGGTTTTACAACCAGAGATTGAACCAATCCCGCATTTTCACGTCGAAGATTCTTGGATTCTAGATCTCCTAGTATCCCAAGAAATGGAGGGGGAGCCCACATTTCAGCCATCCTTTCAATCATTTTAGTGTCCATGTCCAGCTGATTTAGTGTCCATTCTTTAGAAAATCCACTCTAATTCAGATACACATTTGGATCCATCTCAACATAGAGAGCTTGATGAGGGACACCATTTTGATTTGACAGACCTAGATAGTCCCGTATTTGAGCCTTGTGTCCTCCAGTTTGATGAGATTGATACATTTTAGTAGGACCGGATGTTAGCAAGCATTGCCGCAGCTCGAGGATCAGTTTGAGACACTTCTATAGCTTCCACGCTGTTGACCGGTACCATTTTCTATTTCCAGATTGTTCAGAGGCCGTCTTCAGTCGAGGAGACCTTTTTGTGTGAGGAGTGGGTGTTGACAATGGCACGTATTCCCAGTTAGATTTTGATTCCTCTCTCTTCACCGATGATTTTGCATTACTCCCCAAGGGTTATTTGAGGAGGATGACACGCACCCTGTATACTCGGTTTCACTTTCAAGGAGTGTATACGATCTGTTAGATGACGAGACCAAGTCTCCTGATACTTCTGATCTTGTTGAGTCTGAGTTTTCTCTCCACGACGACCCTTGCGAGGATGATCCGATCTTCAGTTTTTTCGATGTTGATTCTGATTTCTATGCCCTATATACATCGGATATTGATTTTTATAGAGAGTCTCATGATCTTGATCTTCCTTATCTATTCGAGACGGTGACTAACGTGGAGGATTCAATGACTAACCCTTCTTTCTCCACGTTCGACTTCTTCAGCTCTACCCTTCCACTCCATTCAGATCTTGAGCTGACGCATTCTTTTGTGTTATCAGAGCCCGATTTCATTTTCCCATATCTTTACCCAGTAGCAGACACCCGCCTGATTTCTTACTTGGGTGTCATAGTTTACACTGTTGTCCTCGTCGTTGTTCCCCTACCAAGACTACGACGATAGTACGGTATTCGCCTCACAGATGTCGTCCTGAATCTCGATACTGCGTTGTCCTAGCCTTTGCACCCTAGTGCTTGTTGAGAGGCACCTCAACATTGTCTTACTTGTATATCATTCATTCTTTTTGTCTAAACACCCGATCTTCATTTCATGATTATGCTACACTTAGGGTACACTTTACCCTAAGTATAGGGGGGTATCAGACTTGTTATTATTATTATTTGATTTCTATCACCTCTATTTTGCTGCCTGTACTTAGGGATATTTTACCCTAAGTATGGGGGGGGGGGGTAATATTTGTACATCCTATCAATCTATAGTCCCCTTGTGTACAATCTTCTATACTTAGGATTACTTGATCCTAAGTATAGGGGGTCATCGACTTATATTCATTAGATTCTTTCATTCATCATTGTAGCATAGTATTCTTTCCATTTTTCTATACATAGCACGAGTTATGTCTTCCTTTGCCGCTCTCTGATCACTATGAGGACATAGTTCAAGCTAAGTATAGGGGGTGTCATATATATTGTATATATACTTTAGCCATAACTCGTACTTTTCTATTTTTAAATATGGCTAAAACACTACATGTAAAATTCAGTAAAATAAACTAATAAAAAGATGCAAATATTTCCTCAAATTTCTTTTTGTATATACTAATTAATAAGTCGGCTTAAAATATTTTGAAAAATATTTTGAAAGTATTTTGAGAATCTATTTGAAAATATATTGAAAACTATTTGAAAAATATCTTCAACCTTTGCAAAAGTATTTTGGTTTGTAAAAATTTCCTTTTCTTTGTGTGAAATAAAATTATTTTGTAAAACTATTTGCAAATGTTTTGAAAATGGTTGAAAAATTATTTAAAAAAAAACTATATATTGTTTGAAAAATGTTTGCAAAATAGTTTTCAAATGTTTGTAAATATTTCTAAAATTGTTTGGAAAAAATATTTTGGACTATAGTTTTCAAAAGTATTTGTAAAATTATTTTCAAATAAGTTTGAGGAATATATGTATCATCCATAAAATTCTTTACCAACTGTATATATGTACTTGTATAAATTACTAACACTCAAGTTGTAAATCCTTTCACCTAATTCTTGTAAATAATTGACCCACTCCCTTGTAAATATGTGTATCTTATCTACTAACCCCAACCCTTAAAAAAACCCTAAAAAGTACAAAATAATAAGTCCACAAAATTTGCATTAAAAAAACTTTTTACAATTGCAACATTTTCTCTTTTCTTTCAAAAATCCAGAAAAAGTTCGGAATTAGAAAACTGTTTAAAAAAAGAGATTTTTTCTCTCTTCTTTTCTCTTTGCATTGTATATATTTTCTCACATTTGCATGAGCATTTTTCAGAGTAATGTTGACATTTAAACCAGTCTAGAATAAAATTGAAGAATGGAGCTTAGTTAAAACCTTAATCCACTTAATGTCAGAGGAACCTTATATGTTCTGAGTTTAGGGTTTTTCAGGTCTTGAGACTTAATTCTTAAAGTCCACTAGGCTATGTTCACATACCATCTTTATTGGTCTAAATAGAGCACTTAATAACACACACATGACTCTCGCAGACAATGGCTTGACTTGTACATGCACTTTACACGTGGCTCAACACGGATCAGGTGGTGAGGAGGCAGTTGACCTTGGATTGGGGTAGCATACGAGGGTAGTACTTCTAGGCAGAACCTCTCGTCTTCCTTTAGGGAGGGATGTGCAACTCAACTTGGTCTGGCAATGTTGAGGTCTAAAGACAGGAGTTGTGGGATTGAAATAATGCTTCAAAAGAGGGATAGTATACTAGCTCAAGAGAAAAAACTCCTTATGTACATGTTGCACCTTGTATATATTTTCAAAAAAAAAAAGAAAAAAAAGGAAAAAATACAGAATCTCCAAAAGTGGTCAGGCCTGATTGAAAAGTAAAATGCCTACCGGAATGTATATACAAGTAAAAAAAGAGAGAATAAGAGCTTCAAAGTCAAATTTTTGTATGCTTGCAGCGAATGACTTGGCTACACTGGTCATGCATCCAAGTATAGGTAACTACACTGGTTACAGTCCATTCTTTTCTCCATCTCCTCTTCTTGAGCTGGTTATACTTGAACTTAGAAGGAATATCCCTGCTCCTTGAGGAAAGAGTTGCTAGATCGAGGCATTAGAGTTATCTTGTTGAGGGAGGTTGTTTCTTGGTCATTTTTGAAGTAGGGAGCCAAAATACACATACACCGTACAAGTACAGATTCATAGTCACTAGAGTTTGTGTATGTAGACTTGTTCTAACCTGACTAATTGAGGCGATCTGACCATAGAATATGGAAGTTGAGGGCTGTTGAGTCTTAAACCCGTTTCTCAATAAGGTTCCGCCAAACTAATAATCCAACGGTCTAACCGAGCTCTATACTCCAAGTTCATGAAGATAATTTTAAAAATCAACATTGCTCAAATTTCTTTCCTTTTTCTCTTCTTTATTTTTCTTTTCACTTTATCTCCAAATAAGTGTTTGCTAAGGGACTAGCAAAGGGAAATGATAGGGGAATGATGAATCCACGATTCATCATCTTTATTCTTTTATTTTAGCTTTATTTACTTATTCAAATATCTGTAAATACCCACTAATTTCGTAAAATTACCATTCAACATGCATTTGTTAGATATGTATTTTTAACACTGTTTATATTCAATTAAAAGAATAAAGAAGAAAAGAAAAAGAAAAGAAAAAGAAAAGAAAAAGAAAAAATAAAAATAAAAATAAAATAAAGGATGTATTTATGAAATAAATGCAGACTGACCCGAACCTCGAGAGAGATCAAGACTTGACCTGATCGACCAAGAATAAATAGGGGGAGATAGGATCTTTAATCTAAAAATCCAAAAATAATTTATAAATATTTTCCCTTTTTATTTTTGAATTCATTCTTTGTATATTTGTACAAAACTTACACGATTATATTTTTATATAAATTGACCACAAATTAAAAATTTTTCTAAATAGAAATTGTATATAAAAATATATTGTAAATAATAAAAATAATTGCAAATTAAAACCATGTATAGAGTAAAAGTATCCACACTCAAAAAACCCGTAAAGTGATAATTAGAAGATCAATTCCGACTCCATACAAATCAGAATTGAATCAAACTTACTTCCATTGTACTCTAAATTAAATTATCTTTAAAATGATCGTGGTTTCATAATTTTTGGAGTTACGGTTGAAAAGTCGATTTTCAGGGATGGTTTTTGCAATTTTACCATTTATTTATTGTATATATTTATTCATCTTTATTTTTTTACACAATATAAATAATTCTAAATATTTTTGTAATTATTTAAAATAAAAAATAAAATAAATAATAAAAATAATAATCATTTTCTTATTTGTACATATGTATAATGTACTATATGTGTATATTACTTGTATATAACAAATTTCCCGATATAAAAACCACCAAAAATTTTTTTACTAACATTGATTAATTAAATTAATATAATTACGAATTTTTTATATTATTTATTCATTTACTTGATTTGAAAAACTATTATGTATATAAGATTTGATTTTCTACCTTAAATAACCACCATTAAGGTGGCTAATTATTTTTGGAAATTAATTATTTTAATTATTTTATTTAATTAGGAATTTTTTAATTTATTCATTATTTTATTAATTTATTTTATAAATTTAGATGACCATTAAATACCTTCCTCTTTTGTAATTACTTTCCTTTTTTATTTTTCTTCTTCTATTTATTGAGCTCCTCCTCCCTCTTTCACATTTTGATCAATCTTTGGTGGAGAGGAGCCCGATCTCCAAGAGCTTCTTGTCGTAGAAGTGTTCCCAGCCTCTGAGACATCCAATGATAGCGAGTCGATCCTTGTCGAGGCCATCACGGTGTGTCCGATCCCATGGTGAGATCCACTTAATTTTACGTATTTCCTTTAGATTAATTCTAGGTGTGATTTGTAGTGTTTAATCGTAGCTAATTCTCCATCCAGATTTGATTAGCCATCGAATCTAATTTTGCATCTCACATCGAGATCCCTACATTTCTTGTTCTATCTCTCACAACCTCTCGCATCCGGTCACACATGGTGGTCGGATCTCCAGATCTATCTCCTGCTTCGCCAGATCCGCACCCGCTCACATTTTTCTACATTCGAATTTTCATG
Organism: Ottelia alismoides; assembly: GCA_037367405.1. Classification (NCBI taxonomy): domain Eukaryota; kingdom Viridiplantae; phylum Streptophyta; class Magnoliopsida; order Alismatales; family Hydrocharitaceae; genus Ottelia; species Ottelia alismoides. The sequence continues at coordinate 92,773 of JAZKJV010009755.1, read as the reverse complement.
GATTGAGCCGTCGTGCTCATACGATCGTTTGTTTATACAAAAAAACTAAAAAAATATTGCGAATGTTTTTATCTCTAACATTTGTGTTGTAGGAATTAAAAAATAGTTTCTCTTCTAATAGTTGTTTTGTAGGATACAAGAAAAAAATAACAAAAAAATAAAAAAATTATTTACAGTTTTTGTTTTAAAAAATAAAAAAATTAGTTGTTTCTGTTTACAAAAAAAATAAAAAAATCTAAAAATATTTTGGCTGCAGGCACCACCACCCCCATCCACGGGTGACGCACGCCGCCCACCGCCTGGAACCTTCCTCTGCCAACCCCGCCCGCTGCCCAACTCCACCACGATGCCTCTGCATGACTGTCGGCGCCTTCCTCCTCCGCCATGGGGTGTGTGTCACCCCGCTGCACTCGTGATCTCTGCCCACTAATGCGCGACCGCAAAGCCGTGTCACCACTTGCATCTGGAAGCTGTGCCACCCAGTTGCCCTCTGCAACTGCACGGCTCGCCACCTCCACAACCGCGTGACTCACCACCTCCACCGCCCATCCCAGTGCTCCCTAGCAGCTCCGCCAATTCCGCACAGACCAGCGATCGATGCAGCGCCCCCACAACATCTCCGCCGCCCATCGCTATATCTGAACCTAGCCGCCGCCACCGACTGCCCAACCACGCCTCGGCGTGCCACCGATCCAACTGCGCCACCACTTGGAGTCCGCTGCCCATCGCTGCCTGCGATTTAGAGAAGAAGAGATGGCGGCGGTGATCCCCCTCTTCCCCTTTGGCTTTTGACAGGAAACGAAACAACAACATGGAACCCTAGTTTATAAAAAAGGGTTGGAAAAAATTAGAAAGCCCCCTTGATATTTTGAAAATTGCAAACTAGCCCCTGCTCCAAAGTCACATCACGTGTTGTGTACGCCTATCTTGGGTAAATTGTGAAACTTATCCTGCATTTTATTTCTTGTTATGTTATGATGCAAGAACTTTAAATAATTACATTTAAGTCCCTGTACTCCAGACTTATATTTGCAGGCTTTCATTAGTATAAATGTTTAATTGCTCAATAAATTCTTGAAAATTAATGTTATGTTCCTGCTTTTTTCGTCTTTATTATGAATAAATTTCATTACATTTTATTTTATTTGCTTTTTTTTTAAAAATAAAAATAGTGTCATTTTCTCTGTCTGAAACTCAAAAAATCATAAAAATTTGGATATTGCTCTAAAAATTCCAAAAAATTAGATTTGGTGTATTCTTTTGTCTTTTATTTTCTATCCAAATTTCACGCATTAATTATTTATGAAACACAAAAAAATTGCAAAATACTAGAAATATTATAAAAATTGTAAAAAATTCTAGAAAATAAAAAATGTGTTCTCATGCCCCGTGTGTGTAGAAATTTGTCTATATTTTAGCAAAAAAATAATTTACAGGAGTTTTGGGCACTTAAAATATTTTTAAGTTGAAAATTACTCTAGGCTGTGCAATGTTTTCTTTTTTTTGCCACTTTTTGATTTTTATAAAATCACAAAAACATCAGAAAATCTTATAAAAATTATCAAAAATATTAAAAAATATTTATAACTCAAAAACATTTTCTTTGCAATTTTCTGAGCATTTTTTACTATTTTGAAAAATACAAAAAGTGTGTGGTGTGTGTATTTCTTTCCTTGTGCATATTGTTCCTTATTTAAAAAAATAAAAATTTGAAAAATTAAAAACAACTGAAATTTCATTTTTATTTTACTTTGAAATTTGACTACTGAGTTTTTAGTCGTTCTCCTTGTGTTCGACCTTGGTTGCTATAACAGGTAAATAAAAATAACGAAGACCGCTTACATTACTTTTCATTGATTGTTTTTTTTTAAAAAGTGGTTTTATATATTTTTCTCATTGATCACGCTTGGTGATTCGATTCACAACGACCCTTGATTATTTGCATACTTAACCTGAGTTTCCAGGTGTGCCTATAATACCCTTCCCTTGGACGTTGTTTTCTTTACTCGTAAGAAAACTCTCACACCGCTTTTGCTCTATATTTTTTCCATTGCATTTGCGACCTACATTTCTTCTTCTTCTCAACTGCAAGTTCTTCGAGGTATTCTTGGGGATGATCTCGTTGGTGTTCATATGCATAGATCGTATGTCGTCGTATCATAGGAGCGGATCACCAGTACCCTTCGCACCGGCATTATGGGGGTGATATCCTTTCTAAGGATAGTCCATTTCATGGACACTTTGGTTATCTATTTTTTAATATATTTATTATTTTGTTTGGTGATGAATACCCATTCATCACTCTTTATTCTTTTATTTTAGCTACAAAACCCTTGCAAATCATCATGTATATATGTGTAAAAAGAATAATTTATCAAATTGCATGCATCTTGTAAATATGCATAATTAGCATGTTTTTGTGCATAAATAAAAGAATAAAGAAATAAAAGGAAAAGAGGGAAATATTTAGAATAAATATTGAGTGACCTAATCCCAAGGGATTGCTCAGCATGGGCCTGACCGCAAAAGAATCCAAGTAGAGGGAGACAGGCTCAATCATGCGTACATATACCTATATATATAAATAAAATTATTTTCCTCTTAATAAAAATGAAAATGTGTTTTTGTTCTTTTGTAAATATTTCTAAAAATAAAACTAAAATAAAAATGGGAAAAACAAAAGAAAAATAAAAAGAAATAAAACCTATCTCATAAGTGTATATAGACCATATACCTAGACTAGCATACATATTTATTTTCTCCTTGTAAATAAATAAATAAAATTCAAGAAAAATATTTCCATATTCCATATTTCATAATGTAAATAAATAAAATAAAAAGCAGAAAAATTAAAATAAAATAAAAAGAAAAAGAATAAAAATCAATTTCCACCTTGTATATATACAATGTAAATATGTACATAAAAGTATTTATTTAACTAATGTAAATAAATAATAAAAATAAAATAAAAATTCCCTTTTATTCCAAATTTTATGTTATAAATAAAATATAAAATTGGAATAATTGTATAAAAATAAGGAATTAAAAATAAAAATAAAAATACATATATGTATATACCTATATATAATAATATATTGTAAATGCCTTATTTATTTTTCAAAAAAATAAATATAAATCACTAAAAATTAATTTGAAAATAAATAAACATTTTTCATGTTTTAACTTTTTCGAAATTAAATCATTTATTATTTTTAATTGAATTTCAAAATAATTATTAAACGGGGGCTTCTGATTGGTCCACGGGGGATGTTGACCCCCGGTCAACTCTCCCCCCCTGGACCTTCCGCCCGCGGATCTCGCTCCAGACCCGACTTCGCCTAATTACCTAAGCCAGATCCGACCTTCGTTTACTCAAACCCCAGGTGCTAATTGAACCCCACTGATCCGAGATTTTCGCCCGATCATTTGCTTGGGGTCCATGCTTCATCAAGCCGGACCTGACCTCTTCTTCTCGGACCTGCAGCAGTATATAGCGTCTCCTCCGCCGCACATTCCCAGCTATCCTTGGCTATGCCCCTTCATCCCATGACCTCCATTGTCTTCCCCAGAGTGACAGCTGAGTGAGGAGAGTGTCGAAGAGAGGAGGAGGATCCTCCAGCCATCGATCCGACGACCCTCGTCGCCGTGCACCGCCGCGAGGTGCGCTGAGCCTCGGACTTCGACGTTCCTTGAGGCCAAGACCCCCCAGAGCTTCCTGAGCTCATCCCCAATCGACTCCCTTCATCAGGTAGACCCGTTAGCTCGTCTTTCATTTTCCATTTTCGATTTTCTCTTCTCAGCTCCGCCAGCTCCGCCCTAGTGGCCGGAGCTCCGCCAACCAATCTTACTCGTATCGATACCCTCGCCGACTCATCGTCACCCTTCTTTCACGATCTGATCATCTCGACTTTGGCCACCAAAGCCAGGATCGAGCTGGGCTCCATCCACCGTCTTCGCCGGAGCCTTCATCCGCTCACCCACGTCGCTTCTTTTCCTCTTTTTGCGAATAACCCCCGCCGGAGCACTCCTCCGAGCGAGCCCTTTGTTTTGCAGGTGAATAAATAGCAGGTACCCCCCTTGGCCGCGCTTTCACCCCTTCGCCGAAGCTCCTCCAGGTCGCTCGTCCCTCGCCGGACGATCCGACTGTTGGAAGCTTCATCGGAGGCCGCCACCTGACGCGGAGAGTCATCGCGAGGAAGACCCTTCTCCACGATCGTTCATCAGCCTGCTGGATCGTCTCCGGCGTGTCGGGGAACCTCACCTGGGAGGTGTTCTTCCTCATCCATCGCCAGCCGTCGGATCTCCCTGCCACTACAGATCGCATCTCCATTGTCTGCTCTCTGCGATGTCAGACCGTTAGATAATGGTCTGACGGGCACGCGCCACCCACGTTCTCCATGCTCCTTCACCGTTGGATCGTCCAAGCACCTGCACCATGACCGCACATCAGTAGCCAACCGCGCCTCGACACCTGGCACCTCACGTGCACCATCACGCGCCTCGGCTGGGTAATTGCACCCATACCCCTATAGCTTTCAGTTGTTATAGTTTAGTTTATTAAATAAATTTTCTCTCTTGGACATTTTACACTTAGGACCTTGATGTTTATGCTATTTGCATTTTCGTCCCTACCTGTGTGTGACACGTGCTTCGTCACGTGATCTTTGGACAAATTGCATGTTTAGGGCATGGGTTTATGCAATATTATGAAATGGAAATTACTTTCTGATATTTGCATTTATACCCCTGTGCGTGGTTTCTATTCAACATGTGTTGAATATTTGGATATTTTGCGCTTTTTCTCCTGAAGTTTTTGCACGTGTTACGATTAAGCCCCTGAAACTATTTTTCTTTGCATTCAGGTCCCTATACACTGTGAGCCTTTGTTTTATTTAGATAAAATATCAAATTAACTCCAAATTAGGTGAAATTTAGAAACACGGCTCCTGCCACTGTGTAAATATTTCCCTAAAATTTTGGTACATTTTCGAGGCTTTTTGATATTTTTAATAATTTGAAAACAGTGGTTTTTGTGACTGTCTGACTTAGAAAATCTAAAAAAATATAAAAACTATTTTAAAAATTCTAAAAATATTAGAGTTAGTTAATTTTAGTGTGTTTTATTTTCTATGCAATTTTCGTGATTTTTGGATTTATAAAAACCTTAACAATTAAAAAACCCTAAAAATCTTATAAAAATTCTATAAAACTCTAAAAAATACAAACTCTTTTTTTGAATCTTAATTTTTATTTATATTTTTCATAAAAATTACCTCAGAAATTTATAGGTCCATTTTATATTTTTTATGGACCTTTTAAGTCTGGCTGTATAGTAGCACACTGTTTTTATCTTTCTTGATTTTTAGAAAATTGTATAAAAATTAGAAAAAATCTGAAAAATTCACCAAAAACATTAGAAAACCTAAAAAACATAAAAATATTTTTGTTTGAATTTTTGGAGTTTTTGAGTGTTTTTATTAATTGTTGAAGTTGCTTGTTTTTGCTTTTCTTTATAAAATCCAAAATACAAAACATTAAAAAATATTAAAATCCACCAAAAAAAATTCATTTCTTTTATTTTATCTCTTTTAGACTACTTCGTAGGCCGCAAGGCCAATTCGTGCTCCCTGAGACAGACCCTGGGTGCTATACTAGGTTTATAATATAGCCAGGACCGCTATTTTGGCTTTGATTGATTTTACATCTTGATTGGTGGTTCCTTTTCTTTTTTTCTTTTTTTCTGATTGACCGATCTCTCTCGATCCGGGTCGCAACGACCCGAGAGAGATTATTTTTACCTTGCCCGGATTGAGAGTCGGATTTCTCAGTATTCAGAATGACGCCGTTGTCGGAGAGCACGGCTTAGTAGTTGTTTTTAATAATCGTTTTATTTTCTTTTGATTTTCGCAGTTTTCCGTGACTTTTCTTTCGTCCGCAGCTTTTCGCGGTTTTTTGTTTTTCTTTTGTTTTCATTTTCTTTTATTTTGTTTTTGTCTATTTTGAGTGTTTATTGTTATTTTTGCATATAGCTTGTTTAATTTTGTTTATCTTCTATTTTATAATAATCTGGTCTGTGACACTCTGCTTGTTTTCTTGCGAGGGCCCGAGGACCGAGGCGGCTTTTTCGGAAGCCAAAGCAACGGCGGGAGTCGGAGGCGGCTTCCTTCTCTATGAAGCCGCAGGAGAGCGCGAGGAGCCGAGCAGGAGTGCGGGAGCTACGGAATAGCCGCGGAGCAGTGTAGTTTAGGTTTCTTTTTAGCATTATTATTTTATTGTAATAATACAGGGACCTGGACATACTTGAACCTTGGTAGACTATCGGGGTCTGTTTCGCCGAGCACCGGTGTGCTCGGGGGACCTCACCGGATTTTTCGCAGCTTTTTCGCGGTTTTCTATTGTTTATTTACTGCCTATTCGGTTTTCATGGTTTTGACCTTAGCTTAGGATTTTCTCTGATTGCGTCGTAATCATTAGGGTCCACACACCTAATAACTTACCTGTACCTATTAGACCATAATTGGACCAAAATAAAAATTAATAAAAAGGCTACTTGGTCACTTGAGGGGTCCCGAGCCGCTAGAGGTCGTTTACAGCGCTGACAGGACCCGTTGTGGCTGGCACCGATCGGCATCCGAGACCGGACACAGACCCCTTCTGTTGACCACCTAGTCATTAGTTCTTTCGTGTAGATCTGCTCTACTTAAGGCCGATTCCCGTGCATCATATAGGTAGTTTACACTCTGTCTTTATTTTATGCGCGGATCATTTTGCATGTAGACTGCTGGAGTCAGATACGCATTTCTTACTCTGCATGCACCATTGATTTCCCGAGCATCGGCTTTTTCGTCTTCTCCCCCTGTTTTTGGACTTAAAATAATCAGGAGAACCAAAAAATTCGTTAGGCATTGTTTGCTTTGAAAAATATCTTAAAAACAAAAACTATAAAATTGGGACTGCTAAACAAACTTGGCCCTAAAATACACCTCACCTGAAAAATTTGTCTTGGGGAGAGCAACCCCCTCATTATCTGGTTTGTATGTACGAGAGAGTGACCCACACCCTAGGCTAGAGCCATATCTGAACCCTCTTCAGACTACTGCTTGTGGTCTAGTCGTTCTCCAGTGAGGATCGCTCCGGTCTCCAGTAAAGCGGGCCGTGATATCCTTAACAGAGCGAGCCGATCGGGTAGCCGGTAAATGGTCCGTGGCTTGTACTGGCTGGGAAAGATCTAGTTCGGAATCGGGACAGTCTCCTGGGGGAGTCGGATTCCCAACAGGTCACGTAACCGCTCTGCTATCCTGACATGATCACCTAATACAATTGACAAGATAATTGACCGAACTCTTACGGTCTTCAGCTCGTGTTGAGTAGGTGAACTCGGGGTTTTGTATTGCTCATCTTGTTTTTTTCCAGATCCCATCTTCCTGACTCGCTAGATCAAGATGATGGGTATGAGGTCTCTTAGGCAGCCTCTGGCTGCACTGCTTTTCAGCACTCCAGCCCGTTCATCTAGGTTGGTTCACGAGAGCCGAGACCCGCTCTCCGAACCCGAGTTCGATTCCACCCTGTTCCCCCTTGACCAACCTTCCACCATTCCTGAGATGCCAGCGCCAGATGAGAGACAACAGTCAGATTTATCAGCACCTGGGTTTGGGTCTTTTGCCTTTGCAGAGACCATGACCGGTAGCAGCGACGACCGCACCGGAGGTCCCCGACCAGAGCAGACATATGTCCTGGACCAGGGTGCGATCAACAACACCATGATCGCCTCTCTCGAGACAGTGCAACAACAGCTTAGGGATTAGGGTGCATTTATGATTGAGATGAGGAGAGAGATGGAGCAAAAGAGAGCTGACCGTGACCAGCGCGGGCCCGGAGACAAACCACGGGGACCCAACGAGGCGGCAGCAGCCGCAGCCGCCATCGCAGCAGCAGCAACCACAACAGTAGAGTCGAGGCCGATGCAGGAGTTGCACAACCTCGGATCGACACTGACACACCGTTGGGTGGTGCTTCCAGTGATCGTGGGGGACTTCAAGTTCCCCCCGAACACACTTCAGCTTTTACCCCGTTTCCATGGGCTCGTCACTGAGGAGCCCCATCTGCATCTCTAAGAGTTTGAGATGATCTACAACACCGTCCACGATCGTCAGGTGGACGAGGACATTATTCTGATGATTGCTTTTCCATTCTCCCTCGTCGATGGACCAGCCAACTGGCTGAAGCACTTAGGGAGATTTGTGTACACCTGGGCGCAACTCTGCACCGAGTACTTGAACAAGTACTATCCACTTGGGCGGACGAATGCAACAATGGCCCTGATTAGCAACTTCTCCATGCTCCCCAACAAGAAATTCCATGAGGCGTGGGAGAGGTTCCGTGAGCTTACCGACAGATGCCTGCACTAGGACATCTCGAAGCCGAACCTAGTTCAGAGCTTCTTCTACGGGCTGACACCAGAGCTGCAGGGCCTGGTGAACACTTCTTGTGGCAGTTCCTACTTTGCCAAGGATGAGGACCAGGTCTGGGCCATCTACGAGGAGATGGCCTAGAACTATACAATGACGTCCAAGACCCGTCTTTACACCCAGGGATGCCCACAGCAGCAGCCACAGACCGTGCAGTACCAGAGGATCGCACGGGTCGACGTCGGTCCTTCCACTTCGTCAGCGGCAGCCGCACAGGCCGAGTCCACAACCACTGACATGGGTATTATCAACGAGAAGTTGGACCGGATGGAGATGATAGAGAAGAAGCAGTGCCAGAGCATATCGCAGATGATCAGATGGCACAGATGCTGAGTGATCTGAAGACACATGTCATGTGTCTCCAGGCTGCATAGACGCCTTCTCAGCCCCGTCTTCAGGCATGAGGAGATCCGAGTAGCAGCGACAGCTCGTCCCAGCGCTCCATCCAGCTTAGACAGGTTCACCTTGTACAGGCGGAGTCATACCAGCAGCCGCAACCATACTACCAGTCGCCACCATCCCCAGACACTCAGATGGTGGTCTACCAGCCGGATCAGCCCCTGGCAGTACTCCTGCCACCCTCCTACGAGCCCGAGCTGTTGATGGATGTCAACGGGATTTGGTACGACCGACCCCAGCCCGATATCCGACGAGACCATCTCGGATTCCGTTGGTCAGCCGGAGGTGCCAGTTCCCAGCAACAGCCTCCAGTGCAGGGTGGCCAGTACGACCATCAGCGAGAGCACCAGCAGCCCCATCCCCCAGTACACCAGCAACAGCAACAGTCATCCCAGCCACAACATCAGCAGTATGGTCCTCGTCCCTATCAGCAGGGACAGTCTTGGAGGCGAGAGCAGCCTCAGCAGTATCATCAGTAGTATCCCCAGCAATACCCCTCTCACCCGCACCAGCCACAGCAGCATCCTCACTACCAACGAGGCCACCCGTCAGGTTCTCATGGGCCGACCTATGAGAATCATGCCTTGGACGACCTAGCCCATCTCGTGACAGAGCAGCATGCTACTTTTAGACGGGAGATGGATGAGTTCTGCCAGGAGATGCGAGAGATCGTGACAGGGAAGGCCGCCATCCCTGCCCAGGTTGAGCCGAACCCAAACAACCTTAAGAGGAAGTCTGAGCAGGTAGATTTCACAGAGTATGCCACTCCTAGTGATTCATTTGGTGATATGTCTGCATATCTATTTGATACTAACTTTGTCACACTTAGGAGCGGTAGGATGCCAGCAAGCGGCGCCTCGTCTGAGCGACGTCCCCATGACACTTCTAGAGCGCCAGACGAGGAGGAGTGCAGTACTGATGCCGCGAGAGATGATGACGGTGGCACTGACGCCACCATGGATGCTAATCCCACCGACGGTACTGAGGCCATCGCTTCACCAGATGGAGGAGGTGGTACTGACGCCACCATAGTTGCCGAGCCAGAGCGCGGTTTTGATGCCGCGAGTCGACATGCCGATGGTGGTACTGAGGCCACCGTTTCTACTTCTACTTGTCCTGTAGTCTTTCCATCTGTACATGTATCTCAGGACACTTCTGGAAATAAAGGAAAGGGTTTATTTTATTCTGATCCACCTGTGGTGCATGATGATGTATGTGTGGATTCTGCCGTACTTGAGAAGCCTAGACCCTCTCCTAGTCCTTCATCTGAGAAGGACCTTGTAGTCCCCTTTCCTAGAGCACTCCATCTGGGTAAGGGGCAGAAAAGAGAAAATATCAAAAAGAATCACTCAGAGATAGGACCACAGTTAGGAGGAAGAGGAGGAACCATCAGTCTGAGATCCATGTGCTTACTCGAGCCACTTGTTTCGCGATTCAGAACCGTCTGCCGGCCAAGAGGCCAGATTCAGGAGCACCGTATGTCAGATACCACATTCATGAGCAGAGGTTCGAACACACTCTATTAGACATCGGTTCTTCGATCAACCTACTTCCGACAGCCCTTCTTGACCACTTCGAGTTGGGCACTCTACGACAGAGCAGGACGGTCCTTCAGTTTGCTGATCGATCTGTCAAGAGGCCGAAGGGGTTGCTGAAGGACGTTGTCGTCACGATTCAGGGCCTGAAATTCCCCATGGACTTCGTTGTGTTGGACATGGAGATCCCTGAGTCTGTGACAGATACCCCCATCATTATAGGTCGCCCGTTCTTGGCCACAACCAAGGCAGTGACCGACCATGATAGCGAGAAGATATACTTTCGCGTCGAGGGCAAGAGTGTACAAATAGAGACGGTCGAGGATATCAGAGATTTAGCTTGCTTAGAGCCGACCACAGATTCAGAGCAGATGACAGAGTCAGGGCGAGACATCCACCAGGACTGCGACTTTGTGATTACATATGATGAGGCAGTTTGGGCAGATCCAGTCGCATAGGCCATCTTCTCACCTTTAGAGTCCGCTGATGCAGAGACGCCAGCAGAGGAGAGCTTGGAGAGCGCATCCCTGGTCCAGGATACTTTTCAGGCAGCAGAGCCGGTTCTCGATAACGAGACATATTTTTGTGGGTTTGATACAGATCCCTCAGAGTCAGAAGTTGATTGGGCAGAGTTTGATGACTTTCTACCATGTCTGACTTCCACTGAGCCTGCAGCTAGGGAGGAGGTTGATGCCATGCAGAGCAGAGACAGTCCAGCAAAGCAGCCTTCTCCAGATACTGATTGTGAGCGAGAGTTTCCATTCTCCCATGCAGATTTGGCAGCATTCACTCAGACCTTTCAGAGGCCAGATCCGCCAGCACCTACTTTTCCAGAGCTGAAGCCACTTCCTGCGTCGCTGAAGTATAGGTTCCTTGTGGGTGAGCATGAGATGTACCCAGTCATTATCTCAACAGATTTGACTGGTGAGCAGGAATCCCATCTCATGGGGGTTCTTAAAAAGAACCGCAAGGCGATAGGATGGAGCGTAGCCGATCTCCAGGGGATAAGTCCGGCCCTGTGCTCCCACCATATCTATCTCGAGGATGAGGCGAAGCCGTCGCGTGAGTTCCAGCAGCGGCTGAACCCGAATCTTCGAGAGGTTGTCAAGAAGGAGATCTCAAAATGGTGGAGCGCCGATTTTATCTACCCCATCTCCGACTCCGAGTGGGTCAGTCCGTTGCATGTGGTGCCCAAGAAGATGGGCATCACTATAGTTGTCAATGAGTCTGGAGAGGAGATCGCCACTCGGGTACCCACTTCTTGGCGGGTCTGCGTAGATTACAGACGACTCAACCAGGCCACCAAGAAGGATCATTTCCCCTGCCCTTTATTGGTCAGATCATTGAGAGACTGGCAGGGAAGAGCCACTACTGCTTCTTGGATGGGTACTCCTTCTACAATCAGGTGGCCATCGCGCCCGAGGACCAGGACAAGACCACCTTCACCTGTACCTTTGGGACATATGCCTTCAGACGCATGCCATTTGGGCTATGCAACGCCCCTGCGATATTTCAGAGATGCATGCTGTCTATCTTTTCAGACATGGTGGGGGAGTGCTTGGAGGTCTTCATGGATGATTTCTCGGTCTACGGTGACGGATTCGACTCCTGTCTTGACTGCCTAGACCGTGTCCTTCAGCGATGCATTGAGGTTCACCTTGTGTTGTCTTGGGAGAAGAGTCACTTCATGGTGACTAAAGGGACGGTGCTTGGCCATATCATCTCCAACAGGGGCATGGAGGTTGATCCGACCAGGGTGGATGTCATTAGAAAACTCGCGCCACCATCCAACTTGCGGTAGTTACGGTCTTTTCTGGGGCACGTCGGTTTCTACCGACGCTTCATTCATGATTTCAGTAGGATTGCCCGACCATTGACTGATCTGCTGACGAAAGACACCGAGTTCCTTGTCGATGACAAGTGTCTTTCATCGTTTGAGACTCTCAAGAGATGTGTTGTAGAGGCTCCTGTTCTCCAGCCGCCTGATTGGTCTCTCCCACTCGAAATCTTGACGGATGCCTCCGATTTTGCCGTAGGGGCCGTGCTTGGACAGATGAGGGATGGAGTCCCATTTGCTATTCACTACGCTAGCCGTACATTGGATGCCACGCAGTGGAACTACACTGTCACTGAGAAGGAGATGCTAGCCGTAGTCTTCGCCCTAGATTAGTTCAGATCTTACATCATTGGATCTAGAGTGACCATTTACACTGACCATACCTCCATCAGGTACCTCATGGCAAATAAGGACACCAAAGCCAGATTGACCAGATGGATCCTTCTACTCCAGGAGTTTGACATAGAGATTAAGGATAAGCCTGGAGTGAAGAATGTGGTGGCGGATCATCTCTCCCTATTAAAGCATCTTGATGATTCTGAGCAGACTGAGTCTATTTGTGAGACCTTCCCAGATGAGGCGATCCTTGCTATTGCCTCGCTCCCGTGGTACGCCGATATTGTGAACTTTCTTGTCGCCAGGAAAGTCCCACAAGATTGGCCCAGGCAGAAACTTGAGGCCTTCCTTGCGAAGGCCAAGTTTTACCATTGGGAGGATCCCATCCTTTACCATGAAGGAGGGGATAGCGTCTGGCAGGAGGACATCACTCTGGGAGAAGAACGGCACAGAAAGTGCTCCAATCCGACCTATGGTGGCCTACCCTCTTCAAGGACTCTGATGAGTTCGTGAAGAGGTGTACTGACTGTCAGAAGATGGGCACTTGTGGACAACGTGATATGATGCCGATGCAACCCATTCATTTCTGTGAGGTTTCTGACGCATGGGGCATCGATTTCATGGGTCCATTCCCTAAGAGTCAGGGATTCGAGTACATTCTGTTGGCCGTTGATTATGTTAGTCGTTGGGTTGAGGCCATCCCCGCCCGAACCGCAGATGCTAGGACTGTTTGCCAATTTTTGAGGGAGCATATCATTTCACGGTTCGGGGTACCTCGAGTGTTGATATTTGACGGGGGGTCTCATTTCGTCAACGACAAGGTAAATGCCCTTGCTAGCGAGTTCAGCATAGACCATCGAGTTTCCACTCCATACCACCCTCAGACGAATGGTCTTGCTGAAGTGTCAAACAGGTAGATCAAGACTATATTGTAGAAAGTCGTCCGCCCTGACCGAAAGGATTGGTCACAGCTTTTGGACTCGGTCTTGTGGGCATATAGGACGTCTTTCAAGACGTCGTTGGGTACATCTCCCTTTCGCCTTGTTTATGGCAAGCCGTGCCATTTACCTGTTGAGTTGAGACATAGGTCACTTTGGGCTGTCACTGATATACTTTTGGATCCAGAGAGCGTAGGAGATCAGAGGAGGGCAGAGTTAGCAGCCTTGGAGGAGCTTCGTGATACCGCCTTCTCAAACAGCCTACATTATAAGGAGAAAGTGAAGGAGTGGCATGATTCTCATATCAGCCACAAGCATTTTTGAGCCAGGACAGAGAGTATGGCTGTTTGATGCTAGGCTTCGTCTATTTCCAGGGAAGCTACAGAGCAAATGGAAGGGACCGTATTTGGTGAGAAAGGTACATGACAATGGGAGTATCGACATATCTGAGTTATCTTCTGAGAGTACCTTTCGAGTGAACGGCCAACGGCTCAAGCCATATCTCGATCATGAGCCGTGGGTCGTTGATGTTGCCCCGATTCATTTTGCGTGAGATGTGGTCTCTTGACTCACATCTATTGCATCTCACGCCTGATTATCACTGTTCTTCCGACTTGTATAGATCTAGATGTCCATATCACTCTATTCTTTATTCCCACATCCCTTTTCTCAACTTATGATTATGCTATACTTAGGGTGTACTTTACCCTAAGTATAGGGGGGATGTAGGGATCTCGGGTATTCTTTTAATTCATTTCTACCTCTGTTTTGCTGCCTATACTTAGGGATATTTTACCCTAAGTATAGGGGGTGTAGACCCTGTACATTCTCACTCGGATTTCCCTTTGTGTACAACCTGCTATACTTAGGAATATTTGATCCTATGTATAGGGGGAAATGCCAAGATCCTCTTGGATTTCTATTCTTTCATTCGTCTTTGTATGCCTTCCTTTTCACTTCCCTATACTAAGCACGAGTTATGTCTTCTTCATCGCTCTTGGCTCTGAGGACAACGTTCGAGCTAAGTATAGGGGGGTGCGTATATATTTCATATATACTTTAGCCATAACTCATACTTTGTGTGAATGTGTTAATAAATAAAAATGGCTAAAAACCCAAAAATCCGTCAAAATTAAAATTTTTCCCTTGTAAATAAACATTCTTTTATTGCACATACATAGCTATTGTACAAATTATTTTTGTAAAAAATGTTTGTAAAAACTTTTTGTGTAAATATTGTGTAAATAATTTCTTATCAAAATTATGTATATAGTACAAAATTTTTCCAAAATGTTTTGAAAATCAAAAGTTTGCAAAAACCTTGTGTAAATTTGTGTACATATTTTGCAAAACTTGCATTCATGCATACATCCATGGTTTCAAAACATTTTTCAAAAATTTTGCATTTGTGTAAATATTTGTAAAATAGCATTTTTGAAAATATTTGTATAGTTTTTCCTAGATTATAGTTTGCATTTAAACTAGCCTGGAATTAAATTGGAAAATGGAGCTTGGTTAAGATCTTAATCCACCTAATTATAAGAGGAACCTTATAGGGCTTAGGGTTGAGGCTTTTCAGGTCCATGGTGGCTTAATTCTTTGAGTCCACTAGGCTATGATCATATGTCATCTCAGTGAGCCTAAATAGAGCTCTTAACAACACACACATGACTCATATAGACAATGGCTTGACTTGGACCCACACTTTACACCGAGCTCTCTATGGATGAAGTTGTGAGGAGGCAGTCTTCCTTGACTTGGGGTAGCATATGAGGGTAGTACTTCTAGGCGGAACCTCTCTTCTTCTTATAGTGAAGGAAATGTGTCTCAACTTGGTCTGGTTGCCATGAGGTCTAACGACAGGAGTTGTGGGTTGCAATAATGCTTCAAAAGAGGGATAGTCTACTAGCTCAAGAGGAAAAACTCCTTATGTACATATGCTGCACCTTGTAAATATGTTGTACAGATGCACATAAAAAAATGCAAAAAGAAAATAACTCCAAAAAAAGTGGTGGGTCTGATAGAAAATGATAATCCCACCGGAGTATGTATATAGTGCAATAAGCAAAGCTTGAGACCCATGTTCCATCTTATGTAGCTTGCAGCAGGGAGACTTAGCTACACTGGTTGATCTCCCAAGGATACATGGCTACACTGGCCATGGTCCATTCTCTTCTTCCCCCTCTTCTTGAGCCGGTTGAACTTGAACTTAGAAGGGAATACCCCACTCCTCGAGGAAAGAGTGGACATATTAGGGTCATAGAGTTACCTTGTTGGGGAGGGTTGTCATTTTGCTACTTCTGAGGTGGAGAGCTATACCTCACCTACACTGTACAAGGAAAGATTCATGGTCTTCAAGGTTTGTGTATGTAGACTTGTTCTGATCTGGATTATTGAGGAGTATTGACTATAGATTAGTGGAGCTTAGAGGTTGTTAAGTTTTAAACCTAAGTCCAAATAAGGTTCCGACACATTAATAATCCAAAGATCTGATCGAGCTCCATATTTCAATTTAATGAAGGCAAGTTTAATAATCAGCATTGATCCATGCATTTCCTCTCTTTTTCTTTTTCCTTTCCTTGTTCACTTCTTTTTCAAATAAGTGTTTGCTAAGGGACTAGCAAATTTAAGTATATGGGGGTGATGAATACCCATTCATCACTCTTTATTCTTTTAGTTTAGCTACAAAACCCTTGCAAATCATCATGTATATATGTGTAAAAAGAATAATTTATCAAATTGCATGCATCTTGTAAATATGCATAATTAGCATGTTTTTGTGCATAAATAAAAAAAAGAAATAAAAGAAAAAGAGGGAAATAGTTAGAAAAAATATTGAGTGACCTAATTCCAAGGGAGGGCTCAGCATGGGCCTGACCGCAAAAGAATCCAAGTAGAGGGAGATAGGGTCAATCATGTGTACATATACTTATGTATATAAATAAAATTATTTTCCTCTTAATAAAAATAAAAATGTGTTTTTGTTCTTTTGTAAATATTTCTAAAAATAAAACTAAAATAAAAATGGGAAAAACAAAAGAAAAATAAAAAGAAATAAAACCTATCTCATCAATGTATATAGACCATGTACGTAGACTAGCATACATATTTATTTTCTCCTTGTAAATAAATAAATAAAATTCAAGAAAAATATTTCCATATTCCATATTTCATAATGTAAATAAATAAAATAAAAATCAGAAAAAATAAAATAAAATAAAAAGAGTAAAAATCAATTTCCACCTTGTATATATACCATGTAAATATGTAAATAAAAGTATTTATTTAACTAATGTAAATAAATAATAAAAATGAAATAAAAATATCCTTTTATTCCAAATTTTATGTTATAAATAAATAAAATATAAAATAGGAATAATTGTATAAAAATAAGGAATTAAAAATAAAAATAAAAAATACATATATGTATATACCTATACATAATAATAATATAATGTAAATACCTTATTTATTTTTCAAAAAAATAAATAAAAATCACTAAAAATTTATTTGAAAATAAATAAACATTTTTCATGTTTTAACCTTTTCGAATTTAAGTCATTTATTATTTATAATTTAATTTCCAAATAATTATTAAATGGGGGCTTCTGATTGGTCCACGGGGGATGTTGACCCCCGGTCAACTCTCCCCCCTGGACCTTCTGCCCGCGGATCTCGCTCCAGACCCGACTTTGCCTAATTACCTAAGCCAGATCTGACCTCCGTTTACCCAAACCCCAGGTGCTAATTGACCCCCACTGATCCAGATTCGCCCAATCATTTGCCTAGGGGTCCGTGCTTCACCAAGCCGAACCCGACCCCTTCTTCTCGGACCTGCAACAGTATATAGCGTCTCCTCCGCCGCACATTCCCAACTATCCTTGGCTACGCCCCTTCGTCCCAAGACCTCCATTGTCTTCCCCAGAGTGACAACTGATTGACCCTCGTCGCCGTGCGCCGCCGCGAGGTGCGCTGAGCCTCGAACTTAGATGTTCCTTGAGGCCAAGACCCCCCAGAGCTTCCTGAGCTAATCCCCAGTCGACTCCCTTCATCAGGTAGACCCGTTAGCTCGTCTTTCATTTTCCATTTTCGATTTTCGCTTCTCAGCTCCGCCAACTCTGCCCTAGTGGCAGGAGCTCCGCCATCCAATCTTACTCGTATCGATACCCTCGCCGACTCATCGTCACCCTTCTTTCATGATCTGATCATCTCAACTTTGGCCACCAAAGCCATGATCGAGCTGGGCTCCATCCGCCGCCTTCGCCGGAGCCTTCATCCGCTCACCCATGTCGCTTCTTTTCCTCTTTTTGCGAATAACCCCCGCTGGAGCACTCCTCCGAGCGAGCCCTTTATTTTGCAGGTGAATAAATAGCATGTACCCACCTTGGCCGTGCTTTCACCCCTTTGTCGGAGCTCCTCCAGGTCACTCGTCCCTCGCCGGACGATCCGACCGTTGGAAGCTTCATCGGAGGCCCGCCACCCGATGCAGAAAGTCATCGCGAGGAAGACCCTCCTCCCCGATCGTTCATCGGCCTGCTGGATCGTCTCCGGTGTGCGGGGGAACCTCATCTGGGAGGTGTTCTTCCTCATCAATCGCCAGCCGTCGGATCTCCCCTGCCGCTCCAGATCGCATCTCCATCGTCCGCTCTCTGCGATGTCAGGCCGCCAGATCATGGTCTGACGGGCACGCGCCACCCACGTTCGCCACGCTCCTTCACCGTTAGATCGTCCAGGTGTCTACACCAGGACCACACATCAGCAGCCAACCGTGCCTCAACACCTGGCACCTCACGTGCGCCATTACACGCCTCGGCTGGGTAATTGCACCCATACCCCTACAGCTTTTCAATTGTTATAGTTTAGTTTATTAAATAAATTTTCTCTCTTGGACATTTTACATTTAGGACCTTGATGTTTACGTTATTTGCATTTTCGTCCCTGCCTATGTGTGACACGTGTTTCGTCACGTGATCTTTGGACAAATTGCATGTTTAGGGCTTGGGTTTATGCAGTGTATGAAATGGAAATTACTTTCTGATATTTGTATTTATACTCCTGTGCGTGGTTTCTATTAAACATGTGCTGAATATTTGGACATTTTGCGCTTTTTCTCTTGAAGTTTTTGCACGTGTTACGATTAAGCCCCTGAAACTATTTTTCTTTGCATTCAGGTCCCTGTGCATTGTGAGCCTTTGT
The DNA here is from genome assembly GCA_037367405.1 of Ottelia alismoides. Lineage (NCBI taxonomy): Eukaryota > Viridiplantae > Streptophyta > Magnoliopsida > Alismatales > Hydrocharitaceae > Ottelia > Ottelia alismoides. The sequence goes on along the minus strand of JAZKJV010009755.1, from coordinate 74,064 downwards.
TTTATTTAGATAAAATATCAAATTAACTCCAAATTAGATGAAATTTGGAAACGTGGCTCCTGCCCCTGTGTAAAAATTTCCCTAAAATTTTGGTACATTTTTTTAGGCTTTTTGATATTTTTAAAAATTTAAAAACAATGGTTTTTGTGATTGTTTGACTTAGAAAATCTAAAAAATACAAAAACCACTTTAAAAATTCTGGAAAAATTAGAAGTAGTTAATTTTAGTGCGTTTTATTTTCTATGCAATTTTCATGATTTTTGGATTTATTAAATCCTTAAAAATTAGAAAACCCTAAAAATCTTAAAAAAATTCTAAAAAATTCTATAAAACTCAAAAAAATACAAACTCTTTTTCTGAATCTTGATTTTGTTTATATTTTTTTAAAAATTACCTCCAGAATTTTATAGTCCATTTTATATTTTTATGAACCTTTTAAGTCTGGCTATACAGTAGCACACTATTTTTGTCTTTCTTGATTTTTAGAAAATTGTATAAAAATTAGAAAAATCTGAAAAATTCAACAAAAACATTTAAAAACCTAAAAAACATAAAAATATTTTTGTTTGAATTATTGGAGTGTTTTTGAGTGTTTTTATTAATTGTTGAAGTTGCTTGTTTTTGCTTTTCTTTATAAAATCCAAATTACAAAAACAATAAAAAATTATTAAAATCCACCAAAAAATTCATTTCTTTTATTTTATCTCTTTTAGACTACTTCGTAGGCCGCAAGGCCAATTCGTGCTCCCTGAGACCGACCCTGGGTGCTATACCAGGTTAATAATATAGCCATGACCGCTATTTGGGCTTTGATTGATTTTACATCTTGATTGGTGGTTCCTTTTCTTTTTTATTCTGATTGACCGATCTCTCTCCATCCGGGTCACAACGACCCGAGAGTGATTATTTTTACCTTGTTCAGATTGAGAGTCGGATTTCTCGGTAATCATTTGCCATAATTTTTTATTTCATTCTCTTTCCTGGATCTCTCCTTAAATTTGTTTATCTGTTGTTCTATTAGTTCTTGTGTGCATACTGTAATCATGTTATGAATCTATTAGGGGTGTATATCCATTTATTAATATGTGACACTGTTAATTTGATTCGTGTTAATCCGGATAATTGCTCTTTAATGTATGTCGTGTTGATCCTGTTTACATCAAGGTGTCTCCTTCGATCCTCGATGGAAGGTCATGGAAGTAGGTGGTTGTTGTAAGTAGGAAGGCAAAGTACGTGGCAACGTGCTACTCGAGGAGAGGGAGGTACAACAAACTCTCGATGGAAGATGATGTTACGCATGCTGTGCGTGAAGGTTCGAGCAAGGTGGTGATGCGGCATGGAGTTGCTTCCCCCCATGGCACCTTGTAGCCGGATGACGAAGAGGCGACCGAGTTGGTGGATGTGCGTGGGGGCTCGGCTCCAGCTCCTCTGTCTACAGATATTGCTATGCTTGGCATCCCTACTGTAGGCAGTGGATTCCATTATTGCTGCACTTGGGCTGCTCGAACGAGGCTGACGTCTGTTGGTCTGAAGCTTGGCAGAAAGATGGGTCTTCGACTATATGATTTTGGTTCCCTTGCATTGGAGGCTTGAAATTGGGGCTTGATGAAGGGGCTTGCCACCATTCTCACCGTTCTAATGTGCGACCGAGAGGAGGATCCAACCTCTGTTGCTTGATGTAGTGTTTGATGTTGCATCTAAGGATTTTTTTAGAAAATATGAAAGATCTGATGAAGGGTTTCCATGATTGTCCGTGGTCAGTGAAAAGTCGGGCTCTACTCCTCCAATCGAGACTAAACCCGCATGCGTAGGAATAACTCGAGCTTTGAGATCTCGATGATGGAAGTTATCACATAAGAAAGGGAGTGGACTTTGATGTTGGTATACCTTGGAGCTTATTGTTGGAGGGTTACGAACAGAGAAGAAAAGAAGGCGTGGAGACAAGAAAGCTAGGGTGGTCATGCGCTGGCAAGTTTGATTGGTTGGGGCTTACAGTAGCAAGAAGGATTTCGGTTTTCATATTACAATGAAAGAACATAGTGATGAACCTCAGTTTCATCATCTTTATTTCCCATAATTAACCCCCTTGCTTAAAAGTTTGTCAATAAATCCCTGTTAATGTCTAATAATTAACAGAGTCCTTAATAAATTAAAAACCACAAAAAAATGACAAAATAAAAATTCGTGGTATTTTTAGACTTAAAAATACCCTCAAAAATATTTCGTGTCTTCGTTTGATCTCTTCTCTAGTTTTGGTCAACATGAAACTTGTAGATCTCGTCAAGATCTACAACTTTCATGTTTTGAGTTTTCCCAAAATCGGCCTTTTAAGCCCCCAAAAATCCAAAATACTTTTGCAATAATTTGATTGGGCCACGTGGCCCGTTCTGGGGGCGCCACGTGGCCCCGCCTCTCTTGTTTCAGCCGCCTGCTTCCTTGGCCATTGGATCCGTCTCTGATCCAACGGCCCAGGCCTCTCCACGTACCCGCCTCTTCTTCCACCCTTCGATCAGACCCGCACCTTAATCTCCACCGCTCGTTGCCGCCGCTCTTCCCTCACGCCACGTGGCGGTGTGCTCACCACTGGATCACTCTTCTGATCTTTCATCACAGCCGTTCTGTTAAAGATCGCATCCCTGCCATCCGATCACTCCCCCGTTTCATCATCACCGCATGCTTGCGCCTCACCAGGAGCGCGCCACGTGGCGCTTGGAAGACCTTCCGATCGCGCGCCAATTCTCTAATCTGAGCCGCTAGATCTCCCCTTATTTTCAGCCATCGGATCAGAGCTACCTTCGCATCTAGGCCGTCCTTGAGCGCCTCGCTCTCGATACGCCACGTGGCACAACCGACGCCCTCCGTTCGCATCGCCCGATCTCCCATCAGGATCGTCGTTCCGTGCCCACTTCTCCACCGTTGGATCTCCAGATCCAACGGTGGAGCTTCGTCGTCAACCTCCAGACCGCCCTCTCTCACACGTTTTCCACCACGCGAAACCCTCTCCTCCTTCCCATTATCTCCGACCCCTCCGACCACGTCTTCCTTCGATAACCACCTCATGACTTTCTCCCATCATTCCTCCACCTCGCGAGTCATTCCACGATCTCCGTCGTGAGCCCACTCACTCCATATTGCCCTCGAAATCCACGTCTCCACTACCAGTTCCGCAACTCCAACCTTCAAATACACCTCCACCACGCCCCTTCGCCGGGGTCCACCTTTATGTGGGAGGAGGCCCAGCCCTCCTCCGCCTCTCTGTGACAGAGAGAGGCGAGGGGATCGAGCGACGACGACTTCCCTCCCCGGTGTCGACCCGCCGCCAATCACGACGGCGTTGCGGTGCCCTCGACCCGCTTGAGCTGCACGGACCGGCTGGCCGTGTCCAGCGAAGACCCGGAGCTCGATTAGAGCCCCATCCCAAGCCCTCCGATCCGCTTCCGACCAAGGTAAGTCTTCTTCCTCCTTCTTGTATTTTTCTTGAATTTTGTCGATTTAATTAAGCCGTTCCCATAGCTGCCACCCTCCGATGAACCTCCTGTTAGCTTCACCGTCGAACCCCCTTCATCGCGCATCGCTCCGACCATGCTTCCCTTCTTCCATACCCCCCATCGCCAGCGACCACCTCCTCCGCTCTAGCGGCGGAGGAGCACCGAGCTCCCCGCTCCCTTCGCCCCTATGAGCTATCACATCACCTCACGCACACACATCTGCGCTTCGGCTATGAATACTAACCCTGCAGGTGCCCTATATTTCAATGGCCGGAACCTCGCCTGAGCATACTTCGCTAAAGCCGCCTGCAAACTCCGAGCTCCGATGGTCGACGCCGGCAGTGCCTGGACCTTCCCCGAGCTTCAAGCTTCATCGACCGACCTTAAGAAGCCTCGGGCGAGCATCACTGGGGCCAGGACAGAGCGGCGGAGGAGGAGGCTCTTCACCGGAGCCTTGAACGCGCCACCAGCCTTCGGCCGGAGGAGACGAGCAGCCACCGTTGGATGGTCCATCCCCGGTGACCATCCAACGGTCCAGATGGAACCGCGTCATCGCCTTCAGCAACCCTTGGATCATCACGATCCAAGGGCCGACATTCAGCCACGCGTCGACACCTGAGCTTCCCCGAGCCGAGCGACCGAGCCCCAGGCTTGGACTTTCCCGAGCCTCCACGAGCCTGCACCGAGCCTAGGACCGACCGAGCCTTACCCGAAGCTTCATCTGAACCTCTGCCGAGCCTGCCCTTCGTCCGAGCCTAGATAGCACGTGCATCGCACGTGCTACTCTGGGTAAATTGCAGAGATGCCCATATCTTCTCTAGAATTGCAGAATGGTCCTGCATCACGTGCAGATCACACGCACGGTGGGTAATTTGCAATTATGCCCTCGCAGGTTTTAATAATTGCAAAAATGCCCCTGTACGTGTGGGTCATTTTCAGGGAAGGTCCCGAACTTTATTTTTATTACATTTTCGTCCCTCCCAGGGACCTGTCTGCTAGTTTATTTCAAGTTTTCTTTCATTTATGCCCTTGTCTTCCATATTGCATATCTTGAGCATCGAACCTCTGTTTTAGTTGATTTCAGCTTCGTTTGAGAGCTTGTTCGATGTACTTTCTTATGGCATGCTTAATCTTTCATCTTAGAGACTTGATTTTTAATGAAATATTATGGTTCTTACTATGTACTTATGCCTGGCTCACTTTGTCGATTAGCTCTGACACTTCAAATAAATCTGAATTCGACTCTCATTAACCTGCTCATTATATTTATTCTGATTTTGGGCATATTTTAATTGCATTACATGGCATTTATGTGCATTATAAAAATTGATAAAAAAATGCATGTTTATGCATTGTCATGTCTTGTTTTGTCTCTGCATGTTTTGACCTATATGCCTTTGACTCTACGCTTAGTTAAACACACTTAAATCCGACTAATACGAGAGAGGCTCGTGTCCCTGAGTTCGACCTTGGTTTCTTGCCAAGTAAAATAAATCACGATCACCTCATTTCGATTCATTATGGCATATATCTAAATGAGGTGATCGCTTTGACGACCGAAATCGGCCCGACTGCTCCGACACTTCCAAGTGCTAATTTAGCATTATTAAAGGACCGATTTTACGGCTCGTCAAATGGCGCCGTTGCCGGGGACACGGCTCATTTCTTTTATTTTTTTGGATTTTTGTGTGTTTAATTTAGTGTTCCTTTTTATAGGTCAATTAGCCACATACTTTGCATATAAAATTTTTTCTTTCTTATTTGATATCTAACTATTGTTTCTGTGGCAGGGCCCTTGATGGATCAAGGAGGCGAGGAGCAGGACGTTCCCCGCTGCGAGGAGCCGCAGGAGCATGCTTGGAGCAAAGGAGGAAGAAAAGAAAAAAATATGTCTCTCATTTTTGTTGCATTTTATTCTTAATAATTCGTCGTTTACAGCGGTCTTCGATTGAAGACTCGCGATTGTAATCGAACGATTGTGGTTGTGTGGGGATCGTACCCACTTGAGTGTCGACCTAGGACTAGGCACGTGGCTCTCCGAGCTCTTTTTAATTTTTCAATATTTTTACGTGCTTGATCGTAGGTAGGACACACTAATTTTTATAGACGCACTTAATCTCGCATCACTTATCTAAAATTAAGATCAATCACCGCTAATAGATGCATGATTAGGTGCGGCTTTTTCGACTTGCATACATGTTGGACTTGAGTTTTCAAAACGGCCTCAGTTTTTTCGCGGCTTTTATCGTCAAATCACTGCATGAATTCTCGCTTAGCCTAGATCGCGTTTTTCTTCATCGAATACATGTTTTTCACGACTTTCATTTCCTACATTGATCACCCAGGATTAATGGAAAATGGAATGAACGGTAGACGATGATTTTCTGATTGATGTGCTAACTTTAATTCAGTGATAATTTAAAATAAAATTGGGACTGTTAATTGCAAGTCAACCAAAAAATGGAGTAAAATTCGGTTTTGGGGAGAGCAACACCCGCGCATATGCCTTGATTCACATTTTCTTCGCGTAATTATCTAATGTTTTATCACCAATAAAACGGACAAGATAATTAACCAACCTTGGTTGGTTTCATGTGTGAGTTGGTGAAACTAAGGGTTTGCTTGCTTGAATTGAGCCTTTGTTGCGACACACACCCTAGAACCTTAGTCCCTCCATTTCATCTCCAAGATTCAAAACCGCTCACTTGTAAATCCATCCCTCTTCTTCGTTCACCTTGGGTCCCTTCCAACATCAATTCCCATCTTTATACTTAGGCTAATCTCAGCCTAAGTATAGGGGGGACCCGAGTCCCCATGATTTTCTCTACTCCTCTTTTCTTGCCTTTATACTTAGGTTATTTCTAACCTAAGTATAGGGGGGAGCCTCTCTTAGCTCCCGTATATTCTTCTATATTTAAATGGACCTATGTACTTGTAACATCTAGTGCTATGAGGACATAGAAAAGTTTAAGTATAGGGGGGTATACCATATATACCGTATATTTACTTTAGCTATAATCTGAAAAATTTGAAAAATTAAAAACTTTTTGGCTAAGGTAAAAATCGTTGGACTAAGAAAACTCAAAAGATTTCGCGGCTTTTCGATATTATGTTACGCTATTTTTATAAAAATATTTTCGAAAATGATTTTTGAAAATGTTTTAAAAACTTTTTATTTTTGTGTGACAGTTTTGAAAAATCGCCATCTCTTTTCAAGGAAAGTTGAGTCTAACTTGTGTTTTAACCTTCATTAAAATCCATAAAAAAATGAGAAAAACCCCTAAAAAAACTTTAGGAGCTATTAGTGACTACTAAGCTCAATTAAGAAAGCCGCGTTCAGTGAGGGTTCGCCCTTAGCAGATTGGATGGTTTAGAGGACATCGCGTAAGGCCCCGTCCTCAAGCAACGGGCTTCGGCCTGTACTTACATCCATACTGGCTGAATTGTAGCTACTTAATTGAGTTTAGGCAGTTGTAATATCTCTTAAAGTTCAAAAAAAAAGTGTCTTGTTTTTGAATGAAGAAGTTGGATTAGTCCTCTACACTTTCACTTTCACCCATGATCTGAATTGGTCAAGGAGACTTAGCTTTTAGAATTCTTTGAGATTCTAGGTTAACCAACCTTAGCCATCAGGGTCTTAGACTTAATCATCCACATTCCCCTAAGTTTCTAGATCTGCATGCTATATTCCATGCTTAGTCTCAGACAGAAAGAATATGATCAGCACATCACATGCACGACTGCGGTTTTTGATGAGATGAGTTGATTTTTCACTCGAGGGATTGGGATGAGGAAGTCGAGTTTGGATTTGATCTAATGATGCTCGAGGATGGGATAAAATCTTTGGAGGCTTCATGAAACCTGAGTGTCAGCAATATTAGCCAGTATGAGAACTTGATTCTTATACTAATCTCTTGACATTAACCTAAGTGCATGGGTGTGAAAAATAAATAAAAAAATGTTGATCAGTGTGCGCCAACTCTTGGTAAAAGCAGTGGAGCTAGCCACCAATTATACAAGTCAATGAAATTCAAAGAAAAGCTCTCATTCCACCAAAGTCAAATATCAAAGAGCTTCCACCAAAGGCGAGCGCTCCCAACCATTTCAAAGTGTCCACTTGGACCACCGCTATTAGGACCAGGAGTCGGGCTTGCACCAAAAAAGGGCTCTGCATCGTAAATGCTACAAGTCTGGGTGTAGAAGGTACGATAGGTACTCAAAAGAGACATACCCCGGTGTACTCCCAGGAAAACAATTGCAGACGGCTCCAACTTCTCTTGACGGACGCACTGATCAACACCAAAAAAAATGTGTTGCGTAAAAGGCACTAGAGAGAATCCTTGTTCCAATGAGAGGGAGAGAAGAATTGACACAATCCCATGCCCTCCATTTCTGGCCTGCCATCTACATTTTCTAAGTCTGACAACTAAAGAGACGGTGGACTGAATGCAAGATTTGATTTATTCCCTAGTGCTGAGGATTAGGTCCTTAGGAGATTTTCTCGGACCAAGATTTTGGGTGACGAATTGACTCTACTCTCGAAATTGCAGTCAACACTAAACTTCATATCCTCTAGTTTATATGTATATCAGAGAGAGTCTAGAGAAATAGAGGAATTGGAAGCCTCCTGATTAAGGCTGGGTTGAACTCTAGAATTTTGGATCTCTGAAGCCGAGTCGACTTGATCAGATTGGATCCGGTATTCACATGCACAAGGGGGTTAATCCAACTTAGTCATTCTTTTTGATGCTCGAGGACGAGCATAGTTTAAGTATAGGGGGGTGATGAACCTCAGTTTCATCATCTTTATTTCCCATAATTAACCCCCTTGCTTAAAAGTTTGTCAATAAATCCCTGTTAATGTCTAATAATTAACAGAGTCCTTAATAAATTAAAAACCACAAAAAAATGACAAAATAAAAATTCGTGGTATTTTTAGACTTAAAAATACCCTCAAAAATATTTCGTGTCTTCGTTTGATCTCTTCTCTAGTTTTGGTCAACATGAAACTTGTAGATCTCGTCAAGATCTACAACTTTCATGTTTTGAGTTTTCCCAAAATCGGCCTTTTAAGCCCCCAAAAATCCAAAATACTTTTGCAATAATTTGATTGGGCCACGTGGCCCGTTCTGGGGGCGCCACGTGGCCCCGCCTCTCTTGTTTTAGCCGCCTGCTTCCTTGGCCGTTGGATCCTTCTCTGATCCAACGGCCCAGGCCTCTCCACGTACCCGCCTCTTCTTCCACCCTTCGATCAGACCCGCACCTTAATCTCCACCGCTCGTTGCCGCCGCTCTTCCCTCACGCCACGTGGCGGTGTGCTCACCACTGGATCACTCTTCTGATCTTTCATCACAGCCGTTCTGTTAAAGATCGCGTCCCTGCCATCCGATCACTCCCCCGTTTCATCATCACCGCATGCTTGCGCCTCACCAGGAGCGCGCCACGTGGCGTTTGGAAGACCTTCCGATCGCGCGCCAATTCTCTAATCTGAGCCGCTAGATCTCCTCTTATTTTCAGCCATCTGATCAGAGCTTCCTTCGCATCTAGGCCGTCCTTGAGCGCCTCGCTCTCGATACACCACGTGGCACAACCGACGCCCTCCGTTCGCATCGCCCGATCTCCCATCAGGACCGTCGTTCCGCGCCCACTTCTCCACCGTTGGATCTCCAGATCCAACGGTGGAGCTTCGTCGTCAACCTCCAGACCGCCCTCTCTCACACGTTTTCCACCACGCGAAACCCTCTCCTCCTTCCCATTATCGCCGACCCCTCCGACCACGTCTTCCTTCGATAACCACCTCATGACTTTCTCCCATCATTCCTCCACCTCGCGAGTCATTCCACGATCTCCGTCGTGAGCCCACTCACTCCATATTGCCCTCGAAATCCACGTCTCCATTACCAGTTCCGCAACTCCAACCTTCAAATACACCTCCACCACGCCCCTTCGCCGGGGTCCACCTTTACGTGGGAGGAGGCCCAGCCCTCCTCCGCCTCTCTGTGACAGAGAGAGGCGAGGGGATCGAGCGACGACGACTTCCCTCCCCAGTGTCGACCCGCCGCCAATCACGACGGCGTTGCGGTGCCCTCGGCCCGCTTGAGCTGCACGGACCGGCTGGCCGTGTCCAGCGAAGACCCGGGGCTCGATTAGAGCCCCATCCCAAGCCCTCCGATCCGCTTCCGACCAAGGTAAGTCTTCTTCCTCCTTCTTGTATTTTTCTTGAATTTTGTCGATTTAATTAAGCCGTTCCCATAGCTGCCACCCTCCGATGAACCTCCTGTTAGCTTCACCGTCGAACCCCCTTCATCGCGCATCGCTCCGACCATGCTTCCCTTCTTCCATACCCCCCATCGCCAGCGACCACCTCCTCCGCTCTAGCGGCAAAGGAGCACCGAGCTCCCCGCTCCCTTCGCCCCTATGAGCTCTCACATCACCTCACGCACACACATCTGCGCTTCGGCTATGAATACTAACCCTGCAGGTGCCCTATATTTCAATGGCCGGAACCTCGCCTGAGCATACTTCGCTAAAGCCGCCTGCAAACTCCGAGCTCCGATGGTCGACGCCGGCAGTGCCTGGACCTTCCCCGAGCTTCAAGCTTCATCGACCGACCTTCAGAAGCCTCAGGCGAGCATCACCGGGGCCAGGACAGAGCGGCGGAGGAGGAGGCTCTTCACCGGTGCCTTGAACATGCCACCAGCCTTCGGCCGGAGGAGACGAGCAGCCACCATTGGATGGTCCATCCCCGGTGACCATCCAACGGTCCAGATGGAACCGCGTCATCGCCTTCAGCAGCCCTTGGATCATCACGATCCAAGGGCCGACATTCAGCCACGCGTCGACACCTGAGCTTCCCCGAGCCGAGCGACCGAGCCCCAGGCTTGGACTTTCCCGAGCCTCCACGAGCCTGCACCGAGCCTAGGACCGACCGAGCCTTAGCCGAAGCTTCATCCGAACCTCTGCCGAGCCTGCCCTTCGTCCGAGCCTAGATAGCACGTGCATCGCACGTGCTACTCTGGGTAAATTGCAGAGATGCCCATATCTTCTCCAGAATTGCAGAATGGTCCTGCATCACGTGCAGATCACACGCACGGTGGGTAATTTGCAATTATGCCCTCGCAGGTTTTAATAATTGCAAAAATGCCCCTGTGCGTGTGGGTCATTTTCAGGGAAGGTCCCGAACTTTATTTTTATTACATTTTCGTCCCTCCCAGGGACCTGTCTGCTAGTTTATTTCAAGTTTTCTTTCATTTATGCCCTTGTCTTCCATATTGCATATCTTGAGCACCGAACCTCTATTTTAGTTGATTTCAGCTTCGTTTGAGAGCTTGTTCGATGTACTTTCTTATGGCATGCTTAATCTTTCATCTTAGAGACTTGATTTTTAATGAAATATTATGGTTCTTACTATGTACTTATGCCTGGCTCACTTTGTCGATTAGCTCTGACACTTCAAATAAATCTGAATTCGACTCTCTTTAACCTGCTCATTATATTTATTTTGATTTTGGGCATATTTTAATTGCATTACATGGCATTTATGTGCATTATAAAAATTGATAAAAAAATGCATGTTTATGCATTGTCATGTCTTGTTTTGTCTCTGCATGTTTTGACCTATATGCCTTTGACTCTACGCTTAGTTAAACACACTTAAATCCGATTAATACGAGAGAGGCTCGTGTCCCTGAGTTCGACCTTGGTTTCTTGCCAAGTAAAATAAATCACGATCACCTCATTTCGATTCATTATGGCATATATCTAAATGAGGTGATCGCTTTGATGACCGAAATCGGCCCGACTGCTCCGACACTTCCAAGTGCTAATTTAGCATTATTAAAGGACCGATTTTGCGGCTCGTCACATAGTAGTAGAGAAAAAAACAGTGATGAAAAGAGGAGGAACAAAGAAAAAGGGAAGAGATATTGTACCTGATGGTGTTTTATTGCGTGGGAGTGGTTGGATCTATGTGATTTCAATTGATCTTTACCTCGAGGAGCTCAGCGAGGGAGGCTCCGATGCTATGCAACAGAGTGCAATAATTGCAACAAGGGGTAACCCCCTTGATATTGTCGGAGTTGAGGCTTCATCGTCGTAGCTCTCAAGGTTTGCTTCTGCGTCTGTCCTGGGCAGAAATATCGAGGATGGTATCTCTCGCTCGCATTAAGGGTAGGTAACGATGGTTGACGACATCCATGGGGTTTTGATGGGTCGCCCCTAGGGCTAGAGAGAGGTATGGGAAGTGTTGGCGACGTGGAGGAGAGGGGAAGAACATGGAGAACGAGGCAGAAGGTGGACTCGGTCGAGAGGAGGAGAGGGGGTGGAGGTGTAGTGAAGGCAAACGACGTACATCGAGTTGTTTGGTCGAGAAGATCAGTGGAGAAGAAGAGTCCTAAGCTATTGGATTGGCCTACGATTGAATGTGGTGATGATGCCACACGGAAAAAGTAAAAGAAATGACATAAGAGAAAATGAAATGAATAAAGAAATAAATAAAAAGATGAATTGTTCTAAGCTATTGGATGAAACACCCTTCATCCAATGGTCCAAAAAATGGGCTGCTAAGGGGACTTAAGTGTGGGGACATGTGGCGGCTCCAGGAGCAACCACGTGTCGCTCCCACAAAAATCAAAAAATAAAATCAAAGAAAATTTGAAAGAAAATACAAAATCTCCTCAAATCATTTTTTTTCATGAAATTTGTTCATCTCGATGAGATCTACTACTTTTGTGAAAGAATCAAAACCAAAAGAAGTCATCTGTACAAAGTGGTATTTTATATCTATAGAATACCATATTTTTAATTTTTTGCATTTTATGTGATTTTTACTTAAATAAAAATTCAAAATAAAACCCAATAAACTATAAAAGAAATATTTACACATAATCCATTTTCAGTATTTTTTATAATTAAAAAATAAAGAAATAAAATTAAAGAACTTTTGTACAAACTCTTAATACATGCTCAAGATGATTCATTTTCTTTGATTTTTAATTGATTTAGATTTGGATTTTTATACAATTTATTAAAATAGAAATCAAAAAAATAAATGAAAAATAAACAAATAAGAAAGAGTTAATTATGTACATACAATAACGACTCAAAATTAGTAAAAAATATACTAATATAAAATAAGGACCCAAAACTCAAGTTTCACATATGAACTTCAATTTTTTTGAATTTGGTCTTGGTTTGTAGATAATTAAATGCACATTAACTCAAAAGTGAGTAGAAGTTCATAGGAATAGACTGTATGTGAGAGATATTTGACTTTATGACTTTTTGTGTCATAGCTAGGGTTTAGATAAATTTGATGTATATATAAGTTATTATTTTTATGATATTTTTCTTTATTAATATTAGTGTTATGTACACATTAATTTTATTAGGTTTTGAGTTAAAAAAATACAGAAAAAGGGGAAGATGTATTAATATACATGTGATAATATACACACAATTTGGCTTCTTATTAATGCTAATATAAATGCTAAAATGTAGGTATTATTTACACATGCATGAATGCCAATAATGAAATATAAATGATTAAATACATTTAATTACTTGGGAACATTGCTCTATTTTCAGATTTTAGAGTGATGAATCACATATTCATGACATGTCCATCTAAAGGGGTCAATTTCTGCAATTTCGAGACCATCAACTTTTGACATCATTGATGAATGGGATAGAAATCTCAAATTGAATTGAATTTGAATGGAAATGTCATGATAATATGAGATTTGAATTACCCCAGAAGTTTTTTTTTAAAATACAATGAAAAAATAGAAATAAAAATGTAGGAGTAGTCAAGTTAGCTACTCCCCATTAGCATATACATTTTACACACACACCCCTATATATGAGAAATGTGGCTACTTCATGGGGGCAACCAACAAGCTGCCCCTGCCGCATTTCGATACTTTTTTTATTTTTTGGAAAATACCGCCATACATTTTCATCGCTCTATACCCTATAATATGTCATTCCAATTTCGACAAAAATAGAGATAGTTATGCCATCTATCCAGAACAAGTCGATTACAACAATTTTGATACCATTCACATTCAATAGTCTGGATGGAGCAGATAGGAGTATCTATTTCTGACAAAATTAGAATGAAATATTAGAGGGATATAGTGATGAATATACATAGTGATTTTTTTTCAAAAAACCAAAAAAAGTGATGAAAATGGGAAGGGAGTAGCCCGTTGGTTGTCCCTTGACAAAAACCCTATCTCTCTCTCCCTCTCTCTCTATATAGGTTTATGCTCCCTAGGGCCATATAAGAGCATGCTGAAGTAACGACCGGTCTGTCGTCTAAAAAAGATATACAATGTCATTGTAACGATGATAAATCTCCATTTCATCACTTTTTTCATTCATTCCGGCCTTTAAAACCTAGCTAAATTCATGTATAAAGAATTATATTGCACAAATAACATTAATTATTTACGGTGTAAATATTATATAAAATAATTTATTTAAAGCCAAAATAAAAGAGTAATGAAAAGAAAAATAAATGAAATACCATAGGTATATAATGACCCTAAACCTCGAGACCTAGGCATTATGATGACTGGGCCGACAAGGAATAAAATACGAGGTGATAAGGACCAAATATATAAGAAACCCTAATTTGTATTCTTCAATAAAGCCAATATGAGACCTATTTTACTCTTTATTATTTATACATCAAATCAATAATCTTTATACATGAAAGTTGTAGAAAAATAACATAGAAAAATACAAAATTTATTTTACATAAAAATAATGCACAATGTGCTTTATACACTCAGAATAAAAACCTGAAATCCAAAATTCACAAACCTGTATCTTCTCCATACTATATTAGAATAGACTAAAATCACTTTAATTGTATATAACTTTTAACAAGGTACTTAATGAAGGTGGTTTCATTCAATTTGGAGTTAATATGCAAAAGTTAGATTTTGGACCCCTATTATACATTATACCTGAATAAAATAATCATTTTATTTATTCTTTATATTTTTCACACTTTTATATATTTATAATTGTGTAAGTATTATACATATTATAAGTACATAATTAAAATAAAAGAAAACAATGAAACATATAAGTAAATTAATTAATTAATTAAAATACAGAGATAAATTATACATGCATACATCTATCTAATTAATACATATATTTAAATAAGTGTGCATATTACTTTAGAAAAATATAATAAAAATATATTTATAGGTATTTTACTATGTTATAAATATATAAAATATGTAAATAACAAAATAAAATTTAAAATAGAAAATAAAAATGAAATACCGATTACATAAGTCAATATACCTATATTTATACTTGTAAAAATAAATATACAATAATAACCTTAAAAAATTAAATAAAAATCAGATCAAAATACTACATAAATTAATAAAGACTTTTCATGTTTAAAATAAAAATTAAATAAATCAATTATTGTTTTATTTTGAATTATTTTCGATTTTATTTTCTATTTTGTCATCTAGCGGGTGGCTTTGCCCAATCAGGGGTGAGCCTCAGTTGACCCGCCAGTCAACTGAGCCACCCTTGAGCCCTAGGTCTGACACCCTGCTGACTTCGCTCGTTCCTCGATTTATCCCCATTGTATCTTACATTTTTAGGGACTTGATCCTTCATCATTTTTGTGCCTTGATCCTTGGTCTTTCACGCTGGAGCATCTCCTCGATCAATGGATTGATGATGCGATCGGACCTAGTCAAACCTCCTCTTGTACATATGCACCTCCTCCGCCCATTTTGAATTTTTGATCCCCCTTCAACCTTGAAATCCCTCGATTTCTCTCTGCTTTCATTCCCTGGTGACAACAGGTGACCAACCAAGTCTTCTTGAGCGGAAGAAGAGACCTCAAGGTGAAGTTCTAAGCCTCGTCCTCCTTCTGTGGCAGAGGCCCGACCAGGATCCCTTCTTCGGCAGGTAGAGCCCTAGATTTTACTCTCTTTTCATTCCTAGCAGTAGTCTTAGAGTAGATTATACCTTAGAATCACTTGAAATCGCTTTTTATTTCGTTAACTCCATGATTCGTACTTTACTAGAGCTGAGCTCCGATGATTGTCTCATCGTCACCCAGCTGTTCTCCGACACATATTTCGCACTCATTTTGCTCCCCATCACATGTTCTATGCACCACAACCTCTCATTCACCCAGCGCCCCTTTGGATCAGGAGATCAGATTCTCCACTCCGTCGCTCGCCAGAGACTCCCCTCCACGCACCACTCTACCTCATCTCGCCCCAATAAGACCCTAGAAGCTTTGTTTTTGAGTGTTTGTGCATTCCTTGCAGGATCTGGAGGCCAATAACCCGTTCTTGGTCGAATTTTATTAAGCCAAAGCAGCTCCAGGTGCTTCGCATTTCTTTGAGCTCGAGGACCCCATCGATGGGTTTTGGGCCATTTTGAGGGTATCAATCAATGTGGATGGCCTTCGCAACCTTCTAGGGCATTTGGGAGCCTTCTAGGTGGTCGGATTCGTCTTAGAGCAGAGATCCAAGCTAGCTTGAGGAGAGTTCTTCCCCAGTTCTTCCAAATAGTGCCTCAACCGTCGGATCACGAGGTGTACTTCATGAGCAGCAACATCCATCCCATCAAGCTTCATGCCATCAACCGATCTTTTCCCAGGATCTAATCTCGAGCATCAATCAATAAACCATCATCGGCCTTCGAGCGAGCGACACATGGTTAAGTGGAAAGCATCCGACCGTCAGCTCATGCTTATAGGGGTAATTTTGCTGCATACCCCCACCCTAGTTTTGTATTTTACTTTTATCCATGGAATATTGTATGTAGTGTAAAAACTTTTGGTTATTTTGTAAGGAGACCCCTGCACTATCTTTATTTGCGCTTATGCCCCTTGTCATGTCATCTCACATGTCCATACAAGTGAGGTGGTAGGGATTTTTGTAGGGACCCCTTAGGGTTTTCTGTCATTATTCAGTACTTTAAATTTATAACTTAGTTTAAAACTTTTTATGATATTTGCATATATAACTTGCCATATTTTATAAATTGCATCTATACCTCTACCAATATTGTATGAGTTAATTATTCAAGAAAAATTAAGTATATGCCCTTGGACTTTGAAATTTTATTCTGGGTTGCATTTTTACTTAATTTTATTTGCATTTCAGTCCCTATAGTGTTGTATTTTTTTTTCTTTATTTCTTGAATAAAAAAATTGCTTTGCATTTAGAAATTATAGGAATTTTATTTTAGGTGCCTACTATATTATCAGATCACATATATTTTTCACATGAAAAATTAAAATATTTTCCTATATTAAAAAATCCAAAAACATTACATTTATTACTAGTTTGCATTAAAAATTCCAAAAAAATAGAAAACTTTTTGGAAAAAATCTAAAAAATAGGGGTTATTTATTATTGCATTTGCACCTACATATAAAAATCGCAAGAAAATTAAAAATGAAAACCAAAAAATTGCAAATGCTCTCTAAACATAAAAATATTATAAAAAAATCATTATAAAATCCAAGATTTCTACTTTCTATTCTTATATAGCATATAAAATTTATTAAAATTAGTTTTGGAAATTTTTGAGCTATCTAGTTATTTTTGAAATCCAAAATAAGTCGGTTATATATTATTACTCACTGTTTTCCTAATTTTATTTAATTAAAAATAAAAAAATTAGCAAAAACTATGGTAAATGTCTAGAAAATAGTGTAAAATTTTAAAAAAAGGTTAAAAGTTTTCAGTTTTTGCATTTTGAGTATTTATAACTATATATATATATACTAGCCAATATTATATATAGCTATATTTACTTATTTTACTAATATTATTATTATAAATATAAAAATACTAAAATAATTTTTAATATCCTTCAAAATATTAATTAGATTGTACTTTGGGTATTTTTCTGATTTTTTCTCTCTCTATATATTTATATCTCATATTTATTATATTAACTATATAGTTATATATATTACTTATACACATTAATAAGAGAATTAAAAAGTATGAAAATATAAAAATATAAAATTATAAAATTAAAAACTTCAATATTAGAAAACCAACTAAAAATCAAATCACTGTAAAACAATAAAACAATCCTAGTGTTTTTGTCAAATTTTTTGCTCTATTCCCACATCTCCCTTTGTTCGACCTCTACACATACTTACACCTATACACACTATTTGTGGAGTAATAATAAATTTTGATCCACACTTGATTTAATTAATTTATTTATTATGGATTGATTATTGAATCACTCAGCTTTTGTGAGCAGTCGACTCAACGATAGTGTCGGTCTCACCTTTTGTAGATCACGTAGGCCCTTGTAATGACTGACCGACTGATTAGGGTTAAGTTAATTAATTAGTAGTGTTGTTGTCACCCTAGAAAGCCAACTAGAAATCGAGAAAATTTTATTCAACCATGAAACAAACCAAGCAAGTAAAATAAGTCATCTAAGCTACTTTTATTAACCTAATATAGCGACCAAGGTCGAACACAAGGAGACAACTGTTATTAAACTAGGGTCAATCAATTCAATGAGAAATCATAGAAAAGAAAGAAAGAAATCAAAACACACTATTCTTGGTTTTTTTGTGAAATTTTAAGTTTTGAAATTTTTTTGGGTTTTTAATTTTGTAAAATTTTATGGTTTTGATTTTAAATAAAGTACAAATAAGAACAATGAAATACAAGATGCTCAACACTCTTTTTGGATTTTTCAAATATGATAAAAATAGCCAGAAAAATCAAGTAAAAATATTTTTGGGTTTTTGATAATTTTATCCTATTTTATGATTTTCAAGGATTTTCAAAATTTTTTGGATTTTAAAAATGATTAAAAATAGTGAATAAATCAAACAGTGCACACCTAAAAGTATTTTGCAAATTGAAAATAGAAAATAAATTCAAAACTCCTCGTTGTTGATTTTATAAAAAAGTATATTTAAATATCTACAAATAGAGATAAGAAAATGATTTATTTGGTTTTCAAAGATTTTATAGGTTTTATATGGTGTTTTTAGGGTTTTGCTAATTTTTAGAGTTTTATAAAATAAAATAAGATAAAATACGGACAGAAAATCAAATAAATAAAACAAAGTTAAGCTATCTTTATTAGAATTTTTAGGGTATTTTTTATATTTTTATGAATTTTCTAAGGCAAACAGGAAATTTTTGATGTGTTTTTGAATTTTTAATAACAAAAAATAAAAGAAATAAATCAAACAAAATTACTGCTCAAAGAGAATATGGTAGGTGTTAAAGAGAGTTTTTATGGAATTTTTGGACTTAATTTGATATTTATTGCAGCTAGTAAAAGTGCACAAAAGTAAAATTGCAAACAAAGGACCTAAGTGCAAATATTTTAAGCTTTAAGGCCAATTAATAATGAGCATTAATCCTCCAGGTCCAGTCAAGCAAAATGTCTAGCAAAAGTGCTTGTTGCACGTAAATTAGGCTCTCAAGCGTATACGTGTAATTTCCAAAAGTTGCATCTATTTCTGTAACACATGGAAGTTCAGAGGAAAATAGGCAAATAACCCACAAAAACACGTGAACACGTACGCGAGTGCGATTTGGAAGGACTAAAGTGCAAATATGAGAAATACAAGGTCCTTACTACAAATATTCAAAATATTTTTTATAATTATTATACAAAAAAGAAATAACAAAAATGGCAAGGGGAAAGTGAAAATTATACTGCAAAAATGTAGGGGTTCGCGTGGTCCGACGTACGATTATGATGGAATTCCGAAAAAAAATCTGACAATCAGGACAAAAGGCGGTGATGTGCATCTCGGATCAACCCTAGGTTCGATCTGAGCGCTAAGATTTGGGCACTGATGTGTGGCTCATAACAAATCTGGGGCGCTTCTCTCCATCTAACGGTGCTGAGATGCTCTGGATGAATTGTAAAGAAGGCTTCGTTATCTGAACATTGATCGAGGGTATCTGGCTCTGCAAGGCTCGGATCGGCTGCCTGAGAGTCCCATCACGTTGCTAAAGTGTGTCTGCATTGGGTGGAGGGCTCAGATGAGTCACCAGGCAGCTTGATGAAGATCTAGAGATAACTGTACAAGAAGCTGCTCTGCTGCTCTACTAGAGAGTGATTCAATGCTCTCGCGCACACCTGGACTTGCAAAGGGATGCGGAGCTCAGAGGCAATGCTCCGGCTGGAGTTATTTTGCATAAAAACCAAAAGAAGCAATGAGGGAGTGGATTGGAGCTATGGTGTAGATTAAGGAAGGAGGTCAAGCCTAATCTCTCTATGATAAGCAAAGATTAGGATGATTAGGGTGCGTAAGAAGGTGAACGATGTGATGACCAAGGGATCGATGCGGCTGGATGTGGGAGATGAATCTCCGACACACGGATTGGAGCAACAATGGTGGGCGGCGATAATGATGAATTGATCAAACAAAATGGTGAAAGAGAAACAAATTAGGGGTACCTGATGGTTCTGAAATGGAAGGCGGACGTCAGAGAGGTGAACGGTGAGGTCGTGGCCTCAACTTTGCCGTGGGAGGCTAAGGATGCTAGACGCAGTGGTGGTGGTTCTGGCCACGTATGGTTATGCTCGAAACAACCACCAAATCAAGCACTGAAGGTCTCAAAAGGATCCTGTCACTATCCTAGGGGTTCTTGGTGGCTCAAGCAACGACGAAGAGTGAACAAGGGTGCGACGGAGTAGTGGCTCAAGCAATGTCGAAGAATTAACAAGGGTGCGGTGGAGATGGATGCGATGCTTTATAAGAGTGCTCCCAAGTCCTTGGAAGAATTAAGAAGAATCACGTGAATCAATGAGGATCTAGCATAGACTAGGTATCCGCGAAGGTCATGGATCCAAGGCGAACAATCAGGTGTAGGATTCGAGGTACATGGTGAATGGACCTGTGCTGGAAAAAGTAGAGAAATCGGGTCTGGCGAAGTTTGCTCGGGTCTGGTGAAGTTTGCCCATGTCGGACCTGGGAGGGGAGACAGTTGACCGGGTCAACAGAACTGGGTTAACAAATATGAAAAAAGGAAATTAAAAAGAAAAGAAAAATCACATAAAAATAACAAATGATTTTAAAATAAAAGTAACCAAAACAAAATAATTTATTTTTTTTCAAACTATTTTTGGTCATTTTTAATAATTTTAATAATATGTATAATATTATATACAATATACATTAATATGTATAGGTACAATATACCTATATATTATAGATATATATTTTTTATTTTATTATTTTTACAAAAATGCACAAAATTTGTATTTTATTTATTTTCAACATATTTTAAGGAGTATGTGTTTTTTTATTGAATTTTTACTAGTTAAAATCAAGAGTTAATAAATTAGCATTGTGTCCAACATACAAACACTTGATGCTATTGTAAAATGAAGAGTTTGTTTTATTTTTATATTATTTTGTAATTTATGAATTTTATTTCAATTTTATTTAATTATTCGGCATATCTACTTGTGTTTAAAATACAATATATATAATAAATACATAAGAAAAAGAATAAATAAATATATATACATATATGCAGGTATATGTATTGTACAACTGTACATAATTTAATTATATATTTATTTTTATTATTTAGAATATATTATTTTTTACAAATTTTATTAATGAAATAAATTATTTTCAGATCTTTATATTTATGAATAAAATAATACAAGATTTATACAAAATGAACAATGATAGATATATACAGGATAAATAGGGGATGATATATACAATGAATATTTTTGGAACTTTTGTGTTTGAATAAATAAGGACCCAATCTCTACATACTTTATTCCTTGTCGATCAGGTCAATCTTTGGCCTTCTCTCGAGATTCGGGTCCATCTATACTTATTACATAATTATAGATTTCTTTATTTCTTTTCCTTTTCCTTTTCTTCTTTATTTTTTTAATAAATAAGAATGTTAAATATACAATATTAATAAAATCATGCACAATACTAATTTATTGGATTATATATATATGTATATATATATCTGTTTGTGTGTTTTCATAATGAATTTGGCTAAAATAAATGATTAAAGATGATGAATTATGGATTCATCATTCCCCTATACTTTAACTTTGCTAATCCCTTGGAAATACTTATTCAAAGAAGAAGTGAAAAAGAAAATTAAGAAAAGAAAAAGGAAAGAACTTAAAACAATATTGATTACTAAACTTATCTTCATAAAATTGTAGTATGGAGCTTGGTAAGACCTTTGGATTATTAGTTTGGCAGAACCTTATTGGGAAATGGATTTAAAACCTAACGGCCCTCAAGTTTCATAAGACTCCTATTCAGGTCGCCTCAATAGTCAGGTTAGAACAAGTTACATACGCAACTTTTACGACTATGAATCTTTACTTATACATTGTATGTGAAATATAGCTCCCCATCTCAGAAATGACAAAGAAACAACATCCTCTAACAAGGTAAATCTAGTCCCCTAGCCTAGAAACTCTTTCCTCGAGGAGCAGGGTATTCCCTTCTAAGTTCAAGTACAACTAGCCTCAAGAAGAGGGGGTAAGAAGAGCATGGACTATGGCTAATGTATCCACGTATCGCTTGAAGCTTAACCAGTGCAACCAAGTCTCCATCTGCAAGCTTCCATGAGATGAGATAATGAATCACATATTCTTTGCTTATTCAACTATATACACTCTAGCATGCATTTTATTTTCAATCAGGCATGCCCTCTTTTTTGGAGTTTTTGCAATTTTTTTCAAATCTATACAAATATGCAACAAGTACATAAGGAGTTTTTATTATTGATCCAGTAGACTATCCCTCTTTTGAAGCTTTATTGCAACCTGCAACATCCTGTCGTTAGGCCTCAATGATACTAGATCAGGTTGAGATGCACTGCCCCCAAGAGGAGGACATATATTTCCACTAATTGTTATACACCCGTGTGCTACCCCAATCTAAAGGATTCTATCCCCTCACCACCTCATCCATGAAGAGCTACGTGCAGAGTGCTTGTCCAAGTTAAGCCACTGTCTAGAAAAATCGTGCATGTGTTGTGAAATATTCTACTTAGACCAATCACGATGACATGTGAAATAGTCTTGTGGAGTCAAGGAATTAAGTCGTTAGGACCTAAAAAGTCTCAACTCCAGTTCCTATAAGGTTCCTCTGAAATTAAGTGGATTAAGGTCTTAACCAAGCTCCATTTTTCAATTTTATTCCAGACTAGTTTAAATGTCAATACTATGCTGAAAAATATAAATGCACATGCAAAACATATTTATAAATTATTTTTTTTGAAAAGAAAAGAAATTAAAAGACAAAATCTTTTTGATAAGATTTTCAAATATTTTTTGTAAATTTTTATGGATTTTATCTTTTTAAAATTTTGTGGCATTTTTAATAAGAAAGAAAAGAAGAATTTACAAACATTTATAAAAATATGTACATATTTACAAGGGTCTACAAGGATTTTATTTGCATTTTACAAAGAAAATATTTACAAGTTTTATGTACAATTTTTATAAGTGGATTTTATCTAGAAATTTTATGAAAGGATTTTATATACAAAAAATTTTTATATATAGGTTTACAAATAAGTATAGGTTTTTTTACAAAAAATTTACAACACATACATACAAATAAGTTATATACCCATAATTTTATAACCCATGTGACAAAATATTTTTAAAAACTTTACAAACCATTTTCCAAAATTTTTCAAAATATTTTTCAAAACTAATTTTTCAAATAATTTTACAAATAACTTTCAAAAAGGTTTTTGCAAAAACTTATTTCAAACATTTTACAAACATTTGTACCACATATATAATTTTGGTACAAAAATAATTTACAAACATTTTACAAACAAAATAATTTTACAATTACAATTTTTTTTATAAAATATTTTGCAAAGGTTTTTACAAACATTTTTTAAAGAATTTTACATAACCTTTTACAAACATTTTTACAAACATTTTTGCAAATAATTTTCAAAATATTTTTATTCCAGTTTATAAATATTAACCATATTATGAACCCCAAAGTACGAGTTATGACTAACGTATATATACAATATATATGACACCCCCTATTCTTATCTTGAGCTATGTCCTCATAGTGATCAAAGAACGACAATAGAAGACATAACTCGTGCTAAGTACAAAAAGGTGAAAAGAATCCTATACTACAACGACTCAAAGAATAACGAATGAAATGAATTAAAGTCGGTGATCCCCATATACTTAGGATCAAATAATCCAGTATAGAAGACTATACAAAAGGAGAAGACCGGGGAAAGAATGTACATGAAATCAACGACTCGACTTGTCTCCCCCATACTTAGGGTAAAAGATCCCTAAGTATATAAAAGAATATCAACAGTTGAGGTACAAGTGAGTGAGCAATCAAAGGAAGGAAAAACAGATATTACCTCACTATACTTAGGGTTGGATGTCCCTAAGTATAGGCAATAAAAGATATGTTAATAGAAAAAAAATAAATATGAACAACACATGTTTAACACCCCCTATACTTAGGATAAAGTATATACTAAGTATAACAAGAATCCTAAGCGAGACCTGGGGTGTTAAACAAAAATGGAAAACACGGATATAAAAAGAGGCGGAAAGAAGTGTAAATCATGCACGAGACATAGAAGATGAGAATCAAAGAACACATATCGTATAAACTGAATCGAGGCAACATCAACGGTCAATGGTTCATGATTAAGAAAAGGCTTCAGGCGTTGACCGTTGACTCGAAAGGTTCACTCAGAAGACAACTCGAATATGTCAATATTGTTGTTGTCATGCACCTTTCTGACTAAATATGGTCCCTTCCACTTGCTATGTAATTCCCTAGAATAATCTCAATCGTGCATCAAATAGCCATACTCCTGATTCGGCTCAAACTGCTTATGGTTGTTGTGTGAATCATGCCATATCTTCACTCTATCCTTATACTATAGGCTACACAAAATGGTTTTATCTATAAGATCCTCCAGGGCTACCAACTCTGCTATCATATGATCTCTTACACTCTCTAGATCCAATAATATCTCTGTGACTGCCCATAGTGACTTGTGCTTGATCTCCACAGGTAAGTGGCATGGCTTGCCATAAATGAGGTAAAATGGAGATGTACCCAAAGGAGTCTTGAAGGATGTCATATAGTCCCACAAGATCGAGTCCAAAAGCTGTGAGCAATCCTATCGGTCTAGGCGGATAACCTTCTGCATCATCTTGATCTCCCTGTTCGAAACCTCAGCAAGACCATTCATATGTGGATGATATGGAGTGGCAACTCTATGGTCTATGTTGAACTCGTTAGCAAGTGTACCTTGTCATTGATAAAATGAGTATCCCCAGTAGAAATCAAAACTCTATGTACCCCGAACTTCCTCAACTGCAAACAATTCTCTCATCAGCGGCTCGGGCGGGGATGGCCTCAATCCAATGACTCACATAATCAACAACCAAAAAAATGTACTCAAATTCCTGACTCTTCACGATTGGGCCCATAAAATCAATGCCCCATGCGTTAAAAACCTCATAGAAGTGAATGGGCTGCATCAACATCATGTCTCTATGACCACAACTACCCATCCTCTGATAGTCAGTACACCATATCACGAATTCATTTGAATCCTTTAAGAGTGTTGGCAACCAAAGGTTGGATTGGAGAACCTTTTGTGCTGTCCTTCTCCCAAAGTGATGTCCTCCTGCCTCAAGCTTGTGGCAATAGATCAAGATGCTGTGGTGCTCCTCCCGAGGAATACACCGATGCCAGACACTATACCCTCCTTCGTGGTAAAGGGTGGGATCCTCCCAATGGTACGACTTGGCTTTCGCTAGGAAAATCTCAAGTCAATGCCTGATCCAACCTAGTGGAACTTTCTTGGCAACAAGATAGTTCACAATGTTAGCATACCAAGAGAGAGAGGTGATAGAAATAATCACCTCATATGGAAAAGTATCAGTAATAGGTGTGGTTGTCTCTGAATCCTCAATATGTTCTAATCGGGAGAGGTGATCCACCACCAAATTCTTGAGTCCAAGCTTATCCTTAATCTCAATACCAAACTTCTGAAGAAGAAGGATCCATCTAGTCAATCATCCCTTGGCATCCTTCTTAGACATTAAGTACTGATAGAGGTGTGATCAGTGTATATAGTCACTCTAGATCCAAGAATGTAAGATCTGAACTTATCCAAAGCAAAGACTAGTGTTAGCATCTCCTTCTCTATAACAGTGTAGTTCTGTTGGGCGGTATCCAAAGTATGGCTAGCGTAGTGAATGGAAAAAGGTAAACCATCCCTCCTCTGTCCTAGAACAACCCCTTTGGTAAAATGAGAAGCATCCGTCATGATCTCGAATGAGAGAGACCAATCGGGTGGCTGAAGGACAGGAGCTTGCACAAATAGATTCATTAGAGACTCAAATGACGAAAGACACTTATTATCTACAAGGAACTCAGTGTCTTTGGTGAGAAGATTAGTAAGCGATCAAGCAATACGAGTGAAGTCCTGAATGAATTGTCGGTAGAAATTGACATGCCCTAAAAAGGATCACAACTGCCTTAAATTAGATGGTGGAGTGAGCTTCTTGATGATATCCACCTTGGACGGATCGACTTCCATGCCCTTGTTGGAGACGACGTGAACAAGGAATGTCCCTTAAGTCATCATAAAATAACTCTTTTCCCAAGAAAAAAACAAGGCTGACCTCAATGTACTGTTGAAGCACATGGTTTAGGAAAGAAAGACAATCATCAAAATTGTTGCCGTAGATCGAAAAATCATCCATGAGGACCTCTAAACAGTCACCCACTATGTCTGAAAAGATGGAAAGAATGCACCTTTGGAATGTAACCGGGGCATTACATAGTCCAAAGGGCGTCCGTATAAAAGCATACATCCCAAACGAACATGTAAATGCCATCTTATCCTGGTCTTCGGGCGCAATAGCGACATGATTAAACCTCGAGTACCCGTAAAAAAAGAAGTAATGACTCTTCATAACTAATCTCTCAATAATCGGATCAATGAATTGTACCAGAAAGTGATCTTTCCGGGTGGCGTGATTCAATCATCATTAGTCCACACAAACTCGCCAAGAAGTAGGTATACGAGTAACAATCTCCTCTCTATCCTCATTCATAACTGTAGTGATACTCGTCTTCTTGGGTACCACATGTAATGGATTAACCCACTTCGGTTAGATATAGGGTAGATAAAATCGATGCTAGAGCACTTGGATAATTCATTTATAACCACCTCTCAAAGATTCGGATTCAACTTGTGCTAAAACTCATGAGATGGCTTGGCATCATCCTCGAGATAAATGTGGTGGTAGCACAGAGCCAAACCTTTCCCTTGGAGATCTGCTACAGTCCAACCAATTGCTTTGCAGTTTCTCTTAATAACCTCCATCAAATGAGGTTCTTGGTCATTAGTTAAATTTGCTGAGATAATGATAGGAAACATATTTGGCTCTCCTGCAAGGAATCAATACTTCATGCTCTGCGGTAATGTCTTCAATTCTAAGCATGTGGGAGCTGGTAAATCTGGCCTTCAAAATGTCTGTGTGAAACTACTAGATCTGAATGTGAAAACTCTCATTGCTCCTCTGAACTCAATGAAGGCTTCCCTACTGGTGTCTTTATCAATTGCACTGGCACCACCTCCGTTTTGGATGTAGTCTCCACATAAATCAAACATAGAAGGTACTCATCAAACTCCTACCAGTTAAAGTCCGTGTCTGAATCGAGGGATCAGAATGATAAGAAATGAAATCAGCTGACTAACCGAATCGATATCACCAGCCTCTATGGTATCTTGCACTTTAAGTGAGCTCTTTGAACTCTCGTCAGCTCGCATCTGTAACTCTGCTATCTCTGAAGATGCGACTAGAGCTCGTGAATCCTCATCTACACAAACTGCCTCATCATCTGTGATCACAAAGTTGCACTCGTTGTGGATGTATGGCTCTAAATCCGTTGTCTGCTCTGAGCTGGCTGAATCTCTGGCTCTCAGTTCCTTTATTGTCTCTATTTGAATGCTTTCTCCCTCGACACGAAAGTATACATTCCCGCTACCATGATCAGACACGAACTTTGTTGTCACTATGAATGGTCGGCCTAATATGCTTGCGGTATCTGTCACGCATTCATGGATCTCCATGTCCAACACAATGAAGTTCATATGGAATTTCAGGCCCTGAATGGTGACGACAATGTCCTTGAATAACCCCTCTGGCCTCTTGACAGATCTATCTGCAAATCGATGTATTGTTCTACTTTGTTTAAGAGGGCCAAAGTCAAAGCAGTGAAGTAAGTCTGCCAGAAGAAGGTTAATCAAAGACCCAATTTCTGATAGAGTAAAATGAAACCGCTCCTTGTGAATGTGGCATCTGATATATGGAGCCCCTGCATATGACCTCTTGACTGGAAAATGATTCTGGATACCGAAACATGTGGCACAAATAAGCACATGGATCTCTGCACTATGGTTGTACCTCTTCTTCCTAGAGATTGTGGTCGTCTCTCTAAGATTCTTGTGGAAGAGAGGGATGCGCTCCAATGCCTCTTGGAGGGTCTGCTCAATATGGAATCTATCTGTCATCTGCTCGCTAAACTCTATCTGTTGTCTCTTTTTGGGGTTTTCAATTTTCTGACCCTTCCTTAAGTGGAGTTCTTGAGGGATGGGGATGGTTACACCCTCATCTGGAACTGGAGGGTCTGGAGTAGGAATAGGTCTTTGAGCATACAAATGGGTGGAATCCATACAAGCGTCATCAAGAATCACATCAGATGGACTCAGAGAAGAAACAAAACCTTTCCTTTATTCCTCTTTTTGTTTTTCAAAATTTTGACATTTTTTGTATTTTTCTAGAAGCATCATCCTCAGATACATAAAGAGAAGTCAAAACAACTGGAGTGTCTATACATGGACTCTTGGTGGCATCAATATCACCGAAAACATCTGAAGAAGAGACATCAGTACCACGCTCTGGCCCATTATATGGAGTACTGGTGGCGTCATCACCACCATATGCAGTATCTGGAGAGTTGATGGCATCGGTACATCGTGTGGAACATCAATCTTGGTGGCATCAACACCACCATGAACATCAAAATCAGTGACATCAACACCGCTCTCTAGCTCATTTGTTGCTCCTAAATAGGCATCCTGTTGTCACCTAGATGAGGTGTTGCTTGTTGGTTTCCTACCACTCCTAAGTGTCATAAAATCACCATCAATAAATAATGCATATCATCAAGTACCTCACTAGGAGTGGTAGACTCTATAGACTGTACTTGCTTAGATTTCCTCTTCAGGTTGTTCGGATTTCGCTCAATCTGTGCAGGTATGGTGACCTTACCCTTGATGATCTCTCTCATCTCCTGCCAGAACTCATCCATCTCTCGCCTGAAAGTGGTTTGCTGCTCTGTAAGCATGTGAGCAAGATCCTCTAAAAATGGATTCTCATACAAAGGTGCATGAGACCTGGATGGGTTGCCTCTCTGAAAGTGTTGAGGCTGGCCGCGTTGTTGCTGTTGTGAGTAGGAATGAGGGAGAGGCTGCTCAAACTGGGAGTGAGGTTGTTGCTGCCTCTACTGCTGAAGCTGGTACTGGGGTTGAGGAACATTATGCTGGGAGTACTAGGGCTGTAACCGCTGCGTACCCTATCCTGATTGTGCTAGAGGCAGCTGCTGGGACTGAGCACCTCCAGTAGACCATCTGAAGCCTGGGTGACTGATGACGTGCCAAGTGACTTGGGTTAACAACTCAACTAATCAAAGGGTCGTTGCGACCCGAATCACAAAGCTGGGTCAGTAAGAAAGAGAAAGAACCACTCAAACAGATAGATAGATAAAACAATCAAAGCATGCAAAAATGTAAGCGGTCTTCGCTATTTATATTTACTTGGTATAGAAACTAATGTCGAACACGAGGAGCATGAATAAACCTACGAAGTAGTCACAATTCAGAAAATAGAAAACAAATTTTTGGTGGTTTTAGTTTTTGCAAATTTTTATAATCTTTGAATAAAGAAATAAACTTAAGCAATTCAGAAACAAGGCAAACAACAAGCCTTTCGAATTTTTATTTATGACTAAAAATGCTCAAAAATTAAGTGAAAATATTTTTTGGTATTTTGGAATTTTAAAGTGTTTTTGGTAATTATTTGGAGATTTTCTGATTTTTTTGATTTTATAAAAATCAAACAAAGGCTAACAATGTAAAAAACACGCATTCATGATAATATTGCAAGTTAAAAATACTAAAAATGCCTTAAAGTCCTGACAATGAATTTTATAATAAAAAATATACATATACATATGTGTATATATATATATATATAAAGCTACACACAAGAACTAGAATTAGATTTTTTTGATTTTCCAGAATTTTACATGATTTTTATAAGTTTTTAAGTCTTTTGCAATTTTTAGGGTTTTTACGAAGGTTTTTCAAACAAAACTGATACTGAAAGCTAAGTACAGATTAACACACCAACCAAATTTTGTAGAATTTTTAAGATAATTTTTCGAATTTTATGTATTTTCTAAAATAGGCAAGACTCTTTTAGGAGTTATTTATTTTTAGAAATATTAAATGCAAAGCAAATAATCCATGAAAATCCCGACAAATCCTACACAATAACAAGAGTCAAGATAACTTTTACATAATTTTCCGGATTAATTTGCTATTTGTTTAATTAAATAAAAGACAGACAGTGCAGAGACACCTACTTGCAATAAAAGTAAGCTTTTGGACTAAACAATAACATGAACAAAAAGTACAGAGACAATTTTGCAATAAGTCCAAGCAAACACGCACACTACACGTGAGTCAAGCTCAAAGGGGTATAAATGCAAATACTATTAATAAACCTTCATTTCATAACAAAAGTAAAATCCAGAACAACTAATGCAAATAACCCAAAGGGTCACGTGTGAGTCCACATGCTACACATAAAGAGGGACTACATTGCAAATATTTGAAAAGATGAGGTCAAACTGCAAAGTGTATGTACTACAACATATATTTACAAAACTAAATAGCGAAACATAAACAAGTAGGGGTAAGATAGAATTATACCCCTCGGGGGCACGTGCAAGGTGCATAGGGGTTCAGGCGGCTCTGATTATCCCCTGAAAAGGATCTGAAGGTCCTACCACAGTCGGGTACGTGTGTCTGCGATGACCTGCGATATTATGGATCTGACGACCCTGGAAGTGGTGTGAGCGTATGGTGCAGATCGACCCCATGTTCTGAACATACTGTTACGAAGTAGGCGTTGATGAACGACCTGGATCAGAACTGGGGGTGGAGCGCTTCATCGATAGTAGAGAGAGGTCCTAGATGAACTTATCGGGGGCGACCATCAACTGAGTGGGGACGACAATCTAGCACTCCGATTAAGGTGTGAAGGAGCCCACTACGGATGTGAAGGTGTTTCGTGTCTGATAAAAGGGTCCGATGAAGGGGCCAACAATCGGATGAATGGAACGGGATGGCTCCGCCTGCAGCTGCTCTTCCTGAGCAGTTGGCAGTCCAAATGGTGCTCCTCGCGTGCACGAGTAGCAGCAAAGGGTAGAGCGCTCGAAGGAAAAACTCCGCCGGTCATTTCTTGCTTGGAATGATAAGGGAAGCGCAGGAGAGTGGAGCTTGACTCCTGATGATTGTGAAGGAATGGAGTCTCAACCTTAATCTCGACCCGGGGGTCGAGTTTAAGGGTGTTCAGGATGCGGAACGAAGTGTGGGGAAAGGTGTATCATCAATCGGAGCGGATGGATATATGAAATGAAGCTCCGCCCAGGTAGACATGGCAAGGGAACAATGCCGGTGGCGAAATGGAAAGAATCTAATGAAATGAGAGGTGGAATGTATGGGTAGAATACCTAAGGGTACTGACAAACTCAACCAAATCGGGTGGTGAAGGAAGTTGGAGTCGTGGCCTCAACCACGCTGCAGCGGGCGAGGAGGCTGAACGCGGAGGAGCTCTCCAGCCACGTGGTCTAGCTGCGGCTTCAGGCCACCAAGCTTCGATCTGAGGGCACTCACAGGCTGCTGTCACTCGACTGGAGTTACCTGGGGGTGAGGGAAGGGGCGAGGCACTAGCCGCGGTGCCAGGAGGCGAAATGGGAGCTTTTATAGCCAACTCGGGGGTCCAGAAAGATCAGCAAGGAGCATGAAACCCTAGAGTGATTCAGATCATCTAAAGGACCCGTGAGGATGTTAGATGTACAAGGAATCTCAGGTCCGAATCTTGAGGCAAGAGAAGCGCAGAATCGAGCTGGAAAAGTTTGAGAAGAAGCTCCAACGAATGATGTTCGATCTGACCCGAGCTAGGAGGGGGCATTGACAGGTGTTAACAATCCCTCCTGGAACAATCAGAAAATTTGATTTGATAAGTTACTTACAAATTCAATAAAAAATAGTCAATGATTTTAAATTAAAAAGTGTATAAAATAAGAAATGTTTATTATTTTTCAAACTATTTTTCTGTGATTTTTAATTTTTTATGAAAAATAAATTAGAGTATATACAATAGTATATAGTATTATATACAAGTATATTATACATATGTTTATGTACAAGTATTTTTATTATTTTATTTTTATACAAATACATTTATTTTATATTTATTTATTTACAAGGTAATTTTAGGAGTACAAAATAATTTTTTTGTTTTATTTTTGTAAATTATTTAATGATACATAATAAATAGAGAGTGTGATGTATACACATGTATTTTGTACAATGAGTGGATATATTTTTGTTTTTATTTCATTTTTTTATTTTTATTTTATTTTTAGAAATATATACAAGGGAGTAAAAATAGTGATGGGTGCTTCTCGGACTCTGACTCCTACATCTGCTACCTTCCCTTCGAAGTCTCCCTGTTCTTAGTCAAGCGGACTCGACTGGACCCGCAAATTCCCAAGAGATTGGCTAGGTGGTATTCATACTAGATCTATATCAAAACAACTTAGTAGATAGAAAGAAAAGGAAGTCTGGATTTTCCCGGAATTAACTTAGCTTTCAAGGCATGGGATGATTGATTGCATCAAGTGCTTGTTGCTTTCTGTATCCCGGGATATCTTATGAATTAGCTCTCACTCTCATTAACAAGTTTCAAGGGATAAATAATCATGTACAAATGTAGGTAGTATGCACAACACAAAGGAAGCCCTATCTCTCTCTACTTATTTTATTTTGCGATCAGGTCAAGGCTCAACCTTCTCTTGGGGTTTGGGTCACTCTGTATTTATTCTAAATACCTCCTTCCTTTTTCTTTCTCCTTTATTCTTTTATTTTTGCAGAAAAACATGCTAATTATGCAGTATTAACAAATGCATTCAGAATTTTAAGTTATTGTATTTACACATATGTGCATGATGCTTTGCAAAGATAAATATCTAAAATAAAAGAATAAAGAGTGAGAATAAGTGATTCATTAGTGATTACGGCAGATACTTGGTTGTTGTTGGTACTGGGAATACCAAATCACGTTGACTTCCATCAATGACTTTGACTTCTTGTGCAATGGTGGGGGATGGGACGCCAATGGTTGATCACTATGGTACATCACCATCTGTGTATTTGGTGAAGGTGGTTGTGGCAACTGGTACTGTGGGGCTGACTGAACATGCTCTGCCTGAATGTGGTGAACCTATCTGTATGAGGTGGATGGATGTGAAGATCTGCTCCCCTGATCATCATGTGACCTAGACTGTGGCAAAGAAGCTGTCTGTGCCTCTGGAAGGCCCATGATCTGCGTCTTCAGGTCACTCAAATTCTGGTCCAGCTCATCGATCTTGTTGAGCTTATCCAAGCCCTAGCACATCTTCTTCTCAATAATCTCCACACAATCCAACTTCTGGTTGTTAATGCCCATGTCTACAGCTGATGACTCTGCTAGTGTTGCTGCTGCGGAAGATGAACCGACCTCTATACGTGCAACTCTATGATGAGACAATGCCTAGTGGGAGGACTTCCCCTCAGTGTAGACATAGGTCCGGGTCATCACTGTGTAGTTCTCAACCATCTCCTCATAGATGGCCCATACATGATCCTCATCCTAGGAGAAATAGGATCCTCCACAAGAGGTGTTGACAAGCCCCTGCAGCTCGGGTGTCATCCCACAAAGGAAACTCTATACCAAGTTGGTCATGCTGATATCATGGTGGGACACCTATCAATGAGTTCTCTGAATTGATCCCAAGCCTCGTGGAACTGCTCGTATGGGATCATGGTGAAGTTACTGGTCATGGCTCTCGCTACATTGGTCCGAACTGACTGGATAGTACATGTTGAGTTACTCGATCCTCAACTTCTCCCAGGTAGTGATAACCTTCCCCAAGTGCTTTAGGCAGTAGGCTGCTCTGTCAACCAAGGAGAATGGAAAGGCTATCATATTGATGGTATCCTCGTACACATCCTATCGTGGACGGTACTGTAGATCATCTCGAACTCCTGCATGTGGATGTGAGGCTCCTCTGTGGAAATCTCGTGGAACTTGGGCAACAACTGGGTCTATGTAGACGGAGCTCAAAATCTCCTAGAATGGACATCAACTAAATCCACCTATGATTAAGAGTTGCACCAGGGTTGTGCAACTCCCTCATGGTGCGCAAGGGTCTAGCATCTTCTCTGGCATCTGTTCAGTCCTCGAATCTAGGAATCTCTGGTCCACCATTGGGTCTCTCAACTCTAGCATCTCTGATCTCTATCAACTTCCTAACCTCTATCATCAACAGCCTCTAATCTCGGATCTATCTCTGCATCGTCTCTAGGGATGCCAGGAGGTTGTTGTTGATCACATCATGATCAAATACATCGTGAATATCTGGCTTCTCATCCTCTCTCTGCTCTCAGGCCATCTCGTCAGACCCTGAAAACAAAAATGAGCGGACATCGAGTGTTGCCAAGTCAATAAAGAACTGCTCTGACTGCTGATGTACCTCAGGTAGTGTATCAGGAAGGTCAAAGAAGAAGGAAATGGAATTTCGGGTTCCAAGAGAGGGTCTGAGCTCTATAGAAAAACCCTAGATGAACAAGCAAGTGTGCTGTGAAGCGGTTCCATACAAGGTAGCCTAAGAGATCCCCTGCCCATCATCGTGTTGTGAGAGAAGAGTGAAGATTAGATCTGGACTGAAAAACAAATGATCAGAAAACAAACCCCCAATTCACCAACTCAACGTAATGATGACCATGAATGCTTGGTCGTTAATATTTTCAGTTTTAGAGTTAGGTGATAAAACAATTATATTAACAAGCTCACAGGTGTAGCCTCCTAGAGGAGACCGTGAATATGTCGATGAAAATGAAATCGAAATATATACAAACACCAAGAATGACAGGTAAACACTACCTAACTACCCTTGATGAGTTTCCTCGGCAACGACACCATTCTGATGACCAATTGGTTGACTAGACTTAAGTAAATGAATTAATAGTGTCATTTTCACCCCAGAAACTCGGCTATAAATCGATAAAATTTTATTCAATCACAAAATTAAATCAAGTAAAACAAGTGGTTTATGCTACTTTTATCAACCTGGTATAGAGACTAGGATCGAGCACAAGGATGCAACAGTTATTAAATGAGGGTCAATTTATTCAATGAAAAATCAACGAAAAGAAAGAAGGAAATAAAAACACACTACTCTTGGTTTTTGTGATTTTTTGTCTTTTTAATTTTTTTATGGATTTTTAATTTTGCTAAATTTTATGTTTTTAATTGTTTAAATAAAGTACAAATAAGAATAATGAAATATAAGACACTTAGCACTCTTTTGTGATATTTCAAATATGATAAAAATAACCATAAAAATCAAATAAAAATATTTTTTTGGTTTTGACATATTTATTATAATTTTTATGATTTTCAAGAATTTTTAGAATTTTTTAGGATTTTCAAAATGATTAAAATCCATGAATAAATCAAACAGTGCACAACCAAGAGTATTTTGCAAATAAAAAATAGAAAATAAGTTCAAAACTCTTGATGTTAATTTTATCAAAAAGTATAAGGTAATATTTGCAAACAGAGACAATAAACACAATTTTTGGGTTTTTGAAAGATTTTATATGATTTTTATGGTGTTTTTGTGGTTTTCCATTTTTAAGAGTTTTATAAAAGCAAATAAGATGAAAATTGGAAAGAAAATCAAATAACTAAAAAATGAAGCATACCTATTTGTTTTTGAAATTTTAGGTTTTTTTTTTGAGTTTCTATCAATTTTCTAAGGCAAACATGGATTTTTTGTGTTTTTTGAATTTTAAATAATAACAAATAAAATAAATAAATCAAACAAAAATTACTGCTCAAAGAAAATACTAGCAAGCACCAAAGAGAATTTTTATGGAATTTTCGAACTTAATTTGAAATTTATTGCAAATAATAAAAGAGAATAAAACTAAAACTTGGAACAAAGGACCTAAGTTTAAATATTTTAAGTTTTAATACCAACTAATAACAAGTACTAAACCTCAAATGCCAACCAGGCTCACAGGGGTATACATGCAATTTCGGAAAGTTACATCTATTTCAGTAACACATGAATGTTCATGGGAAAAAAGCAAATAACCTACAAAAACACGTGAGCACGCATGTGAGTGCGGTTCGACAGGACTAAATTGCAAATAGGAGAACTACGAGGTCCTTACTGCAAATGTTGAAAACTAATGTGTATAATTATTAGACTAAAAAGAAATTAGAGAAATAACAGGGGGGAAAGGGAAATATACCCTGCATGCATGTGGGGTGCGCATGGTCTGACGTACGTTTTTGATGGCGCTCTGGAAAAGATCCGACAGTCAAGACAAAAAGGGGTGACATGCGACTCAGATCAACTCTAGATTCGATCTGGGCGCCAAGATTTGGGCGTTGATGTATGTCTCAAATCAAATCTGGGGCGCTACTCTCCATACAATGGTGTTGAGATGCTTTGGACGAACTATAAAGAAGGCTTCGTCAGTTGGACTTTGATCGAGGGTATCTGGCGCTGCAAGCATCAGATCGGATGGCTGAGAGGCCCAGCACGTCGCTGAAGTGTGTCCGCGTCTGGTGGAGGCTCAGACGAGTCGTCATGCATCTCAATGATGATCTGGAGATGAGGGTACCTGTAGCTGCTCCGCTGCTCAGCTAGAGTGCGATTTGATGCTCTCACGTGCAATGACGAGGGAGTGGATTGGGCCTCCGGCGTAGATAAGGGAAGGAAGTCAAGCCTAATCTGAAGTCAAGCCTAATCTCGCTCTGATGAGCGAAGATTAGGATAATCAGGGTGCATGTGAAGCTGAACAATGCGATGGAGAAGGGATCGATGCGACTGGATGTGATAGATGGGTCTTCGATACGTGGGTCGTGGCAACGATGGCAGGCGACGACAATGATGAACTGATCAAATGAAACAATGGAAAAAAAGGAATTAGGGTACCTGATGGTTCTAAAATGGAAGGCGGATGTCGGGGAGGTGAACAGCGAGGTCATGGCCTCAACACAGCTGTGGGAGGCTGGATGCAGTAGTGGTGGTTCTGGTCAAGTATGGTTTCTTGAAACAACCACCAAATCAAGCACCGAAGATCCCCAAAGGATTCTGTCACAATCCTAGGGGGTTCTTGGTGGCTCAAGCAGCAATGAAGAGTGAACTATGGTGCGACGGAGATGGATGAGATGCTTTATAGGGTTACTCCCTGGTCCTTGGAAGAATCGAGAAGAATCATGTGAACCAAGGTGGATCTGACGCAACCTAGGTATCTGCGAAGGCCGTAGATTCAAGGCGAACAATCGGGTGTGCGATTC
Source organism: Ottelia alismoides (assembly GCA_037367405.1). Taxonomy (NCBI): domain Eukaryota; kingdom Viridiplantae; phylum Streptophyta; class Magnoliopsida; order Alismatales; family Hydrocharitaceae; genus Ottelia; species Ottelia alismoides. The sequence goes on along the minus strand of JAZKJV010009755.1, from coordinate 36,781 downwards.
GAGTTACAATGTGATCAGACCCGAGCTGGAAAAAAAGAGAAATTGGGTCCAGTGAAGTTTGCTCAGGTCGGACGTGAAAGGGGAGATGGTTGACCTGGGTCAACAAACATGGTTGGCCAATAGGAAAAAAGGAAATTAAAAAGAAAAGAAAAATCAGATAAAAATAGTAAATGATTTTAAAATAAAAAGTAACCAAAATAAAAATTAATATTTTATTTTCAAACTACTTTTTGGGTTATTTTTAATAATTTTAATAATAAATATATAATAGTATATATACAGTATACATTAGTATATATATGCATAATATAACTATCTATTATATACATATAATTTTTTATTTTATTATTTTTGAAAATATACGTAAGATTTTATTTTTCGTTTAATTACAACATATTTTAAAGAGTATATGTATATTTTTATTGGATTTTTACAAGTTAAAAAAGGAGATAATAAATTAGTATTGTGTACAACTTATACACACACACACACACTTAGTGCTATGGTACAATGAAGAGTTGGTTTTATTTTATTTTGTTTTGTAAGTTATGATTTAATTTCAATTTTATTTAATTATCCAGCATATATACAAGTGTTAAAAATACAATATATACAATAAATACATAAGAAAAAGAATAAACATATATATATATATACATACATACATACACAGGTATAGGTATTGTACAACTGTACACAATTTAATTTTGCAATTATTTTATTATTTATTATATATTGTTATTTACTAGTTTTATTAATGAAATAAATTATTCTTAGATCTTTTTATTCATGAATAAAATAATACAAGATTTATACAGAATGAACAATGATAGATATATACAGGATAAATAGGGAATGATATATACACTATATATTTTTGGAACTTTTGTGTCTGAATAAATAAGGACCCTATCTCTCCCCACTTTGTCAATCATGTCAATATTTGACATTCTCTTGGGATTCGGGTCAGTATGTACTTATTACATAATTACAACCTTCTTTATTTCTTTCCTTTTTCTTTTCTTCTTTATTATTTTATTTTGAATAAATTAGAATGTTAAATCTAAAATATTAACAAAAGTGTGCACAATGCTAATTTATTAGATTTAATAAATATATACAAATGTTTTGCTAATGAATTTGGCTAAATAAAAGAATAAAGATGATGAATTATGGATTCATCACCTTGCAACAGTTGAGTTTTCAGCGGATCGAACGATATTTATAGAAATATGCATTTTTATTTTGACTCCTAAATTTACGTGTAAGTGGTAAATACGAGAGTGTCGAACTCAGGGAGGCAAACTGTGTAAACTTGAGTTGTATAGTGGTGTGATCTAATGTGTAGGGTTTTGTGAATTTTTAGATTTTAAATTGATTTTTATCCTTTTTAATGTGTTTTAGTGTTTTGAATTTTTTAATTGTTTTTATACCTATAAGTAAGAAGTATAGGTATGCATTTTATATTTTGTATTTGATTTAATCTTTTAATATTTTTAAGATTTATGATTTTTTACTGTTTTAAAAGATTTTTATTAATTATTATAATTGGTGTGAATTTTTAAATTATTTTAAAAGTGAAAATAATGAATTTATACAAAATTGTGGGGTATTTTGATTTTTAAAAATAATAAGTAATAATAAAACTATGCATTTTATTTTGATTGTAACTAATATGAAAATACCTTAAAATAAGGTATTATACGTATTTTAGGATTTCTAATGATTTAGTTATGTTTTCTGGAAGATTTGATGTATATTTGAGTTTTAAAGGGTTTTAATAGAAGGTTTTTAATTTGTTTTTTGGCTTACTATTTAGAATATAATAAAATATATGTAATCTAATTTTTGTGGAATTTTTAGTGGTGTATTTGTATTTTATGTATTGTAGAAGTTAGTATGTATTTTCATATTTGATTTTGATTTATGAAAAATAGAAAATGATAATATTTGCAAAATGATTTAATACTATATAGGATATATTATAAGATATGTAGTAAAAATTTTATTTGATTTTTAAAATACATATTTTATTTAATACAATTTTGTATTTGTATTATTTAATATACTATTTATAGAGAGGTTTTAGATAATTGTTCCTAACGCCCAATCTTGGCGGGCTTGTAGTGTCCGACAAGTCGGATCCAACAATCGTTGTATCGGTTGCTCTCACAAAACTCGGAATGTATATTAACCTTAAATCAACAATAAACCCATGATATATGATAAAACAATAAATAAATATGAGGTAAAATTTTTATACCCTACATAAGATGTATAGTGACAAAGTATTAGGGGTCGAACCATTGAGAGCAAACTGGATATGTATAATTAATAAAAAGCAACGATTATTATTTTTTACTTTTTTAGCCATTTATAATTTTTTATGGGTTTTTAATTATATTGATTTTTTATATTTTTATATTTTTGTATTTTTATATTTTTAATTTTTATTTTCTTTTTTAATTTTTAATTTATTTATGTTTTATGATTATATATATATAATAAGGAAAAAAATGGGTCTGCCCCAACATGGCTGGCCCCACCCCATTTTTCTCATTTTTTTATTTTTATTTTTGAAAAATATCACCATGTATATTCATCCCTATAGCCCTTCTATATGTCATTCAAATTCGTCAGAAATAGAGACTTATATACCCTCCATCTAGAACAAGTAATTTTAAAGGTCTTAGAACTGCTGTAATCGTACCTATTCTAGATGGAGGGCATAGGAGTGTCTGTTTCTGATGAAATTCAAATGACATATAGGAGGGATATAGGATGAATATACATGGCGATAGTTTTCAATAAAAAATAAAATTTTGACGAAAAATGGGGTGGGGGCAACCCCATATAACCCATATAATACCAATAGTATAGCTATTATAAATATTATATAAGATATATAATACATAAATATATGGGAATATATACAAGAAAAGCCGTTTTATTTTTTAAAAGGTTATATACATTGTATATTTTTAAGTAATAATAATAATAAATGATGTATAACTATTATTATATATATAGGTTTTATTATTTTAAATATGGCAATATAAAGTAAAAATTTACAAAATAACATGTTTTCATGTTTTAAGGTTTTCTCTATTTTTGTGATTTTTATAGAATATTTGCTAGTTTTTATGCATTTTCGAAGTATTAAATATATAAAAACAGTGACTTCTTTAAATAGATCAAATTTTTTGGGTATTAAAAATAGATAATAAGTTCAAAAATACTCAAAACTATTTTAATATATACCATATAGTATAAATAAAATACATATTTTTTATTTTTAAAAAGAATTTTTCTGATTTTTATAGTGTTTTTAGGGTTTTGTAATTTTTAGTTTTTTATTTTTATATTTTTTATGATTCTTGGTTTAGAGGTATAATATATAGTAATATATAGTACTTATTTTGGTATTTTTTAAGGAGTTTTTATTTTTTTGTATTTCTATATTTAGATAGGGAATACATATCTCTTATTCTATTTTTAATAAATGAGACATTGTAGTAAAAACCTAAATAAAAAATATTGGCATAAATACACATCAGATCATGCATTTAGTATAATTTTCCAAAAATTTAACAGGAATAAAGGAAAATTGATAAAAATAGAAAGACATAAATATAAATTTACAAGATGGCAGCGGTATATTTGTGATAAAATGCAAGGGCATACAAGCTATTATCCCCAAAATATTACACGTATTTTACAATTTTTAAAACTAAATTGAAATAAACAAAAGCCGAATGGACTTTGTTGCAAATGTACAATGCCTCACGTGAGGCACGAGGACCTAGATGCAATATTCAAGAAGTATAAGGGGGTCCTCAATAATTTCTACCAAAGTTTTTAAACATTACTTAATAATTGCAAGACTGAAATGTAATACAAAAAGAGAATGGGGGTTATATGCAATTTACCCCACTTAAGCGCTTCATCAGACGTCTCTCCTTGCGCCCCGTCAGCTACTCAAGTTCAATCACGAGGTGGGGAAAATGCATCGCTTCGGCTGGAATTGAGGGCCCATATTAGATCTTGGCCCTACTTTTGATCAGACGATGTTCTATGGAGGAGGAAGAACACATAAGAACACAACACCCAGGTTACTTCAATCGATGAATCCAAGCGTCTCCGGCCATTGTTGTCTCCTCCGACCGACGCTGCTGCTTCCCGAAGGTCCACCTCACCTATAGGAGTCTTCAAGATGGTCCAGAAGCTGACTAAGGGGTCCTAGAGCTGATGTGTGATGAATCTCAGATTCATCACTCTAAATCTCATTAATTAAGCTCAAATCCCTCAAAATTATTGGCATTTCTACATTTATTTTGTATAATTAGCATTACTGCATGTTTTAATAAGAATTGCATTTTATCACTCATTTCTGCACAAAATAAGAAGCCAAAAATCCCAGCTAAAATTGACCTATAAATAGCCTAACTTCCTTGATTTTTAACTAATTCATGCTACCCAAAACCACCTCCACTGTGTACATATCACTAACAAAAATAAATGAAAAATAAAAAAAATCATTAACCCATATAAGTGGACCAAAAACCCAAACCCTAGTTCTAGGATTCCCGGACTAAAACCCTCATATCTTCCCCATCCAGTGTCCGTTTTGATCCTACTCACTTTTGAACTAATTTAAATTAAATTACCTTCCAAACAAGATCAATTCAAGTGAATCAGAGCTCGTATGTGAAAGTTGGGTTTTGGGCCTCTTGTGTACATTTTGTATTTTAGCTGATTTTGACCAAATATTTTATGTACATAATTAACCTATTTTATTTATTTCTTTTTCATTTGTCGTCTTTGATGAATTTTTTTATTAAAATGTACAAAAATCCAAATCCAAACTGAGCTTGAAATCAAAGAAACTAACCGAGTCCAAGTCCTCACTATCTGTGTATACAAAAGTTGTCTTTTTCATCTTGTATTTTATTTCTTCTTTTTCTTAATTAGTAAAAATAAAAAAAATAGAATAATGTGCAAATATTTATCTTTGTTTTTATCATATTTTTTTGGATTTTTATCTGGTTTAAAAATGACAAAAAAATTATAAAACCCAAAAATCAAGGTATTCTATGTACATGGGATACACCAAAAATATCACTTTGTGCAAATGATCGATTTTGGTTTTGACGTATTCATGAAAGTTGTAGATCTCATCAACACGAGCAATTTTTGTGAAGAAACATTTTCGATCGGAGGTCGTTAGCTATTTCTTTTCTATTTTTTTATATTTATTTTCTGATTTTTGTGGGGCTGACACGTGGCAGCTCCTGGAGCCACCACATGTCACCCATTTTTGAGGCTTTTATTTATTTGTTTTTATAAAAAATAAAAATAAAAATAAAAATAAAATTTATATAAGCCATACATGCAAGGCACGTGCCTCCTGCGCACGTGCCCAGCACGTGCTGCTCTCCTCAAGCCCCTATTCAACCGCCACGTGTCGCTACCTTTGCCGCCCGATCTCGACCGATCGAACGACCGAGGTTCATCATCTTCAACCTCCCCTTTCCCAATCTAGGAACCACCGCCGCACCCACGAATATCGGCCGCCCCTCCCACAATTTCACCGCCGACTTCCAAATCAAACAACGCCGCCGCAAATCTCGCACAACCGCCTCCACCCACGTATCTCGCCCTCGTCAAAACCCTAATTGGATCTCTTATCTTTGCCACCTCTCTCTGATCCAATCTCGTCAAGCCCAATCGCGATTTCCATCAAATCCCACACCCCAACTTCCATCTCCGGTGAGAACCCCTTCTCCTATTTAACTCCGAGCGTTGCCTCCCTCGATCTTCATCCACTGCTACCCTAAACTTCAAAGTCCTCGCCGGTGGTGACAACCCAGCGAGCCTATCAAGACAGCGAGATCCAAGGTCCCAGTACCTTGCTACATCACGACGGTCCTCTGCCATTAAGTGCCCTACTCCAACCGTCACCATCGAGCCACCGACATCAACTTCTTCTTCGACAACTCTACATCATCATCATCAACCCCAGCTACGCCAAAGTCTCCGACAATGTAATCGTGCTTCAACAACAGTGCTCCTTCGATGATCCATGGCCGTTTGTCAGCCCTCGCCTCCGCTGACGATTGTGGCCTACCGCTCCACCACGACCTGGCCTTCCCCTGCTCCAGCCGCCGGGAACGGACCTGAGACCCCCTCCCCCCGTAACATGCACTACACAAGCGGTCGGGGGGAGAGAAGATCCTTCCCATGTGACGCATGGAAAGATTTCAACAAAGCCCCTCTAGTGCTACCGGCTCAACAACTCACCCCCTTACTTTTTGCACCTCATTCCCTAGCCAGAGGCACGTGACCCTATAGCAATTTTGCAACAAACTCCCCTAGACTTACGGTAATTAAATCTTGGTCCTTTTTCATTTTATTTTGCATATTTATATATTGCATAAAGACCCCCATATTCCCCCTCATTTTGGCCTCTACGTTGCTTGTTTTTATTTATCAAAAATAAGAATTTTATTCGTTAATTAATTCTCTACATTGTGGCATATGCTTGACATTTTTATGATCAATGGTTAATTAATAATTAATTATTTTATGGAAAATTACATACTTTGCCCATTTTACGCTCTGATTTTTATAATTGATTACCATTGCTCTAAAAATTGCCGAAAAATCATGAATTGTAGAATTAATTGTGTTTAACATTATGCCAAAAAAGAATTGCATTTGCATGAATGGTTTGCCTTGTAAAAATCATCTTACATATTTAGATCGTTAATTTTTAATAGGTATTATATCTGATACTTTTAAGGTTTAGGATTTTTCTGAGATCAATCACCTAGTGATAGATCATTGGATAATTTTATCCCTTGAAAATAATTAGGTTTAATATTTATTATAATGAAATAGTGAAATTCACTTTATTTGCATTTTAAAATTCATAAAAAATTTATCTTGCATCCAAAAATTCCAAAAAAGTTACAGTGCATTCATTTCATCATACTTATCATTTTGGCCAAGTTTGATATTTTTTGGAAATCGTTTGATTGGTCTATACATTTTAGTCCCTAAAATAGGATAAAGTTGCATTTTGCATCTCTAATTGCATTAAAAAAATTACAAAAAAAGTCCACCTCGAAAACCATGCACAAACTTTGATAGACAAAATTCTAGGTTGTTCCTTTGCCTCCTTGTGTTCGAACTTAGGACTTACCCAAGTAAAATAAACATAAAACCACATCGATTAGAATTGACAAAAATTTCGTGTGGTTATTTCTTGACCGATTCCGATTGCCTGCCTACAATGAAACAACATATTTTTAAGCGAACAATAATCCAATCCACCCTATTTAACTAGGGCGGTCCGCGAACCGTCAGATGGTGCCGTTGCTGGGGAGGCAAACAACTTAGTTTTGTTTATGAATTATTGTTTGGTTTTTCGCATTCTGGTAGTCTGACCCCCGAATTTTCACTGTAAACTCCATTTTTCCTGCGTTTATTTTTATTTTATTTTTAGCGTTTATTTTCTTATTTTATTTTTAAGTCACTCTCTTACATTCTCTCTCTTCTTTTTCTTGCGAGGTATCCGACGTACGTGGAGCGGTTTTTCAAGAACTGATGCATCTTCATTGACTTCTGAAAAAAATCGTAATTAAATTAAGATCGAGTCGAGTTGTAAGAGAGCATAGAGTCTAGGATTTTATTTTCTTCTATTTTTTTAATTTCTGTAATTAATTGCTCATTTATAGCGGTGTCCGTTTGGACTCTTGCGTGTGTAAAAAGACCTTGAACTTTTTCTGTGGTGTGTCGTGGCCTGTTTCACTCTTCGGTGAGGGTGGGGCCTGACTTGAGTGGCACTTAGGATAGACCTGCACTTACGGCTCTTAAAGCATTTAAAATTTTTTGATTGTGCTCGTAGAACCTAAGGCCACACTTTCACTTTAATTGAGACACACATTAGATCGTTCAATTTAGCCAAATTCAACTCAATTCTTTCCCTCTAATAGAACTTTCTGCTAGGTGCGGTTTTTTATCGGCTTGCATTCATTTAGAGTAATCTTTAAATTCTTGTATTGCATCCCACATGGAGATTGCGAGGAATCACTGTAAGTCTTCTAACTGAGCATACATCATCGTTTTTCACGTGCATCGGCTTTTCCCGAAAGTTTCCCTCCTGTTTTGTCACATAATATTAAAAGGAAATTGGGACTAGACGATAACATTCTTTTGTGCTCACTTAAATTTCCAGTGATCGCCTAGTTAAAATTGGGACTGCTAAACATAGCCGATTTTTAATTACCCTTAAAATCAAGAATTTTTGTGGGAGAGCAACCCCGACCTTGGATTCATTTATTTTTCTGAGCGAGCGAGAGACGACACTTAAGGTTAGAGCCCAACTCCAAAATTTTCGTTCAGACTACTGATTTTAAAAATAATTAGCTACTTCTCACTGAGGATCTATGGGTAGCCGGTAAATGGTTTGGATTTCCTTAGCAGAGTGGGTGGTTTAGGGGACACTGCGTAAGGTTCCATCCTCAAGTAACATGGGTAGCCATTTTACGGTTCGTACTTATACCTATACTGGATGAAAGTATGCACTACTAGAAGTAGGAACTCAGGACAGTCTTTAAGAAAATTTTCGGCACCTAACAACTCGCTAAATTATTTTCCAAGATTGTCTTATCACCAATTAAAATTGAAAAGATAAAAGCCGAACTCTTGCGGCTTCGTTGTGTATGTTGGTGAACCCGGGGTTTGATTTGTATTTGCTTTGGTGTACGTGATGAACCGGGAATTCGACCCTCTAATATTGCGAAATTAACATTCAAAGGTCATTGCAGGCGGGCTGAATTAGATCCATCAAAGACCATCTAATTTAGATATATCAAGAAATCAAATGGTCCTAATTTATTTTACTTGGTGAGAAACAAACGTCGAACTCAGGGATACGAGCCTCTCTCGTGATTATCCAGATTTTTATCTATCTATTTAAGCATTGAGTTAAATACAAATAGGTCAAACAATGCTAAAGGATGAGACAATGCATTAAAGAAAAGAGTAAACATGCATTATTTTATTTATTTTAATCATGTGAATAAATGCGATGCAATGCAACACAAGTAATATGCCCTAGATAGAATAAATATGGTGAGCAAATTTACATGCGTCAATTTCAGGTTTATTTAAGGTGACCGACTTGATTGACAAGTTGAACAAGGCACAAGTTGAGTAATAAGAGACACATGGCTTACAAAATAATACATCAAAATTCATGTGGCCAAAATAAGAAATTAAATATGCCAATAAAAAGTACACCAAGCAAGCTTTGAAATGAGACTGAAATCAACTGAAACTGAAATATGATGCTCAAGATATGCAATAAAGAAGATAAGGGCATAACTGAAAGAAAACATGAAATGAAATTACAAATAGGTCCTTGGGAGGCGAAAAAGATCGGGACCATCCCTGTAAATGACCCACACGTACAAGGATATTTTTGAAATTTTTGAAACTAGCGAGGATTTATTTGCAAAATACCCAAGATACGTGTGAGCAGCACGTGATGCAGGAACTGAATGCAATATGGAGAAGTTGGCGGGGTCCCTATGAAAATAACCCATAAAACAAGTGCATGGCACGTGCTCTTCCAGGCTCGGAGTAAGTTCAGGCTCGGTAGAAGCTCGATGTAGCTTCGGATCGGCTCGGGACAGACGAACCATTAGGCTCTGTCTCGGATCAGGTTCGGAGCACCCGAGCCCACTGGTCTGGTGCTGAGACTTGGTGAAGTGCATGCGCTGACACATGGAACATCGGTAACTGTCAGATCTCACTGATCCGACGGTGTCTGCAGATTGCGAGAGATGGCAACATGGCATCTTCTGAGCTGTTAGATGAGCTCCGAGAGAACGCATCCGACGGCTCCTGCTCCTCCTTCCTCCTCTACAGCGGGCGATGAAGTTCGAGCTCTGGTGAAGGGGCTTGAGCTCCGCCTCTCGATCTTGGTCACGGTAGTCTACCTCGGAGTTCCCTCGACGTATATCGATGTAGCTGGAAGCTCGGGGAAGACGTCGGACCATCTGGGGCTGACCATCGGGGCTGAGTTGTCGGAGGTGAAGTGAATGAAGTTAGCTCTGATGGTCTTCCAGCCATTGAAGGAGTTTCGCCTGCAAGTTAGTTCTAAACCTTCTGTGCGTGTAGGTGAATTAGGTTGCATGTGTGCGGGTGTGTGAGGTTCCAATCAAGCAGATGGAGGAGAGGAATCGGAGCTCCTCTGCCGGAGAGGGCGAAGGAGGTGGGTAGGGGGTGATCAGAGGCGAAGAAGGGAGAGAGTATGATCGGAGGTACTGGCGTGAAAGGGGGTTGTGCGAGGAAGCTTTCGATAGGATCAATGGAGGAGGGGGTTGTCGGCAGCGGCCTAAATAATTAAGTAAAAAGTCAAAGAAAATGCAAATGAGGTCGGAGGGGGCTTACCTGAGGTCGGCCGGAGCGGAGGCTTGTGCGCGAGCTCCAAGGAGGAGCTCTGGTCATCGCTGGACTCCCCCAGCCATGGGGAGTAGCTTGGCGGGCTTGGAGCGCCGCGACGCCGTCGTGGGAAACAGCGGGTCGACACCCGGAGGAGGTAGGTCGTCTTTGCTCGATCCTCCACCTCCCCCTGTCATAGGGAGATGGAGGAGGGCTGGGCCGCTCCCCGCATAAAGGTGGACGATGGTAATCGGAGGGGGAGGCGGAGTATTTGAAGGTGGTGATGGCAGTTCTGATGGGGGGAGTTGTGGATTGCGAGGGAATTATGGGGCGACTGGAGGAGGACCGTGGATGGTGGACGTGCCCGCGAGGAAGAGGAACGATAGGGGAAAGTCGTGGGATGGTTAGTAAGGGAAGAAGTCGTCAGAGATGGCAGGAAAAATGGGAAGGGTGGAGGTGGATCGTGAGTAGCGAACGTGGGAAAGAGGGGGGCTGGAGGTAGGAGACAAGGTCTCAGTAGTTGGATCTTGCGATCCAACAACGGAGAAGATGGCGCTAAGGAGCGGCATGGATTAGATCGTCCAAGGCGATGCGATCGAAGGGTCACGGATGATGCCACATGTCGCTTTGGAGGCGAAGCGAGAGCGGACGAGCGTGATTACTTTAGGACAACGATCGGATGGTGGCGTTCAAAGCGGAGATGGACGGTTGCGATAAAGGGATTTGGAGGTGACCGTGTGGTACAGGATACGCCACGTGGTGGGCTATGATTGGGGTGCGAACGAGTGGCGGAGATGAGAGGCGGGGGCGTGATATGACGGTGGTGTATTAAGAGCGTATTGGACGACAATGATCAAAGAGACAAAGGCGAGATTGGAAGGCGCATAACGTGCCACATGGCAAGATATGGGTGAGGCGCTAACGAGCGGTGTAGATCCGAGATGGGGGAAGATTAGACGGTGGGGGACCAAGGCATGCGTGGAGATTCTCTGGCTGTTGGACCAATAAGGGATCCAAGGCCGTGGGCGAGGGCGGATAGTGCAAAGGGCTCCGGGCCACGTGGCTCAACCAGAAAGGACCACGTGGCCCAATCAGATTATTAGGAAAGAAAAATTGAAATATGAGGGATCAAATGGCCGAATTTGAGAAAACTCAAAACATGAAAGTTGTAGATCTCGATGATATCTACAAATTTCATGTTGACCAAAAATGGAGATGAGGTCATTTAAAGCCACAAACTATTTTTGGAGTGTACTTTTAAGGCTAAAAATACCACGAATTTTAGTTTTGACATTTTTTTGTGATTTTTAATTTATTCAAGACTCTGATAATTACAAGACTTTATATGGATTTTATTGACACATAATTAAGCAAGGGGGTTAATAATGGAGAATTGTGATGATGAAATCGGGTTTCATCACCCCCCTATACTTAAACTATGCTCGTCCTCGAGCATCAAAGAGAATGAATAAGCTGGATTAACCCCCTTGTGCATGTAAGTACAGGATCCAATTTGTTCAAGTCTACTCAATTTTAGAGGTCCAAAATTCTAGAATTCAACCCATCCTTAATCAAGAGGCACCCAATTCCTCTAATTCTCTAGACTCTCTCTGATGTACATATACACTAAGGATATGAAATTTAGTGCTGACTGCAATTCCGAGAGTACAGTCAAAACGTAACCCAAAGTCTTGATCCAATAAATTCTCCTAAGGACCCAATCCTCAACACTAGGGAATAAATCAAATCTTGCATCCAGTCCAACGTCTCTTTAGTTGTCAGACTTAGAAAATGTTGATGGAAGGCCAGTAATGGAGGGCATGGGATTGTGTCATTTCTTCTCTCCCTCTCATTGGAACAAGGATTCTCTCTTAGTGCCTTATTACGCAACACATTTTTTGGTGATGATCAGTGCGTCCGTCAAGAGAAGTTGGAGCCGTCTGCACTTGTTTTCTTGGGAATACACCGGGTTGTGTCTTTTTTGAGTACCTATCGTACCTTCGACACCCAAACTTGTAGCATTTACGATGCAGAGCCCTTTTTTGGTGCAAGCCCGACTCCTAATCGTAATAGCGGTGGTCCAAGTGGATACTTTGAAAAGTTTGGGAGCGCTCGCCTTTGGTGGAAGCTCTTTGATATTTGACTTTGTGGAATGAGAGCTTTTCTTTGAAATTTGATTGATTTGTAGCATTTTTGGCTAGCTCCACTGCTTTTACCAAGAGTTGGCGCACACTGATCAACAATTTTTTTATTTTATCACACCCTGGAATATAGGTTCATGTCAAGAGATTAGTATAAGAACCAAGTTCTCATACTGGCTAAAGTTGCTGACACTCAGGTTTCATGAAGCCTCCAAAGATTTTATCCCATCCTCGAGCATTATTAGATCAAATCCAAACTCGGATTCCTCATTCCAATCCGCCAAGTGAAGAGTCAACTCATCTCATCGCAACTGCAGTCGTGCATGTGATGTGCTCATCATATTCTTATTGGTCTGAGATTAAGCATGAAATATAGCATGCAAATCTAGAAATCTAGGGGAATGGGGATGATTAAGTCTAAGACCCTGATGACTAAGGCTGGTTAACCTAAAATCTCAAGACCTCACAAATCAAGCTTCCTTGAATCATTTCAGATCATGGGTGGAAGTGTAAAAGTAGAGGATTAATCCAACTCCTTCATTCTAAAACAAAACATACATTTTTTTAAAGCATCAAGAGATATTAGGACTGCCTAAACTCAATTAATTAGATGCATCTGCATTCAGCCATTATGGATGCAAGTACAGGCCGGAGCCCGTTACTTGAGGACGGGGCCTTACGCGATGTCCTCTAAACCATCCAGTCTGCTAAGGGCGAACCCTCACTGAACACGACTACTTACTTGGGCTTAGTAATCACTAATGACTCTTAAAGGATTTTTGTATTTTCTCATTATTATGGATTTTAATTTAAAGGTTAAAACAATTGTTAGACTCAACTTTCCTTGAAAAGAGAAAGAAGCTTTCAAAACCATGTCACACAAATAAAAATTTTCAAAACATTTTCAAAAGATTTTTCAAAACAAGGAAAACTCATTTTTCAAATCATCTTCGAAAATATTTTTATAAAAATAGTGTAACATAATATGGAAAAAATTGTGAAAACATTTGAGTCCTCTTAGTTCAAAGGATTTTACTTTAGCCAAAAAGTTTTAAATTTTTCAAAATTTTCAGATTATAGCTAAAGTAAGTATACTGTATATACGTTATACCCCCCGATACTTAAACTTTGCTATGTCCTCATAGCACTAAATGATACAAGTCGATAGGTCCATTTAAATATAGAGAAATATACGGGAATCAAGGAGGGCTCCCCATATACTTAGGTTAGAAATAACCTAAGTATAAAGGGAAGGAAAGATGAGTAGAGAAAATCACAGGGACTCGGGTCCCCCCTATACTTAGGCTGAGATTAACCTAAGTATAAAGATGGAGTTCTGATGTTGGGAGAGGCCCAAGGTGAACGAAGAAGAAGGATAGATACACAAGTGAGCGGATGAATCTAAGGAGATTAATGGAGTGACTAAGGCTCTAGGGAGTGTATCGAGGCAAACATGGCTCAATCAAGCATGCAAGACCCTCAATTTCACCAACTCACACATGAAACCAGCCAAAGTTGTTTTATTATCTTGTTGGTTTTGTTGGTGATTAAAACATTATACTTTACGCAGAAAAAATGTCAAGTAAGAATCAATGCGTAAGAGAGGGTGTTGCTCTCCCAAAAACAAATTTTACTCCATTTTTAGGTTGACTTGCAATTAACAGTCCCAGTTATTTAAGGTTGTCACAGAATTAAGATGAGCTCAAAAATCAAGCAATCATCGTCTACCGTTTATTCCCATTTTCCATTAACCTAGGTGATCAAGCTAGGAAGGGAAATCGAGACAAACCATGTATTCGATAAAAACCATGATCTAAGCTAAGCGATAAAATATGCAGTGCCTTGGCGAAAATCCGTGAAAATTTGGATTGTTTTAAAATCAAAGTCATGTATGCAAGTCGATCAAAAAGCCGCACCTAATCATGCTTCTATTAGCAAGGAAGAATGTCTATTAAATTTGGCTAAGTGAAGCGAGATTATGTGCGTCTAATTTTTTTTAGCGTGTCCTACCTACGAGCAAGCACGTAAAAATGTGAATGTTAAACTAAGCTCGAAGAGTCGCGTGCCTGGTCCTAGGTCGACACTCAAGTGGGGACGATCCCCACACAACCACAATCATTCGATTACAATCGCGAGTCTTCGATCGAAGACCGCTGTAAAAGACGATTATTACATGAGACAATGATGTGAAAAATGACACATTTTTTTCTTTCTTCTCGACGTGCTCCAAGCGTGCTTCTGCGGCACCTCACAGCGGGTAGCTACTGCTCCTCTCCTCCTTGAATAATCAAAGGCCCTACCACAAAAGCAAAGGTTAGAGATCAATCGAGAAGAAAATTTTATAGTGCAAGATAAATGGACAACTTGACCTATAAAAAAGAAACACTTAATTAAATAAATAAAAACCCAAAAAATACAAGAAATGAGCCATGTCCCCGGCAACGACGCCATTTGAGAATTCGGCCCGCTAATATTGCGAAGTTAACATTCAAAGGTCATTGCAGGCGGGCTGAATTGGGTCCATCAAAGACCATCTAATTTAGATATATCAAGAAATCAGATGGTCCTAATTTATTTTACATGGCAAGAAACCAAGGTCGAACTCAGGGATACGAGCCTCTGTCATGATTATCTAGATTTTTATCTATCTAATTAAGCATTGAGTTAAATATCAATAGGTCAAACAAATGCTAAAGGACGGGACAATGCATTAAAGAAAAGAATAAGCATGCATTTTTTATTTTATTTTAATCATGTGAATAAATGCGATGCAATACAACACAAGTAATATTCCCTAGATCAGAATAAATATGGTGAGCAAATTTACATTTGTCAATTTCAGGTTTAATTAAGGTGACCGACTTGATTGACAAGTTGAACAAGGCACAAGTTGAGTAATAAGAGACACATGGCTAACAAAATAATACATCAAAATTCATGTAGCCAAAATAAGAAATTAAATATGCCAATAAAAAGTACATCAAGCAAGCTTTGAAATGAGACTGAAATCAACTGAAACTGAAATACGATGCTCAAGATATGCAATAAAGAAGATAAGGGCATAACTGAAAGAA
Source organism: Ottelia alismoides (assembly GCA_037367405.1). Lineage (NCBI taxonomy): Eukaryota > Viridiplantae > Streptophyta > Magnoliopsida > Alismatales > Hydrocharitaceae > Ottelia > Ottelia alismoides. Next base: position 21,114 of record JAZKJV010009755.1, on the reverse strand, counting down.
AACATGAATTGAAATTACAAACAGGTCTTTAGGAGGGACTAAAATGTAAACACGAAAAAGATCAGGACCTTACCTGTAAATGACCCACACGCACAGGGGTATTTCCGTAATTTTTGAAACTAGCAAGGATTTATTTGCAAAATACCCAAGATACACGTGAGCAGCATGTGATGCAGGACCTGAATGCAATATGGAGAAGTTGGTGGGGCCCCTGTGAAAATAACCCATAAAACATGTGCATGGCACGTGCTCTTCCAGGCTCGGAGTAAGCTCAAGCTCGACAGAGGCTCGATGTAGCTTCGGATCGGCTCGGGATAGACGAACCATTAGGCCCTAGCTCGGATTAGGTTCGGAGCACCCGAGCCTACTGGTCTAGTGCTGAGACTCGGTGAAGAGCGAGCGCTGACACGTGGACCATCGGTAACCGTCAGATCTCGCTGATCTGACGATGTCTGTAGGTTGCGAGAGATGGCAACGTGGCGTCTTCTGAGCTGTTAGATGAGCTCCGAGAGAACGCATCCGACGGCTCCTACTCATCCTTCCTCCTCTGTGGCGGGCGGTGAAGTTCGAGCTCCGGCGAAGGGGCTCGAGCTCCGCCTCTCAATCTTGGTCATGGTAGTCTACCTCAGAGCTCCCTCGACGTATATCGATGTAGCTAGAAGCTCGGGGAAGACGTCAAACCATCTGGGGCTGACCATCGGGGATGGGTTGTCGGAGGCGAAGTGAATGAAGTTAGCTCTGATGGTCTTCCGACCATTGAAGGAGTTTCGCCTGCAAGTTAGTTCTAAACCATCTGTGCGTGCAAGTGAATTAGGTTGCATGTGTGCGAGTGTGTGAGGTTCCAATCGAGCGGATGGAGGTGAGGAACCGGAGCTCCTCTGCCGGAGAGGGCGGAGGAGGTGTGTCGGGGGTGATCAGAGGTGAAGAAGGGAGAGAGTATGATCAGAGGTACTAGCGTGAAAGGGGGTTGTGCGAGGAAGCTTTCAAGAGGATCAACGGAGGAGGGGGTTGTCGGCAGCGGCCTAAATAATTAAGTAAAAAGTCAAAGAAAATGAAAATGAGGTTGGAGGGGGCTTACCTAAGGTCGGGCAGAGCGGAGGCTTGTGCGCGAGCTCCAAGGAGGAGCTCTGGGTCATCGCTGGACTCCCCCAGCCATGGGGAGCAGCTCGGCGGGCTCGGAGCGCCGCGACGCCGTCCTAGGAAACGACGGGTCGACACCGGAGGACGTGGGTCATCTTCGCTCGATCCTCCACCTCCCCCTGTCACAAGGAGATGGAGGAGGGCTGGGCCACTCCCCGCGTAAAGGTGGACGATGGTAATCGGAGGGGGAGGCGGAGTATTTGAAGGTGGTGATGGCGGTTCTGATGGGTGGAGTCGTGGATTGCGAGGGAATTATGGGGCGACTGGAGGAGGATCGTGTATGGTGGACGTGCCCGCGAGGAAGAGGAGCAATAGGGGAAAGTCGTGGGGTGGTTAGGAAGGGAAGAAGTCGTCGGAGATGACAGGAAAAATGGGAAGGATGGAGGTGGATTGTGAGTTAGAGAACGTGGGAAAGAGGGGGGCTAGAGGTAGGAGACGAGGTGTCGGCCGTTGGATCTTGCGATCCAACGGCTGAGAAGATGGCGCTAAGGAGCGGCTTGGATTAGATCATCCAAGGCGATGTAATCGAAGGGTCACGGATGATGCCACCTCTTGAGGCGAAGCAAGAGCGGACGAGCATGTTTACTTTAGGGCAGCGATCGGATGGTGGCGATCAAAGCGGAGATGGACGGTTGCGATAGAGGGATTTGGAGGTGATCATGCAGTGCTGGATACGCCACGTGGAGGGCTATGAGTGGGACGCGAACGAGTGGCGGAGATGAGAGGCGGGGGCGTGATCTAACGGTGGTGTATTAAGAGCGTATTGGATGGCAGTGATCAAAGAGACAAAGGCGAGATCGGAAGGCGCATAACGTGCCACGTGGCAAGATATGGGTGAGGTGCTAACGGGCGGTGTAGATCCGAGATGGGGGAAGATCAGACGGCGGGGGTCCAAGGCGTGCGTGGAGATTCTCTGGCCGTTGGATCAAGAAGGGATCCAACGGCCCTGGGCGAGGGCGGATAGTGTAAAGGGCGCCGGGCCACGTGGCTCAACCAGAAAGGGCCACGTGGCCCAATAATATTATTAGGAAAGAAAAATTGAAATATGAGGGAACAATTGGCCGAATTTGAGAAAACTCAAAACATGAAAGTTGTAGATCTCGATGAGATCTACAAGTTTCATGTTGACCAAAAATGGAGATGAGGTCATCTAAAGCCACAAATTATTTTTGAAGGGTATTTTTAAGGTAAAAATACCATGAATTTTAGTTTTGACTTTTTTTTGTGATTTTTAATTTATTCAAGACTGATAATTACATGACTTTATCTGGATTTTATTGACACATAATTAAGCAAGGGAGTTAATAATGGAGAATTGTGATGATGAAATCAGGTTTCATCAGTGCGTGAGCCGATTTCGAAGATCAAAAGCTGTACATTTGTACCCTCAACCTCCTTGATAAAATTTTTTTACTATCTTGTGCACTTGCACCAAGATCAAATATGACGAGTCATCATCAACTTCCTTTGATAAACATAATACAATGGTCCGAATACCCATCAGATCTATATTATGAAAATGAATTTGTCTCGATTAGACCCAAATCAATTAAATCCTCTTCTTTCAATAACCTCCGACATTTGAGAGAGATTCTGACTCTCAAATGAATCCATTGAATTCCAAGCCATTCTACTCGAATCATCCTACCACCCATGACCACATACCATCTTGGACTGAACCGTCATATTCTCGGTTTCTCGCTAATGAACCATTTCAAGATCAAATTACTTTTGAATCTCATGACTGGCCGAGAAACAAAATACAGATGGAGAGACCCACACTTAATGATCATCAGCGTTGGATTGACCGTGATGATCAGATCCCTATTGACCAACCTGAATACCACTCCTTCGACCAACCTACACATACAGAAGTCCAAATGGATGATATCGACACATATGCAACCTATATGACTCCATTATTTGAGGATACGATCAATCATGACCATGGAAGTAGAATCTACTCAAACCAGCAATACATGCCTGAGTCACGACATATTGAGTATGAGACCTACACATTCCAGCAAAATCTTTCCACTGAGCAGCCTCCTTCCATAATTCTTGAGGAGAAATTTTCAGAAAATAATGATCATATATCAGATATTCCAAGAAACTCTCCTCTCAGCACATACAGGAAAATGGAAGATGAAATTATTGAATCTCAACTACAAGAACACACACCGACTGCTCCCATGATTGATCATGAAAAGATTTTTGAGGATGATATTTCAAGGATAAATAAGAAATTTGAATTAATGGAGGAAAAATTCAGAAGTTTTACTGATCGACTTAGTTTATTTTATGGGAGCTCGGATATAAAAATGAATGTGGAAAAGATTGGATCTCATGTTAAAATTCTGAGGATATTCATAAACCTAAAGAATATGTTCACCCTAGGGACGATTCTGACAGTGGCACTTCTGCATATTACTCCCCTATGAATGACTACGCCTCTGACTCTTACTTGGAACATCAAAGCCCCTGCTCATCTGAGGAACACACCACATCTACACACCACACAGATAATACCAAAAAAATTGAAATATTAAAAAAAACCAAAAAACCGAAAATCGAGAAAAATTCATAAAATTTGATACTGAAGAAGATATGAAGAATTTGGATCCTACTTTACGGGAAGCACTAGAGAAAAGATTGATTTTTGAACTTCCCTTTATACAGGCCATTGAACACTTCCCCGACCTTAAAGGATTTATAATGGACAAATTAATAATGAAAAAGTCGGGCAGGATAAGAACAAAGACTGAAAGACATATCTTGTCAATGGCCTCCTCCTTAGTGTCGAGGAGAAAAACCAAGAGCTACATAGTGAAGTGGTTGCCCAGATTTGATTTTGAAATCAAAAACACATTTTTTACCCATGCTCGAATTGATGACGATTCACCAATCAATATCCTCCAGACCTCTGTATTTCATGAGCTCAAACTCAAACCTATCAGGAAGATACAAGAGATCGTTCAATTGGCTGACCGATCGATAAAGCGGACGAGAGGAATCATTTCTGCCTTCATGACATTCCAAGGTGCTCCGCTCAAAGTGGACTTCACGATCATTGATATTGAGCATCAAGGAGAATTCGCACAGTCTCCAATTATTCTCGGAAAGTCATGCTTGGCATTGGCTAAAGCAATTATTGAATGTGGGACTTGGAAAAATCAATTTTACAGCATTGGAGCACTTCGATCTACCCAGTCTTTGAGGAACCATTATTTTCTGAGGCAACCCATGAAGTCCTCGACAGCCGTAACCATGAAGTGGTAGAAGAGCCCTACCCCATTGCTACAGCTGAGATAGCATTTGTTGATGAGACTATTGGTTTAGAGACTCCCCCTCCTGCTCCATTCCCAGCTGCTCTCACCATGGAAAATCAAATATATGAATCATATGATCCGGGGACGTATGCATGGTCGCACCCTGGATCAACCTATTATGACTACCTTGATCACATCAACTCGACACAGGAATGCTCCAATGTCAAATCAATTGAGAACGAACATGCATAGACTCTCCCCACTATTTCAATTCATGTGGATCTCACAATAGAAGAATGTTTCTTATATGATCCTTAGACATATGCATGGTCGCACCCTGGGTCAACCAACTCTGGATACCTTAACCAAATCATCCCAACTCAGGAGTGCACCAACATTAAGAAGACTAAGAACAAACACGCAGGACGAACACCGACCAAAGAGAAGAATTCCAATGGTTATTCATCTAGAGACTCAAGTGGACCAACAACTTCGCAAAACAAAATGACTACTCCTTCATCTAAAAAGAAAGTCACCTTTGACCTTCCGTAAGAGGAATCATCAGATGAACCCTCATTAGGTCCAGAAAAGGTAATCTACATGAGTGAAGTCTGTTCGACTATTCTAAAACCATATCTTCGCAAGGATCCAATCTTCGATTCCCATTGGACGACTCCCGTTCCTCACTATTATTCATCAAAAGTTGATACTCCTACTCTCATCAAATACACTGGAATTATTTCATATGAGCTGATTGAGACTAGTACTTCGGAGTATTCATCCGAGGACAAATCGCTTGATCTCAAGAAGGAACGAATTCTGAGGAAACAACTGAAGAAACAAAAAGACAAGAATATCTGGAGTGTGTCCACTTTCAAATACTCTTCCTCTGAGGATAATTCCGATGATGGTTATCTTTCATCTGACTCAAACGCTTCATCTACCATCCATCATGATTTTTCTGAGGATAACACTGATAATAGTTGGGAATAATATGCTTCATATCCTTCTCATCATTACGATCTCCCACCATAGGATCACAAGAAGATCATCCGAAAACAACCTTAATCATCGGCTACCCATCCTCCCTCCCGACCACATCAGTCTCCTTGTACATCTTCTTCCCCTACTTAGGCAAAGGCCTAAGTATAGGGGGGTTCTGATGCCATCTGTACATACCACTCTCCCCATCTCACAATCATTCCATTTCCACCCTTCTTCTATGCTTAGCCTGACCAGAGCCTAAGTATAGGGGGACCGATGCCATCTGTACATACCACTCTCCCCAGCTCAAGATCATTCCATTTCCACCCTTATTCTATACTTAGACTGACCAGAGCCTAAGTATGGGGGAACCGATGCTCATCTATATATACTCTCCTCATGCACATATCCCGACCACCTCATTTTTTCACGCTTCTTCTATACTTAGACTGTTTACAGTCTAAGTATAGGGGGAGCGGACCAATCTATCTTTTTCTTTTTCTTTTTCACTCTCTTACGCTTAGCTCGAGCTATGTCTTGTTTACGCTTCTTGTACTGTGAGGACACAACACTCGCTAAGTATAGGAGGGTCTGTATATATACTTTGTATATATTTTACCCATATCTCGTACTTTCATGTAAGTATATATGTATTTACGGGGTGGGTAACTAACTTGAAAAAAGAGGAAAAAAAGTTTTGCTACTAACACTGACTGTGTCCAACCCAAAATTTTTGAAAAAAATGGCTTCTTATTCATTTTTGCATTAGAAAAATCCCTTGCATAAAAAATAAAAAAAAATCACAAAAGAAAAAAAAATGTGTCTTCATTTCACACACCTGCACTTCATCCAGCATCACATTCATTTGCATCTGTGAAAAGGTCTTTGGGTTCTGAGATGAGTTATGAGCAGAAACCGAGAGTGGTCTGGACTTGACCTTAATCCTCCTAATTTTCTGAGGAACTTCACCGAGAAATAGGATTTTAGAAGCTTCAAGTCTTTGACTTAATTCTTTAAGTTCAACATGACAATGTGCAACGTTTGACTCTTAGTGTCTAAACTGGTCTCTTCATTCTGGGTACAACTCTGGAATAAGGAATTAATTTGTACTCTCGCACTATGCACTTAGATCAACTAAGACGGGGTGTTGGAAGATTGGGTGAGTTTCTTTTATGGTAGCATGGAAATCTAAAGACCGGAGTACGGGTTGAAATAAAGCTTCGGAAAAGGGATGGATGGCTGGGCACAATTTTTTCTAAGACCCCAAAACATGTACGGAAAAAAAGATTCTATATCCGTAGGGGCACAACAAGATCCAAGCAGAACAATAAAAAATCCAAATACAAAGAAGCCGCTACCAAATAAATATATAACCAAAAAGGTCCAAGCTTCAATGAAAACATGCAGATCTTGGTGGAGACTCGGCTACACTGGCCATCTTCACAAGGAGAGGTGACTACACTGGGCACCCTCTAGTTCTTTTCTCCTTCTTCTAACTTCCCCCCCATTTCGATTGTGAACATAGCACGATAGACCTTAGAAGGAAATACCTGACTCCCTGAGGACGAGTTACTGGAGAGGAGGTTTGCATGGTAGTTCGGCATTCTGGATGGGAAGAGCTAAAACCTTTCACACACATGAGTCAATTGTTCAATGTTCATAGGGTATGCTTTGGGAGGAGGATTGATCTAAGATGACTTCTGAGCCGAAACTGTGACAATGATGTGTTGAACTTGAAGGCTGTTGATTTTAAAATTCTAAGTCTCACAGAAGTTCCGCCAAACTAATAATCCAAAGGTCGAGTCTAGTTTCATTTTCACGTTCAGCTCACGGTCTTGGTATGGAACCCAATTCATTTCACCTCATGGCATTTCTTTTGATGCTCAGGGACGAGCATGGTTTAAGTATAGGGGGATGATGAATCGCTGATTCATCACTCTAAATCTCATTAATTAATCTCAAATCCATCAAAATTATTGGCATTTCTGCATTTATTTTATAATAAGCATTCATGCATGTTTTTAATAATAATTGCATTTTATCACTCATTTTTGTACAAAATAAGAAGCCAAAAATCCCAGCTAAAATTGACATGTATATAGGCTAACTTCCCTGATTTTTAACTAATTTGTGCTAAATCCAAATGACACGAAACCACTAACAAGAATAAATGAAAAATATAAAAAAAATCATTAACCCAAATAAGTGGACCAAAAACCCAAACCCTAGTTCTAGGATTCTCGGACTAAAACCCTCATATCTTCCCCATCTGATGTCCGGTTTGACCTTACTCACTTTTGAACTAATGTACATTCAATTACCTTCAAAACAAGACTAAGTTCAAGTGAATCAGAGCTTGTATGTGAAAGTTGGGTTTTGGGCCTCTTTTGTACATTTTGCATTTTAGATGATTTCGACCTAATATTTTATGTACATAATTAACTTTTTTTTAATTTATTTCTTTTTTATTTATCTTCTTTGATGAATTTTTTATTAAAATGCGTAAAAATCCAAATCCAAATTGAGCTTGAAATCAAAGAAACTAACCGAGTCCAAGTCGTCACTAACTGTCACTACAAAAGTTGTCTTTTTCTTCTTGTATTTTATTTCTTCTTTTTCTTAATTAATAAAAATCCAAAAAATAGAATAATGTGTAAATATTTATATTTGTTTTTATCATTTTTTTGTGGATTTTTAACTGGTTTAAAAATGACAAAAAAAATTATAAAACCCAAAAATCAAGGTATTCTATGTACATGGGATACCCCGAAAATATCACTTTGTGCAAATGATCGATTTTGGTTTTGAGATCTCCATAAAAGTTGTAGATCTCATTGAGACGAGAAATGTTTGTGAATAAACTTTTTTGATCTGAGGTTGTTTGCTATTTCTTTTCTATTTTTCTTTATATTTATTTTTTGATTTTTGTGGGGCTGACACGTGGCAGCTCCTGGAGACGCCACGTATCACCCATTTTTGAGGCTTTTATTTATGTGTTTTTATATAAATAATATATATATATATATATATATATGTATGTGTATATATATGTATATATAAGCCGCACGTGCCCAGCATGTGCTGCTCTCCTAGGACCTTATTCAGCCGCCATGTGCCGCTATCATCTTCAACCTCCCCTTTCCCAATCTGGGAACAACTGCCGCGTCCACGAATATCGACTGCCCTCCCGCGATTTCACTTCCGACCTTCCAAATCAAACGCCGCCACCACGAATCTCGCATAGCCACCTCCGCCCGCGTATCTCGCCCTCGTCAAAACCCTAATCGGATCTCGTCTCCTCGCCACTTCTCTCTGATCCAATCTCGTCAAGCCCAGTCGCGATTTCCATCAAATCCCTTTCTCCTATTTAACTCCGAGTGCCGCCTCCCTCGACCTTCATCCGCTGCTACCCTAAACTTCAAAGTCCTTGCCGATGGTGACAACCCGACGAGCCTATCAAGATGGCAAGATCCAAGGTCCTGGTACCTTGTTGCATCACGACGGTCCTCTACCGTTATGTGCCTTGCTCCGGCCATCACCGTCGAGCCACCGACATCAACTTCTTCTTCGACAACTCATCATCATCATCATCGTCAACCCCAGCTATGCCAAAGTCTCCGATAAGGCTACCGCGCTTCACCAATAGTGCTCCTTCGACGACCCCTGGCCGTTTATCGACCCTCGCCTCTGCCGACGACTCTTTGCTCCTCTCCACCACTGACCCGGCCTTCCTCCACTCCAGCCGTCGAGCACGGACCTGAGACCCCCCCCCCCCCCCCCGTCACGTGTACTGCACGAGCGGTCGGGGGAATAGAAGCTCCTCCCCATGTGACGCCTAGAAAGATTTCAACAAAGACCCTCCAGTTCTGTCGGCTCAACAACTCATCCACTGGGGTTACGTGCTTCGCACATGACCTTGGGTTAATTGCAGAAAGCCCCCGGAGTCCGCACTTTTTGCACCTCAGTCCCCAACCAGAGGTCACGTTCCTTGCATATGACCCTCTAGCAATTTTTCAACCAACTCCCCCAGACTTACGGTAATTACATCTTGGTCCTTTTGCATTTTATTTTACATATTTATATATTGCATAAAGACCCCTATGTTCTCCCTCATTTTTGGATCACTACGTTGCATGTTTTTATTTATCAAAAATAGGAATTTTGTTCGTTAATTAATTCTCTGCATTGTGGCATATACTTGACATTTTTGTGATCAATGGTTAATTAATAAATAATTATTTTGTGGAAAATTACATGCTTTGCCCATTATGCGCTCTGATTTTTATAATTGATTAATCGTTGCTCAACAATTGCTAAAAAAACACTAATTTTAGAATTAGTTGTGCATTTTGTCCAAAAAGAATTGAATTTGCATGTATGGTTTGCCTTGTAAAAAGCATCTTGCATATTTAGATCTTTAATTTTTAATAGGTATCATTTCTGATATTTTTAAAGTTTAGGATTTTTCTTAGATCAATCACCCAGTGATAGATTTTGGATAATTTTATCCCTTGAAAATAATTAGGTTTAATATTTATTATAATTAAATATTGAAATTCACTTTGTTTGCATTTACAAATTCATAAAAAATTCATCTTGCATCTAAAAATTCCAAAAAAGTTATAGTGCATTCATTTCATCATACTTATCATTTTGGCCAAGTTTCATATTTTTCAGACATCGTTTGATTGATCTAAACATTTTAGTCCCTAAATAGGTCAAAGTTGCATTTTGCATCTCTAATTGCATTAAAAAATTATAAAAAGAAGTATGCCTCGAAAACCACACATGAACTTTGATAGAAAAAATTATAGGTTGTTCCTTTGCCTCCTTGTGTTTGACCTTGGGACTTGCCCAAGTAAAATAAACATAAAACTGTATCGATTAAAATTGACAAAAAATTTGTGTGGTTATTTCTTGACCGATTCCGATTGCCTGCCTACAACGAAATGACATATTTTTAAGCGAACGATAATCCAATCCACACTATATAACTAGGGCAATCCACGAACCATCAACGTGATAATCAGGGTGCCTGGGGATGTTGCTTGGCTATGATTCCATGCTCTAGGGACTCCTTCGAATCTCAGACCTATACGAAAATGTTCAGTGTCTCGATAGGGGTTCTCTTGACCAGCCTTCAAGCTGAATAGCTAGGGGAATTGGATGGGCAAAAGAGCTTCTTATGAAGATGATAGATGAAACTCAGTGGACCAGGATCTTACAGATCTAGGTGACATTGGCGAGGGATGAATGAAGAAGGCGACGACGAACAAAGATGCAGTGGGAATGAGAGTCGAAAACAAGACAATAATGATGATTTTGAGCTAGAGCACAATGCTCCAGCAATCAAAGACTTACCAAACTACCGTAATCTAACTGCTAATTATTGAAATTAAACACTACACTAAACTACAAGAATGAGAAGGGAACTAAAGGGCTAAAGTAAACAACTCATACCTAGGGTTCCAAGGAGCTGAGAAGAGCTCACCGGAGAAGCTCCAATGGACTCATGGATCACATGATTCCCATCCTTATCTGTGCCAAAAAGGAGGCGAGAATCTTGCAGTCACCAAGAATAATCAACCTTGAGGTCCGATTGGGGTTACAAGAGGAAAACGAGGATTACAACTAAAAAAATAAGGTGGAGGTTTTACTTATACACAAACTATGGGACCCGTTTCGAGTGGAGATGGCGTGCGAGAGGAAGAAGGTTGGCAGATGCTAGAGGTATGGCGAGGGTGATGAATCTATGATTCATTAACATTCTGTATGCATTTTGTCTTAAAATCCTTAACAAATACATGTAAATATTCATTAATTTCCACTTTTTAACAAAATCCATTCATGAATAAAAATACACTTTTAAGCATTAAAATCATGTAAATAAATAAAAGAATAAAAATAAAGAAAATAAAAATAAAGACAAATTGTAGGTATGTATATATGTGCAATATGACTTATAAAAATAAATATAGCTGAAAGGTATATTTATAACCAAATCCCCAAACCAAGTAAGTATGGATTAGTTGACAAATAAATAAGTAGGGGGAGATAAGGAAGAAAACAAATAAAAATGATTAATTTCACACTCCACACATTCTTCATTAATTATCTAATAAATAACAAATCTTCAAAGAATTTTAATTAATTCATATTAATATATTTTTCACCAAACTCTTTTCCTAATTAATTCTCAAAATATAGAGAAAAATACAAAAATAAGTTAAAAATACTACCTTGTATATCTGCCAAGAAATCGAACTTGCAAATTGTCAGAATCTCAACTTCTGAGCATCATAACTTCCTCATATGAACTCCAATTTCACTCTACTCACCTTTAAAAAGTTCATAAAATAATATTCTCTAATTAAAAAAGGTAATTTCACTAAAATCAGAGTTCATTTGCAAATAGTCGATTTCGGGACCGAAGCACAACTGGGTTTCTAAGCTATTTAGTTTATATACAACCCATTTTTTATTATTTTAATGATTCTTTAATTTCTAAATATTTTTTGATCTTGTATTTTAACTTTAATTTATTTCATAATTTTTGGAGCTTATTTATTATTTTAAATAAATAAAAAACCCTAATTTATAGGTATACATTAACTGTGTAACTTATACTTGTATTTATTAATACACTTAAATTAATTTATTAAAATCCACAAAAATCGTATCTACTATATTTATTAATCTAATAGTTAATAAAATATAAAAATAATATACTATTTATTAATTTATTAAATTAAAAATCAAAAACATCTTTAATAAGTATTATTTATACTTATTTATTAATATAATATTTTTATTCATAAAATAATTATTATTTATTAAAGCTAATTTTACCATAATTTAGATAATTTAATTATTTACATTTTTCATTTTAATACCTTTTTAAAATAATGTTATTTACTATTTACTATCTATTTATTAAGGTATTTAATTCTTCTTGGCCAACCAGGTGCTGACAGGTGTCAGCACCTGGGAGCTTCTTCTTCAAGAACAAGAACGGTTGTTCTGTTCTACTAGACAATCTTCTACCTTTTCTACCCGCCATCTCCTAATCTCTTTCTCCGATCTAATCTATTGATTTTCTTCTCCTAACTAACTAGATCCACGCCCACCTTAGATTCCTTCCTAATCCCCATCAGATTCATATATAAAAGCCCCTCAACTTTGACATTAATATCTAACTGCTCCTAACTACTCAGTTCTAGATCAAAGCTGGCCGTTACCTCATTTTATCGCCGTGCCTAGCCTTGCTCTGGAGGTGACAAGTCCCGTCAAGGTTCCCGTGTGGAAGAGGGAAGATTGGAGGAGGGTTCCAAGGTGCGAGTTGCCTTACATCGCAGCTTCGCTGCCACATTCAACACCAACCTCCGACCGTCAAGCCACTACCAGCGAGAGCATATCTCCTGCTATTCAGAGGTATTCATCCATCCTTTACAATTTCATTTCTCATTCTACGTGCCTTTATTAGCCAACCTAATCACATAGTTAAGAATCCTAATCATCCTTGTTAAACGCCATACACTCATACACTTCAAATCAAATCCAGCTCGCTCCGAAAGTTTCTTCCATTTCTTGCATTTACTTTGCATGTTTATGACATAATCTAGAAAGCACATTAAAGAACTGCAAATTCTTTAACTTTGTCGACTGATTCACTTGTGAATCAAGCATTATCGCACTCATTTTCAGGTTGTTATTACACCCGGAGCATTAAAGAATCATCTGGAGAATAAAATCCTTGAAGAAAGCTCGGATCCAGAATGCATCTTCAACTGCCAGACCTTATCGATCAACCATCTTCCTCTATGTGATATAACCAACTTCCAGCACCTTTGAAGCTTCCCATCCGCAGACGAACTCGGAGGGAGAAGGAGTCTCCCTCCAGGCCCTACCGGAGGCCAAAGAGATGCACCAACCGCCAGGAAGAAATCGAAGAAGAAGACTCCCGCACCATCTTCTCAAGAACAGGATGAACAACTCTAGAACATACAAGCGCACAGAATTGTGACACATGTCCACAACCGACGGTCCAGATCACGTCGTGCCTTCTAGTCTCCACCATTCAGAGGAAGAGGTAGAAAAATTGCGACATAAGTCCAGACGAAGATTCAGAAGTTCAAACCAGCTCCATAACTTTCTAGATAGTGCATTTAGGTCCCTGCGCAGGGACCTAACTGTAATAAATTTCATTTTCTTTTCACATCAGTAGGGACCAAAATGTAACAGACTCAAAAACATTTCTTTGCACTTGTACCCGTATAGGGGTGATTTGGACCTCATTCTTGTTGTATTTTTTCCTTGAATTTTCTAGGGTAGTTAACAACTACCCTATCAACATTTCTTGTATTTTTTCGCAGATTTTTGTTGAGTATTTTTGTCGCTTTGATTTTTTTAATTACGTTCAATTTTCGAGTGTTTCTTAGGTCTAGTTGTAAAATCAAGAAGATAGTAAGATTCTCAGGATTTCTTTCTTTCATCGAAAACCGTTGTATAATCCGCGAGTTCGACCCATGCAAACTTACCTGGAAAAATACTGAAGCGTAGATAATATATAAGAGAGAAGCCACTAATTCTCTCTCTCTCTCTCTCTCTTTCCTATTTTATTGATTTTTATTTGATCGATCAAAAATCGATCTACACGGATCCTTCTGCATCGATGATTCTAATTAATCGCTTGTCAGATTTCGGTTCATCAAAGGATTAAGGATGTGGGAAGACTAGAGTGGGATGAGCTCGAGCTCTGAAGCGAAGGGATGAAGACCAACAATTCGGTGAAAGTTGGGCTCCCGTGAGCTTCTGACAGGAAGGGGGTTGAAGGTTGTACTGTTTACCTGTGGTGACGAAAGAAGGTGCTTGATTGGTACACAAATTAGGGGAATAATTCTCTTATTAAATAATTTAAAAATATTTAATGATTTTATTAATTTTAGATTAAAACATAAAAATACTTATTATTAATGTTGTATTTTATTATGATTTTTATTTATTTATTTATACAAAGTTATTTATTATATGTTATTATTTACATGTATATACATAGGTATATATACATGTATTTTATGTATTTTTAATTTGGTATTATGTATTTTGTTATTGTATTTACATATTTTATATATCTATAACTTATTTAATTATATATTTACATATTTTTAGTTTATTTCTCCGATTTTAGTTATTTATTTAGATAAATATGTATATGCATTATATGTATAGTTTACCTTTATATTTTAATGGTTTTATTTTATGTTTATTATTTAAATATGTTTCAAATAATATTTATAAGTAACTAAAAATAATACAGAAGATAAAAATATAAAGAATGCATACAATGAATACCAGGTATATAGTACAATGGGACCTAAAAGCCAACTTTCGCATTTCAAATCCAAATAAAATTAAACTACCTTCATTAAATAGATAATTAAATTTTATGATCAATAAAGGTGATTTGGTCAATTCTGAGTCAGTATGGAGGGGATATAGGTTTGCGAAGTTTTTTTACGGCTTTTTGTTCTATGTGTTTGATTAATTTCCATTTCGACACTTTATTCTTTCATTTTGGCCTTTAAACCATAACTAAATGTATGCATATATCATTATTTGCATAAAATAACATCTCTTATTTTACAGTGTAAATATTGTATAAAATACTATATTTGAAGCTAAAATAAAAGAATAAAGAAAAGAAAAGAAAAGAAAAAGAAATGAAATACCATAGTTATTGAATGACCCAAAACCCTAAGACCTAGGCATGTGATGACTGGATCGACAAGGAATAAAGGAGGGGTAGATAAGAGCCAAAGATACAATAAAAGTCCTAATTCTTGCTCCTTCAATAAGTCCAATTTGGTACATATTTTATTCTTTACTATTTATACTCAAATAAATAAACTTTGTATTACGCTAGAGCTGAGTCGTATAGCTTCTAGTTTATTATGGCTTGGGCCCTTTATGGCGGATATTGGCATGCAAACTTCTTTTTCTATATTTTCAGAGAGAGAGAGAATAATGCATAATGTGCCTTCTACACTCAGAAAAACTAAAAATTCCAACTTCACAGACCTGTATATTCTCCATACTGTACCAAATTGACCAAATCACAGTTAATTATATATAAGTTTAAAAAATGAGGAAGATAGACGAATAGGCCCACTAGATGCAAATTGGTGAAGAGTAGGGAGTTGACCAGGGTCAACTCTGACTGTTCTCCATTGGTCCATGTAGGACAGAAGAAGACTAAATAGCTTGTAAATTAATTAAAAATTCAAATTAAAATAGTAAATGATTTATTAAATTTTAGTCATATCATAAAAAATATTATTTTATGCAATATTTATTTCATTTTATTTATTTTTACAAGTTAATTTGTTATATGTTTTTTTACAAGTATATATATAGGTATACTGACCTAAGTACTGGGTATTTTATTTTCATTTTCTATTTTAAATTTTATTAGTTTACATACATAATTTATATATTCATAACTTATTTAAATATACCTAAATATTTTTTTTGTAATTTTCTGAAGCAATATGTGCGCTTAAATAAATAGATGTATTTATTACATATGTATATGTATATATATTCCATCTATGTCTTTGAGTATACTATTAATTTTACTATATTTTTTATTTTTTTTCTATTATTATATTTATATACTTATATTCCATATATTATTTAAAAATTTTAAAAACATAAAATAATGATTACAAAGAAAAATATAAAATGATTATTTTATGCAAAATCTATCATTTACATCATAATTTCAAATTGAATGAAACCAACCTTCAACACGACTTTCAATTTTCCGCCTCTATTCCTTCTTGACTTTTGACCCTTGAACCTCGAGCTTTCATGCCCCATCGATTCCTCGATCGATGGATTGCTGGAGCGATCGCATACATCGGTCAAAGGGCCCTCTATATATAAATAAGTCGTCGCACGTCATTTCAATTTTATCCTCTTCCACCCATTCAAACCTTAAATCTAATCACGATCGATGCTCTTGTTGAAATAAGAAGCTCTCCAAGGTTTCAACGAGTCAAATTGTGCCGGAATCGAGTTGATCCAAGCTCCGCCACCTTCTCCACCACGAGCTCTGCTCCTAGTTTCCCTAGGTCTGGTGAGCCCTTTTTTTATTATTTTATAGGTAGTCTTTAATTGTAGATTTATTTGCTATTCTTAGTTTTAATTTCGATCCACCAAGTAGCTTAGAATCCATCCCCGTAGTTCGTCCGAACTTCGCTCTGCCTTGTGATTCTACTGTCCCTTCTTGTTCTCCGACCCATCTTTGGCACTCATTTCATTCCTTGTCGCTTATATATGCCACACGTGCCTCCATTCATCATGATCGACCCCAGATCAAGCCATCGGTGCTCCACCTCTGTTGCTCACTAGAGCACCTTCCGCTCCACCTCATTTCACAGCCATTCCACCTGATAATGGGTCAAGGAAGTTTGCTTTCGACCTTACTTTTCTTCCTGTGCAAGTACCTAGAGTTAGAAGTCTAGTTTGGGGGTGATTTGAAGTCAAAGAAGGTTCCCAAGTCACCTGAGCTTCTTCGATAGCCTGAGATCGCTCCGATGATCATCAGAGCTTTTTAAAGCCTTCAACAAATGTGTAATGGAGGGGAGAACATTTTGAGTACTTGATTAGGTGAGATAACACCGGAGGAGGGAGATTTCATCAGAGGAAGCTCACCAAAGTAGATCTTCATCCTCGTTCTTCCAGATCCCTCCACCACCATCAGATCAAGTCCATTCTTTACGAGCAGCAACCACCGTCAGATGAAGGAGTCATCGACCATCCGATCCTATGCTAGGATATAATCTTAGTGCTTCATCCACGAACCGTCATTGCGTATCAAGGACATGATACTTGGATTAGTGAGATTGTCTGAGCTGTCCGCCCGCGCATTAAGGGGTAACTTTGTCATATACCCCTCCGATTTTTGTATTTTATTTTTAGTCCATAAATATCATCTAAAGTGTAAACACTTTTTTGTTATTTTGCAAGAATACCCCTATAATCCTTTTATTTGCACTTTGGTCGCTTGCCATGTCACCTCACATGCCCATACATGCGAGGTGGTGGGATTTTAGTAAGGACGCCTAAGGATTTTGTGATATTATTTAGTCCAACAAGTTTGTAAATACGTTCAAAACATTTTGGGATATTTATATGTATGCCCTATCATATTTTTGTAAATTTCATTTGTGCCCTATCAGCATGGAATGAATTAAATATTCATGGGAAAATTACACAGAGGCCCTTATACTTTGCATTTTGGTTCTAAGATGGACTATTAATTAAGTTTATTTGCATTTCAGTCCCCTAGTATTGTACTAATATTTTCTTTTTTTGCATTGAAAATAGAATTTTGCATTTCAAATTTATAGGAATTTTATTTAAGTGTCTGTTATATTATCAAGTCACATATATTTCCTATATTTAAAAATGAAAAACATTGCATTTTTCCCTGTTTGCATTAAAAAAAACTATTTTTTTTGAAAAATGTTAAAATAATAAGGGCTTTTTATTATTATATTTTTCATCTACATACCAAAAATCACAAAAAATTCAAAATAAAAACAAGAAATAGCAAACCCTCTCTAACCTAAAAATTAAATAAAAATCAGTAAAAAAATTCAAAAATACAGTTTCTGTTTCTAAATTTTATTTATTACATATACAATATTTCCAAATTAGTTTTGGAAATGGTTTAGTTCTTTAGCTATTTTTTTATAATCATAACAATCGGACTACATATTGTAGCTCGATGTTTTTCTATTTTATTTAATTAAAAATTAATAAAAATTAGAAAAAATTCCTCAAAAAGATAGTAAAAATATAAAAAGATAACAAGAATTTATTTTGGGCAATTTGAGTAATTATAGGTATATTTATATATATTAAGCAATATAGTATATTAATACCTATATTTACTTATTTATTATTATTAGTAATAGTAGTAAAAATACTAAAAATATTTTAAGTACCTCTAAAAAATAAAAGGATTGTACCTGGGTATTTTCTGAATTCCCCATATATATATTTATATCTATTATCTACTCTTTTATCTCAATATAGTTACATATATATCTATTACATCTTATTTTTAAAAAGAAAATTTTATTTTTTTTTTTAAAAAAATTACAATTTTAGAAAATCAATATTTATTAAAAATTTCAGAATAAATAAATAATTAAATCCAATAAAAATAAAAATTCATTATAATAACATAAATACAATCATCGTCTTTTTGCCAATTTTTGTTGTTTATTCCTCTTGCTCCCTTTTCGACCTCTACATATTTGCACTATACACACATTCTGTAGAGTTATAATAAATTTTAACTCTATATTTTTGCTTAGCATTGTTTCATCTTTTATGGGTTAATTGTTGATTGACATCCGAGTTTTCTGAATGGTCATCTCAGTGACAATGTCGGTCTCGCCTTGTGTAGAACATATTAGGCCCTCGCAAAATACGATTTATCAGTTTCCCAGATGCATTGTGTGCTATTTTTGTGTGAAATAAATTTTGTATATTTCTTTGTATTTTTATGTACAAGTTACATGTTGAAGGTTTTTTATTTGAGGATAAAAATAATAAAATAAAATAGGGCCCAAATGGTCATTTTTTTGTAAAAGAATTAGGGTTTTTAATATATTATCTGTATAGTTAGCCACCATATCTCCCCCTACTTTATTGTTTGTCGATCAAGTAATCATGATGACTAAGTCTTGAGGTTTAGAATCATTCAGTGTCTTTGACACTTTATTTCCTTTTTTTATTTACTTTATTCTTTTATTTTAGAATTAAATACATATATTTATACAGTATTTGTTGTAAATTATTGAGAGTTATTTTGTACAAATTAATGCTACATACATGCATTTAAGTAGGAAATTTAAGGCCAAATGTAGAATAAAGGTGAGGAAATGGAGATTCATCAACTATATATAGAAATATATTGCTATTTAACAGAATTATGGATGATAGAGATATTATAATAAGGAGGACTATCATGAAAAAATCCCAAAGAACCACGTGCTTAGCCACGTGAATTCTACACATGTTCGGGCCTCTTCATGAGTAATGCAGTTTGGGCTTGTTCGAGAAAAATGCGTACACCACTGATGAATCCTTGTTCATCACTCTTTATTCTTTTTTTAGCTAATTATCTTGGCAAAGCATCATGTAAATATGTGCAAAGAGAATAACTTAGCAATATGCATGCATGTGTTAATATTGCATAATTAGCATGTATTTGTGCAAAAATAAAAGAATAAAGAAAAAGAAAAAGGAAGGAGGTATTTAGAATAAATACAGAGTGACCCGAACCCCAAGAGAGGGCCAAGCATTGGCCTGATCGCCAAATAAAATATGTAGAGAGAGAGAGAGATAAGGCCTACTCTATAGTGTACATACCGGGTGTGTAAATAAATAAATTATTTTTGTAAAATAAAAATAAAAATATGTTTTTACCTCTTGTATATTTCAAAAATACAACAAAATTTAGAAAAAATAATAAAAATAAAAACAAAATAAAAATCTCTCTCTTGTATATAATACATGTGTATATATTACCTTCTCAATTTATTTCATACCTGTAAATAATTAATAAAAATAAAACAAAAAAATTGTTTTGTACTCCAAATTTTATGTTATAAATAAATAAAATACAAAATTGAGGTATTTTTGTAAAAATATTAAATAAAAAATAATTGTACAAAATACATAGGTATATTATACCTATATATAATACAATATACTGTATATAGAGCAATTTATTTTTTCATAAATATAATTAAAAATCACAGAAAAATCCCTTGAAAAATAATAAACAATTTTCATTTTATTCATTTTTAATTTAAATTCTTTTATTATTTTTCTATTTATTTTTGATTTTTCTTACTATTTTGTCGTGTAGCGGTTTTTGTCCTGTTCCTACGACGCTCCTGATTGGTCCACGTCCGCATGATGACTCAGGTCAATCCCTCTTCCAGGGCTTGACTCAACCCGATTGCGTGGCCGGACCTCTTTCTCCCTTTTCTTCTGGGCAGATTACGCGTGCTTCGCTCCGATTTTTCTCCTGTGGACCCTCCTAGGATCCAAGACCCTCACGGATCCCTAGGAGGGCACGGATCCTTCTCAGTTCGCGTGCTCTTGCCCATTCTTTCAAGCCAACTGGAGCACTATAAATTATCTCATCCTCTTCCCCAGTCCACTAGCTCGTGCCTCGCTCCCTCTTGATACCCTAGCCACCTCCCAGCAGAGTGACAACCATCTGGAGCATCGCATGGCAATCGATTGGTGCAGCGACGCCGCAGCTCAGCCATTGTGGCCGGAGTTCTGCTGCGAGCAGCCTTCCTGCCTTTCGCCGCTCAGTCGAGGCCATTATCCCGATGACCCTCCTCGCCTGAAGCTCAGGAGTCGATCCAAACCTTCGGGTGAACTTTTTTTCTTTCACTTTTATCGTTTCGATCAGATCTTTCATTCTCGCATCGCCATACCCTTGTCTGCTCCGACCCATCGGTCGGATCTCCATCCTCCACTCCCAGCCGCTCTGATATCATCGTACATTCACCCTCTATCTCGCTCCACATCCTGATCACCCTAATACTCGCCTATCTAGTCGAGATTAGGTTCGAGGTCTCCTTCCTCACCTTCGTCGAAGATTGACCAGCAGCCCCCCATCGCA
>JAZKJV010009754.1:0-245389 GCA_037367405.1 Ottelia alismoides | reverse complement strand
TAAATTAGGAGACATGGATTTTGTAGTCACAATACCATCCAATATTTCCTTCCATCTATCAATAGTGATATTATATCGTAACAATACATCCAATATTCATGTGTTATGGATGAATTATATCCATAACAATAAATTGGAATCAAAGTAAGTGCGGGTCGAGCCCGGCCCAAGCCCGATCCCGCGGCCGTGGCCGGGCTCGGGTCCTCTGTTTGCTGAAAAACCGGGCCTCGACCCGACCCAAGGCCAACGAAAAATTGATGGGCTCGGGTCGTGCTTTCCCGGGTTGGACCGAGTCGAGCCCAATGCTCCACCCTAATAGAGACTCCTTTACCCTCCATCTAGAACAGAATTTTAACGGTCTAAATATTGTTGTAATCAACCTGTTCTAGATGGGGGGCATAGGAGTTTCTGTTCCTTACGAAATTCGAATGACATATAGGTGGGATATATAGATGAATATACATGGTGATATTTTAAAAATAAAAAAAACTCGAAAAATGGGGCAGGGGAAGCCCCATTGCACTAATATATATAATCTAATTACAATAATTAACTATTAACAATACATGATGTGCATAACCATACACTAATACATCTTTATATGTCCATCATCATATGTGTTTACAAAACGTCATAGATATGTATTTTTTTATGATATATTATATAGATAATGATTTTATTTTTATTTTCTTTGCATGTACGGATATGGAGTTGGATACCTCTTTCATTTTTTTGGATCGTATAACATATATGGTTACATATTTTTCTAGTGTATACATATATGGATACATATACCTATTTCTATCCGTATGTTTGCAACTCTATTTGTATCTGTATCCGTTTTAAAATAGATATGCAGGTAAACATACATATGTCAAAATATATATAATAAATATGATAAAGGATTGGTACATTTATCTATATTTGTTTGCATCCATGTGAGTAAAAAGTACTGTATAGTGTTACTTGTTTGAAAATATTAAATCTAGTGCTTTTACTTAATATTATATTAATATATGTATATTTCAGTGATATGAACAGTTTTATAGTGATCTTTTTGTCAATACGACATTTATAGAGATTATTTATGTCCGATTATAAATTTATATAGGTACTTATATAAAAAATTTATTTCCAATATTAGTTTCGATCAGTTAAGGAATTATTGAAAACTCACCTTATAAATTGAATTCGTTTCCAAGACTCCAACTTTATAGATTGAAACTTCCATTGATGTTCTATATATCATTCAAGTTTCGCTCAAATCAGATCATTTCTTAATTTATCTTAGTAGTTAAAAGTCTAATCAATATTTAAGAAATTTAAGTCTCGTTTAAGAGAGAAATAGACTTTTAGCCATTGATATAAAATAACAAATGATTTTAAGAAACAAAATTGAACAAAAATTAGTTACAACACCTCTTTTATAACTCACATTACATCAGAAGAACCACTCCGCAAATATTAACAACTAAAATGATAAGATAAATTACATAAATAATATCTAAATAATTTAGCCCCCCAAGATGAATTTTCTGGCTTCGTCCCTGCATGTCCAGCAACGGAAGGGCCGACGGAGAGGGCGGACCAAATCTAGCACATGCACCCGTCCAAAGGTAGGAGGAGAGGGAGCAGATACATCTATTTGTAACCTTTTTTGTATGCATTTTTGCTGGAATGTACAGATTACTTACACATAAAAAAATCCCTTTATCTGCCTGGAGGATCATGTGTGGCACTGATATCTTTACATAGAAGACTTATAATAAATAGGTATATTTACACCCATAACCCTGAGTAATTCTATAATTACCCCAGAAACCCTCTAATCACGAATTACACTCAAGGCCTTGAATAGTACTTAACTCTTACACCCATAACCCCGTGTTAATTTTCACCCAATTTTCTGTTAAATATGACAGTATCCGTCAAGTATTTTACATTCTACACCCAAATTTCTCTCTTTATTTGCGAATGGTCCCTCCCCTTCTTCCCCCAACCTCCTCCTCCTCCAACCATGCAACACCTACCCGTCGTCGTTCGCCCCCCACTAGAAGCCTGACCACCACCAGGCAAACCCCTCTTCCCCGACCTCCTTCCCCTATGCAGCGTCCTCCAGGCCCCCCGACTGCCTGCATGCCCCCCTCCCCGAATGGAAGCTCCCCATCGACCCACCTGCACCGCCTCCGCTCATCAAAGCCCCACCGGCAAGCTCCACCCTGACCACCTCCTGGAAGTCCACCACAAATCCCCCTGTTCTAGAAGCTCCCCCCTGTCGACTGCCTAGAAGCCCCCTCGCAGCCCACCCCCGACCTGCAAGCTTCCCCCGACCACCGCCAGGAAGCCCCCCTCGTAAACCACCCCCACCCTAGCCCACTGATTGCAAGCTGAAGCTCACCCCCGACCACCGCCTGTCTGGAAGCCCTCCTGCTACCTGATGTAGCCGAAATCGAGTGCGGTCGTATTGACTCACAAGGCGAGTCAACAGTCGGTGTATTGACCACACCAAATAATGACTAAATCAACAACTAACCCACACTAAAAATCAATAATTAGAAATAAATGTGGAGTTAAAATTTATTTTTAACTCTGCACAAATGGTGTATAGTGTCAAGTATGCAGAGAGTTCGAACACAGGGAGCAAACAGTGTAGTCCAAGCAAATGAATGCACAAGTGAGTGAGTGTGTGATGTGTCTACACTAAGCAAGCAAGCAACTACTATTTTTGTGGGTTTTTAATTTTTAAATTTTTTTATTTGATTTTTAATTTTGTATTTGATTTTTGATTTTCTGATTTTTATATTTTATATTTTATATATTTTTTTTTCTTTTTCAAATATTGGAAAACAAGGGGATATAATACAAGGCAAGCTAAGATATTTATAAAAATGTGCAAAAATACTCAAAAATTCAGAAATAAAATGTTTTTGGTATTTTTGAGGTTTTCTACTGTTTTTGTGATTTTTGGGGATTTTTCAAGATGTTTTTGGTATTTTTAAAGTCTGAAATAAGGCAAACAGTGGAAATCAGGCTGGCTGCGACAAAAATGCAATTTAAAAATAGCAACCAGTAGCAAAAATATTTCACACTATTTTTCTAATAAAAGTAACAAAATAAGGAAGAAACAGAAGCTGAGATTGCAATTTTTGGGTTTTTCTACTATTTTTTATATTTTTTTGAAGTTTTTGAGTGTTTTTATATTTTTAGTGTTTTTCTTTTGAAATTTTTAATGATTTTTGGACTGACACTAAAAGATGATAAAATAGACACTAGGTGATTTTTTTGGAATTTTTGGAGGTGTTTTGATATTTTTTTGGTATTTTCTAAGGTAGACAGTACACAAAATGAGAGTTTTTGATTTTTAATAAATATGAAAATAAAATAAAATCAAAAACTAACTAGGTAGCGTTAAAGTACACCTATCCAGAAACTTGAGCCTATTTTTGTGGAATTTTTGGAGTTAAAAAGATCACTCAAATAAATACAACAAGCATACAAATGTTAAACAGGCCTGGCAAGGGCATAAATGCAATATTCAAGACATCCAGGGGCTAACATGCAATTATCCACAAAATATTACACTATATATTCAAGTTTTGGAACCAAAAAGCAATTACAAGAGACGCAAGGGCTCGCCTACAAATTACCCACCAGGGCGCGTGACTTGCACGCGCCTGGGAGGGACTGAAGTGCAATAAAACAAAACCTTGGGGCCTACTTGCAAAATAGCCAGAAATATTACACGTGATACTAAAGTTTTTGTACTGAAACGAAATAAACAAAAGACCAGGGGTGCCTCTGCAAAATGCCCACCACCTCACGTGTACAGGTCACGTGAGGTGACGTGGCGAGGGACCCAAACGCAAATAACTAAAATCCGAGGGTCTTTTTGCAAATATTACAAAATATTTAAACTACCAAGGCAAGTTTATAGACTAATAAATAAATACAAAAATCGTGAGGGTCGGGATGCAAAATACCCTCACTCCTGCGCTCGGCAAGTGACGCGTGGCGCGCATCCAACGGCTGGGCGTCCAGGCGTGATCCAACGGCTGGAGACGTTCCACTTAAACACGTGGCAGCACAAGAACGGCCGATGACGCTTCGATGATCAGCGGCTGAGATCAGATCTGGACAAGAGATCGACGGTGGAGGCGAGCCAAGATCTGACGGCCGCGACTTGATCTGGAGGCTCCTCGTTGATCCGACGGTGATGATCTCGGGAATCGATGTGGTAGTATCAACTCACAAGGCGAGTCAATAGTCGGTGTTTGACCACACAACTTCTGAGATTAATCAACAATTAACCCACAAGCGAATCAAGCAATGAAAAACAGGTGTGAGTTAAAATTTATTTTTAACTCTGCACAAATGATGTAAAGGGCAAGTATGCAGAGAGTTCGAACACAGGGAGCAAGCAGTGTAGTCCTAGCAAGAGCTAAGTGTGTGAGTGTGTGATGTGTCTACACTAAGCAAGCAAACAACTACAAATTTTTGTGGGTTTTTAATTTTTATTTTTATTTTTTTATTTAATTTTTAATTTGTATTTGATTTTTGATTTTCTGATTTTTATATTTTATATTTTATATTTCTTATCTTTCTTTTTCAATATTGGAAAATAAGGGCACTATAAGACAAGGCAAAGTGAGATATTTACAAAAATGCACAAAAATGCTCAAAAATTCAGGAATGAAATGTTTTTAGTCTTTTTAGGGTTTTTTTACTGTTTTTGTGATTTTTGGGGATTTTTCTAGGTGTTTTCAGTATTTTTAAATACTGAAATGAAGGTAAACAGTGCAAATAAGGCTGGCTGTGATAAAAATGGGATTCAAAAATAGAAACCAGTAGCAAAAATAATTCACACTATTTTTCTAATAAAGAGAATGAAATAAGTGACAAACAGAAGCTGAGTTTGTATTTTTTGGATTTTTCTACTATTTTATATATTTTTTTGAAGTTTTTGAGTGTTTTTCAATTTTTAGTGTTTTTGTTTTGAGATTTTTAATGATTTTTGGACTGACACTAAAATAGCATAAAATAGACACTAGGTGAATTTTTTGGAATTTTTAGAGGTGTTTTGATATTTTTTTTGGTATTTTCTAAGCTAGACAGTGCACAAAATAAGTGTTTTTGATTTTTAATAAATATGAGAATAAAATAAAATCAAAAACTAAATGGGTGGCGTGAAAGTATAGGTGCACAGGAGCTTAAGACTATTTTTGTGGAATTTTTGGGCTTAAAATGATATTTTAAATAAATACAACAAGCATCCAAGCATTAAACAGTCCTGGCAGGGGCATAAGTGCAATATCCAAAACTTCCAGGGGCATACACGCAATTTTCCACAAAAATATACTCTTAATATTCAACTTTTGGCACTAAAAGACAATTAACAAACCCGCCTGGGCCTCCTGGCAATTTACCCACCAGGGCGCGTGACTTGCACGCGCCTGGGAGGGACCAAAATGTAATATCACAAAAACCTGGGGGCCTCTTTGCAAAATAACCAAAAATATTGCACGCGCTTCGAAAGTTTTTAGACTAAAACGAAATAAACTAAAGACCGAGGGTTCCTCTGCAAAATGCCCACCCCCTCACGTGAACTGGTCACGTGAGGTGACGTGGCGAGGACCTAACTGCAAATAAAGAAAGTTCGAGGGTCTTTTTACAAATATTACAAACTTTTTACGCTACAGACGAAAGTTTAAAGACTGAATATTAAATACAAAAATGGCGAGGGTTGAGATGCAAAATACCCTCGCCCGGGCGCTCTGATGAGGACGCGTGGCACGCATCCAACGGCTGGGCGACGAGGCGCGATCCAACGGCTGGGAGCACTCCACTTATCCACGTGGCGTGTAATGGGCGCGTGATACCCCTTCGAATCCGACGCCTCGGATTAGATCTCTACGAGGAGATCGACGGCTGTGGAGAGGCTTGATCGGACGGTGGCTGGAGCGACTGGAGCTGCTGCTCGATCGGACGGTGGGGAAGCGAGGAAGAAGAACAGGGAAGAAGGCCGGCGAAGGCGAACTTCCCCGACTCCGATCTCGCTTCTCCGGCGAGGAAATGGCTCCAAAATGGAGCTGCAGGCTCCTGGGAGGTCCTTCTATCGGCTGGATGGCTCAGATTCGCCGGAGGAGCGTCGAGGTGCGGGCACGAAGGCGGCGGAGCTCTACGCTCCAGGTACCTCCGGCGAAGGCGCAAAATCGCCCTCCAGGCGCTTTCAGTGCTATTGGACCTGCAAAAAGAGGTGAGAAGGCCCAGGGCAAATTGCCTGGGCCTCGCGGGGACCTAATCTAAGTGCGAGGTGGAGTGGTCGATGGTGGCCGGAGTTGCGCTCCGGCGATGATGCTTGAATGGACGAGATGAGCGACGAAACTTAGAGATTCTTTAGGGTTTTCGAAGATTAAGCTAACAGGAATAAAACGCACGAAAGAAAAAGCGGGGTGGAAGCCCTCGATGGCCGGAGCCAGAGGATGAAGTTTACCTCGACGCCGGTACTTGGCGGAGGTGGCGGAGGCTCCCTCGACCTCAGACGCCCTGGCTGAAAGGCTCGCGGCGAAGCTGTCACCTCCGGCGAGCGATTGGAGCACAAGAGAGGCGGAGAGGGGTGGACCAAGGGGACTCAAATTTGATTTGAAAATGGAGGGGCGGTTTTATTTGGTTGACTCAGTGGCTGAGAAGCTCCAAAGATCGAGATCTCTGGGGTGATTCAGCGATACACGCCCCCATGTAATCACTTGGCGGGATAGAGGGATGAACGAGGAGGGACTTTGCAGAAGGAATCGAATCGAAATGGTGCAAGTCCCTCCTCGAAAAAATGGGGAAGTTGGGTCAAAGATAGGGCTGTCAGAGGCTACAGGAGGTAGGGTACCTAGTTGACCGAGGTCAACTAGGGTTTGCACCTGGTTGGTCCACGTGGACCAACCAGGAAAAACCCTGGAAAATATGTTTGTTAATTCAATTAAAAATAGTGAATGGTCGAATTAAATAAAGGTTATAAAATAAAAAAAATTCAAAATTTTATGTAGTATTTTATTCTGATTTTTATTTATTTTTATGACATATATTTTTACAAGTCACCTTTTTAACCTTATATAGGTATAATACCTATGTTCTTTTGATATTTTATTTTATTTTATGTATTTTTTCTTTATTATTTTTATTTAGTATTTTATAAAATTATAACATACTTTTATATGCATAAGTATATTTTTATTTTATTTTTATGAGATGTTTTGTATATTTAATAAAATACAAATGTATTCTATACAGGTATAAGTATATACAGTATACCTATGTATTGAATATATACAATTATTTTATTTTCTATTTTCCTTTATATTTTATTTCAATTTTGACGCACATATATAGTATAAGTAATATTTACAAAATTATAAAAATATGAAAATGAATAAATAATGGATAAAGAATAAATTGAATATTTTATTCAGTACAAGTGTACAATAAGGGTTCAAAAGTCAACTTTCAGACCGTAGCTCCGCCAAATGCGAAACCACCACCATTGGATAGATTATTTTATTCTATATACAATTAAAGGTGAGTACACTGCATTTGGAGTTGTCGTTTGTGAGATACGGGTCTGGGAAGTTGGGCTTTTGGATTCTTATTCAGACCATATCTTTTTATCTGTACCTTCTTTTTCTGTGAAATCAATTTTGTCCTTTTCTTTATGAAATTATCTACAACTTTCATGTACAAGGTTTCTTTATTTGATGTACAACAAGTGGAACCAAAAATAGGTCCAAAAATAAATAAAGAATGAATAAAAGTATAGGTATTTTTGCTGTGATTCTGACCTTATCTCCCCCTACTTTATTCCTTGTCGACCTATTCATCACGATGCCTAGGTCTCGGGGATTTTAGGTCATAAAATATTTACAATATTTTATTCTTTTTCTTTTCTTTATTTATTCTATAATTTTGGCCTTAATTACAGTGATTTATACACAATCTGAATGCACATGCATGGATGCTAAGATGATGGTTTTAATGCTATTTACAGGCATTTGCTAGGGTTTTAGGTGCCAAAATGATAGAATAAAGATGATGAAATGTGGCTTCATCAGACGGTTCCGGAGGTCGATGGAAGAACACGGAGGAGCTCCGGTCTGGCGAGCTTCTCCGAGCTCCTCCGGCCGACCACGGCGACGCTGGCGCTTGCAAGGTGGCCGAGGATGCTCCTGCAGGTGTCGGCTGTCGTCTGGAGGCTTCAAAATTCGCCGGCGGACGCCGGTGCTCTCGCATGGAGGTGGCGGAGCTGCAAGGCTCCAGGAGCTCCGGCGAGAGAGCAAAATCGCTCCAGGAGCTGCGTTGCACTTCAAGACCTGCACCTAAATGTTAGAGAGGTCGAGGACAAAATGCCTCGACCTCGGGTTGCTCACGAGATGGACGGGGAGATGCGATAGGGCCTCGCCGGAGTTGCGCTCCGGTGAGATGATCGATTGGGGTGAACGAGTGGTCGATTCGAGTCGGAAAGAAGGGGAAAATAATCCTAAGACTAACAGGGATGAAAGGGGGATGAAAATGGGATGGATCGCAACCTCGATGGCCAATGGCCAGAGGGAGTATACCTCACGGGGGTCGACCGCCGGAGGTGGTGGAACGCGCCCAGATCGCTCACTGCGCCTCCTCGAAGGTGTGGAACCAGGAGCTGTCACCTCCAGGTGCTCGAGCACGACCGAAGGGGCTTGGATCTGTATGGAATGCGGTTCCATTTCAAATGGGGTCAAAGGCGAAGTTTTAAGGGGTTGACGAACGGGTGGAAAGATCGAGGGGCCTGGAGCTCCCCATTGATGCACAGCCCGATGCAATCATCTGGCGGGCAAGAGGGATGAACGAGGAAGAAGATCTCAGAAGGAATCGGATCAAAAGGGTGAAAGCTCTTGCCTCGAAAAAATGGAGAAATCGGGGTCAAAAGTGGCTCTGACAAAGCCTACAGGGTGTAGGGCAGGCAGTTGACCCGAGTCAACGCTGACTGCCCCCTGGTTGGTCCACGTGGACCAACCAGGAAAAACCCTAAAAAAAACTTTGTTAATTCAATTTAAAATATTAAATGACCGAATTGAATAAAAGTTATAAAATAAAAAATGTTCAAAATTTTATGTAGTATTTTATTCTAATTTTTATTTATTTTTAAGACTTAAACTTTTACAAGTTACCTTTTTAACCCTATATAGGTATAATACCTGTAAGTTTTGATATTTTATTTTATTTTATTTATTTTTAATATTATTATTTTTATTTATGATTTTGTAAAATTATAACATACTTTTATATACATAAATATATTTTTGTTTAATTTTTCTAAGATGTTTTGGATATTTAATAAAATACAAGTGTATTCTGTATAGGTACAAGTGTATATAGTATACCTAGGTAGTATTTGTACAAGTATTTTTATTTTTATTTTTCTTTGCATTTTATTTCGATTTTAATGCACATATATACTATAAGTAATATTTACAAAATTATAAAAATATAAAAATTAATAAATAATGAATAAAGAATAAATTGAATATTTTATTCAGTATAGGTATACAACAGGGGTCCAAAACTCAACTTTCAGACCGTAGCTCCGCCAAATGCGAAACCACCACCATTGGGTAGATTATTTTATTCTATATACAATTAAAGGTGAGTACACTGCATTTGGATTTGTCGTTTGTGAGATACGGGTCTGGGAAGTTGGGATTTTGGATTCTTATTCAGACCATATCTTTTTATCTGTACCTTCTTTTTCTGTGAAATCAATTTTGTCTTTTTCTTTATGAAATTATCTACAACTTTCATGTACAAGGTTTCTTCATTTGATGTACAAAAAGTGGAACCAAAGATAGGTCCCAAAATGAATAAAGAATGAATAGAATGTATAGGTATTTTCTCTGTGATTCTGACCTTATCTCCCCCTACTTTATTCCTTGTCGACCTTTTCATCAAGATGCCTAGGTCTCGGGGGTTTTGGGTCATAAAATATTTACAATATTTTATTCTTTTTCTTTTCTTTATTTATTCTATAATTTTGGCCTTAATTACAGTGTTTTATACACTATTGAAATGCACATGCATGAATGCTAAGATGGTGGTTTTAATGCTATTTACAGGCATTTGCTAGGGTTTTTGGTGCCAAAATGATAGAATAAAGATGATGAAATGTGGATTCATCATCCCCCTATACTTTACCTTTGCTAGTCCCTAGCAAACACTTATGCAATAAGTGCAAAAAAGAAAAGAAAGAAAAGAAAAAGAAGAACTTGGATTTTATTTAATCATCAAACTTGTCTTCGCAAAATCAAAGTTTGGAGCTTAAGTCGGACCTTTGGAAATTTTAGTGCGGGCGGAACCTTAATGAGAACCGTGTTTGAAATCCAATAGTCCTTGAGAATCCCAAAACTTTGTCCAAGTCTCCTCAATAGCCAGGTCAGAAATATCTCAACTCATACGCAAACTCTTACGACTATGAATCTGACTTGTACAGTGTAAGTGATGGTGGCTCTCCCTAATTAGAATGACAAAGAAACTGACTTCTCCAGTATGACAACCCAATGATTCCCCAATCCAGCAACTCCATCCTCGAGGAGCGGGGTATTCCCTTCTAAGTTCAAGTGGCAACCAGCTCAAGAGGAGGGGGTGAAGAGAAGAATGGACGGTAGCCAGTGTAGCTACCTATCCTTGGATGCAAGACTAGTGTAGTCAAGTCATCCTGCTGCAGGCTCACATATTTGACTTTGGAACTCAAGCTTGCTTATTGACTTTGTACATACTTGCAGGCTTTTTATTTTTGTACATGCCTGAACACATTTTTTTTTAATACTATACACAGCAGCATTTACATAAGGAGTTTTTCCTCTTGAGCCAGTAGACTATCCCTCTTTTGAAGCTTTATCGCAACCCACAGCCTCCTGTCTTTAGACTTCCTAATCACTGGACGGGTTGGGGTGCACTTCCCTCCCTAGAGGAGGACAAATGTTTCCACTTGTGTGCGTCTCATACCGGCAAATCCAATCCCCTCACCACTCCAACTGAGTTGAGCCATGTGAAAGGTGCAGGTGTCCAAGTTAGGTCATTATCAACAAGAGTCGTGCGTGTGCTCCGAAATACTCTACTTAGGCAGTCAAGAATCCGTTGAACCAAGTCTCGTGATCCTCAAAGAATTAAGTCAACTAGACCTGAAGTACCTCAAACACAGTTCCTATAAGGTTCCTGTTATTAGGTAGATTATAAGGTCGAATCAAGCTCCAATCTCCGGATTTTACTTAGACTCGTTCAACTATCAAACTCAATCCGAAAAATGCGAATGCTATGCAATGCAATGCAGAAAATATTTTTGTGATGCAATTTTCAAGATTTTGAACTTTTTATGGGTTTTTGAAAAGATGATGATGATGATGCATATTTTTTTGTATTTTTCAAAAAGATTTTTCAGATGTTTTTGGATTTTAATTTTTGCAAATGTTTTTGGGAATTTTTGAAAACAAAAAGATTTTGGCTGAAAACAAGGTGAAAACTATGTACACGGGAGTGCTTCTTTGTATATACAAGAAGTGGTTTTTAAGAATTCACAGGGTAAGTGGTCAATTTTATACATATATACATAAGATGGATTTTGGTGTGATGTGTATATTCCTCAAACTTATTTGAAAACAATCGACACACAATTTTTGAAAACTATAGTCCAAAATAGTTTTTACAAACATTTTACACACATTTGAAAATCATTTTGCAAAGGCCTTCAAAACAGTATATATAGGTTTTTCAAATCATTTTTGCAACCATTTTTCAAACCATTTGCAAATCATTTTTCAAACATTTTATTTCACACAAAGAAAAGAAAGTTTTACAAAACACACAGGTTGAAAACACGAAACAAAATATTTTCAAAATAGTTTTCAATAGATATTCACAAAGATTTTCAAACTATTTTTCAAATATTTTGCAAAAAAAACATTTTCACCTGATTTATTAATCAGTAAATACAAAAAGAATTTGAGGAATAACCACATCTTTTTATTAAGGATTTTAATGAATTTTAAAGAATTATTAGCCATAATATTAAGGAAATACGAAAGTACGAGTTATGGCTAAAGTATATACGTAGTATATACGACCCCCCTATACTTAGCTTGAGCTATGTCCTCATAGATCGGAGAGAAAAGAGAAGACATAACTCGTACTAAGTATAGACAAGTCGAAATAATAAAGAATAGATGAATAAATCAATGAATCAACGAATGAGAAGTTGACCGTCCCCCCTATACTTAGGATCAAATAATCCTAAGTATAGCAGACTGTACACAAAGCAGGGAGGGTCAAGGGTGGGAATGAACAGATCGTACTCAGATTGTCTCCCCCTATACTTAGGGTAAGGTATCCCTAAGTATAGACAAGAAGAGGAGACAATGGAGAGGACCGAAAAGAATAGAAAAACTCGGGGTGCCAACCCCCCTATACTTAGGACAAAGTACGTCCTAAGTATGGAAAACTGTCTACAAGGGCGGCACCTTTTTGATAGATAGAAAAGGAAAAGAAGAAAAGAAGAAAAGAAGAAAAGAAGAAAAGAAGAAAATAAATCAACAGACAACAGAGTGATATAAACAGATGGATCTGTACAGCGGAAAAGAGCATTGATCACCATGTATGAGATGTAGATGATGAGAGTCAAAAGACACATCTCATACCAGAAGAATGGGGGCAACGTCAATGGTCGGTGGATCATGATCAAGATATAGCTTCAAGCGTTGACCATTGACGCGGAAGGTAGCGGAAGATGACGGTTCGGATATGTCAATGCTGCCATTGTCATGTACCTTCCTGACCACATACGGTCCTTTCCACTTGCTCTGTAATTTCCCTGGGAATAATTTCAGCCTGGAATCAAACAACCATACTCTCTGATCTGGCTCAAACTGTTTATGGCTGATATGCGAATCATGCCATGTCTTTACTTTCTCCTTGTACTGTAGGCTGTTGGAGAAGGCTGTATCTCTCAATTCTTCCAGGGCTGCCAATTCTGCTCTTCTCTGGTCTCCTACACTCTCTGGATCTAGAAGCAACTCAGTAACTGCCCAAAAAGATTTATGCTTGATTTCCACTGGCAAATGGCACGGCTTGCCATAGACGAGACGAAAGGGAGATGTCCCCAACGGGTTCTTGAAAGATGTCCGATAGGCCCACAAGACCGAGTCCAAAAGCTGTGACCAATCCTTTCGGTCTGGGCGGACAACTTTCTGCAAGATAGTCTTTATCTCCCTGTTCGATACTTCGGCAAGACCATTAGTCTGAGGGTGATAAGGAGTGGCAACCCGATGGTCAATGCCGAACTCGTCTGCAAGGGCCCTGACTTTGTCATTGATGAAATGAGACCCCCCGTCTGAAATCAAGACTCTAGGTACTCCGAACCGTGAAATGATATTTCTCCTCAAAAATTTGCATACAGTTTTAGCATCTGCGGCTCGGGCGGGGATGGCCTCAACCCATCGGCTGACATAATCTACAGCGAGCAAAATATGCTCGAATCCCTGACTCTTAGGAAATGGGCCCATGAAATCAATCCCCCATGCGTCAAAAACCTCACAGAAGTGAATGGGTTGCATGGGCATCATGTCTCTCTGTCCGCAGGTTCCCATTTTCTGACAGTCAGTACATCTCTTCACGAACTCATCAGAATCCTTGAAGAGAGTAGGCCACCATAGGCCGGATTGAAGCACCTTTTGTGCTGTCCTTTTTCCAGAATGATGTCCTCCTGCCTCAAGCTTGTGGCAGTATGTGAGGACGCTATGCTGCTCTTCTTGAGGAATGCACCTCCTCCAGATACTATCCCCTCCTTCATGATAAAGGATGGGATCCTCCCAATGATAAAACTTGGCCTTAGCTAGGAAGGTCTCAAGTTTCTGCCTGGGCCAACCCTGAGGGACTGTCTTGGCAGCAAGATAGTTTACAAAGTCAGCATACCATGGGAGTGAGGTGACAGCCAAGATCGCCTCATCTGGAAATGTCTCTGTGATAGGTGCGCTGGGCTCAGATTCCTCAAGATTCTCCAATCTGGAGAGATGATCCGCCACCACATTCTTGACTCCAGGCTTATCCTTAATTTCAATATCAAATTCCTGGAGTAGAAGGATCCATCTGGTGAGACGTGCTTTGGCATCCTTCTTGGCCATTAAATACCGGATGGCGGTATGATCAGTGTATATTGTTACTCTAGATCCAAGAATATATGATCGATACTTATCAAGAGCAAAAACTACGGCCAGCATCTCTTTCTCAGTCACAGTGTAATTCTGCTGCGCGGCATCCAAAGTCCGGCTGGCGTAGTGGATGGCAAAAGGTAAACCATCCCTCCTCTGTCCGAGCACAGCCCCAACGGCAAAATCTGAAGCATCCGTCATGATCTCGAATGGGAGAGACCAATCGGGTGGCTGAAGGACAGGAGCTGAGACAACCATATTTTTGAGAGTCTCAAATGATTCAAGACACTTATCATTAACAATAAACTCGGTGTCTTTGGTGAGCAAGTCAGTGAGCGGTCGGGCAATTCGACTGAAATCCTGAATGAATCGTCGGTAGAAACCGACATGCCCCAGAAAAGACCTTAACTGACGCAAATTGGACGGCGGATTGAGTTTTCTGATGATGTCCACCTTAGCCGGATCGACCTCCATGCCCCTGTTGGAGACGATATGACCAAGGACCGTCCCTTGAGTCATCATGAAATGACTCTTCTCCCAGGATAAGACTAGATTAACCTCTATGCAGCGTTTCAGCACACGGTCTAGGCAGTCAAGACAAGCGTCGAACCCGTCGCCATAGACCGAGAAGTCATCCATGAAGACCTCTAAACAGTCACCCACCATGTCCGAGAAGATGGACAACATGCACCTTTGGAATGTCGCCGGAGCGTTACATAGACCAAAGGGCATCCGTCTGAAAGCATAGGTCCCAAACGGACAGGTGAATGTCGTTTTCTCCTGGTCTTCGGGCGCAATGGCCACTTGATTATATCCAGAGTACCCATCAAGAAAACAGTAATGGCTCTTCCCGGCTAACCGCTCGATAATCTGATCAATAAATGGTAGCGGGAAGTGATCCTTCTTGGTGGCCTCATTCAATCGTCTGTAGTCCACACAGACCCTCCAAGAAGTTGGTACTCTGGTAGCGATCTCCTCTCCAGACTCATTGACAACTGTAGTGATACCTGTCTTCTTAGGTACCACATGGAGTGGACTAACCCATTTAGAGTCGGAGATGGGATAGATGAAATCAGCGCTCCACCACTTGGAAATTTCTTTCATGACTACGTCTCGAAGATTCGGGTTCAGCCGTCGTTGGAACTCACGCGACGGCTTACCGTTATCTTCAAGATAGATGTGGTGAGAGCAAAGCTTTGGGCTCAGCCCCTGGAGATCAGCTATACTCCAACCGATTGCCTTGCGGTTTCTTTCAAGAACCTCCATCAGACGAGATTCTTGTTCTCCAGTCAAATCTGCTGAGATAATGACTGGGTGCATTTCTGGCTCTCCAGCAAGGAATCTGTACTTCATAGACTGCGGCAGAGGTTTTCTTTCCGGACAACTGGGAGGTGGCAGATCTGGCTTCTGATATGTCTGTGTGAATGCAACCAAGTCTGCATGGGAGAACTCTCGCTCTGCATGAATATCTGACGAAGGGCGGCCTGATTGATCATCAATGAACTGCACTGGCACGCACTGTTTCGGCTGTTGGCTCAGAAGGAATCAGACAAGGTAAATAATCATCAAAATCATCCCAGTCTATGTCTGTATCCGAGGGATCAGAAGAAGATGAGCAAGATTGAAATTCTTCGGCACCACTCATCACAACACTATCAGCCTCAGAGATATCCTCATCCAGGGATGTGCTATCCCGGCTCTCGATTGCCATGAGCTTGAGATAGAGTGAATCTGCAGGCAAGGCGAGGGTCGGTGCTGCGGGATCTTTCCAACTGAATTCGTCATCAGACATCTCAAAATCACAAACCTGGTGGATGTCTAGCTCTTCCTCTGTCAGCTGCTCGGCTTCGCTGGACTGCTCTGAGCATTCTGCCTCTCTGGCTCGGATCTCTTCGATCGTCTCTATTTGTATGGTTTCGCCCTCTACGCGAAAGCATACCTTCCCACTATCATGGTCGGTCACCGCCTTGGCTGTGGCCAAGAATGGACGTCCGAGAATGATGGGGGCATCAGTTACCGCCTCAGGGATCTCCATGTCCAACACAACGAAGTCCACGGGGAATTTCAGGCCCTGAATGGTAACGACCACGTCTTTCAACAACCCCTTCGGCCTCTTAATCGACCTATCAGCAAACTGAAGGACGGTTCTGCTTCGAAGAAGAGGGCCAAACTCGAACTGCTTGAGTAAGGCTGCCGGAAGAAGGTTAATTGAAGAGCCGCTGTCTAATAGAGTACGATCAAACTGTTGCTCCTGAATCTCGCATCTGACATAGGGAGCTCCTGCGTCTGGTCGCTTGGCTGGCAATGTGTTCTGAATGGCGCAGCAAGTGTTATGTGTGAGCATATGGATTTGATCTCTGTGCCTCTTCCTTCTTCGAACAGTAGTTGTTTCTTTCAGATTCTTCTTGAAGAAGGGGATATGCTCAAACGCTTCTCGTAGAGTCAGCTGGATATGGAATCTGTCAATCATCTCATTGCCGAACTCTACCTGTTGGTTCTTTTTGGGATTTTCTTTTTTATTCCCCTTCGCTCGGCGGAGTGCCTCAGGGAAGGGGATGGTAGGGGCCTCCTCGGATGGGGGCCTAGGAATCGGTCCCTATGCCTGTGAAGATGGAGAATCCATACAAAAATCATCATTCAACACATATGGATCCGTAATTTGAACAGAAACCTTTCCTTTATTCATATTTTTGTTTTTGATTTTCTTCCCATAGTCACTAGATACAAAAAGTGGTGGCATCACGGAAGATGGCTCAACAAAAGTAGATGTGGTGGCCTCAGCACCACCACTCGCACCTGTCTTCGCGGCATCAGCACCGCGCTCTGGTTCATTTCCCAAAATGGTGGCATCAGCACCACCGTCTGCATCTGGTATCACGACGGCATCAGCACCGTCATCCTGGGCTCCATCATTGGTGGCATTAGCACCACCGTCTTCAACATCATCTGTCGCGGCATCAGTACCGCTCCTCTGCTCCTCTGGCGCTCCTGGTTCGGCTTCGGGTTGTCGCTCAGAAGAGGCGCCGCCGGCTGGTATCCTACCGCTCCTAGTAGTCACAAAATCCGCATCATGCACAAAAGAAGACATATCATTCAAATTTTCACTAGGAGAGGCACCCTCTATGAACTCTACCTGCTCAGATTTTCTCTTGAAATTATTAGGGTTTGGTTCGATCTGAGCGGGTATGGCGGCCTTGCCTTTGATAATGTCCCGCATCTCCTGCCGGAACTCATCCATTTCTTGCCTGAAAGATGCTCGCTGTTCAGATAGCAAGCGGGCAAGATCATCAAGGACTGGGTTCTCGTAGGCTGGACCCTGAGAACCGGATGTCTGTCCCTGCTGGACATGGGGCTGCTGCTGCTGGAATTGCTGCTGGAATTGAGGGGGAGGCTGGTGATAAGATTGCTGAGGCTGCTGGCGCGGCCTCCACTGCTGTCCCTGATAGGCGGGATGAGGACCACTGTGGTATTGCTGGGGCTGGTTGTACTGGGGCTGCTGGTGTTGCTGCTGTGGCTGGCTGCTCTGCTGTCCTTGAGCAGGAAGGTGCTGTTGGGATGAGGAAGCTCCATTACCCCAACGGAATCCGGGGTGATCCCTACGGATTGCAGGCTGCGGGTATCGGTCATACCATATCCCGTTGACTTCCATCAACGGTTCCTGCTCGAAGGAGGGTGGAGGAAGAACTGCCAGCGGTCGCTCCTGCTGATACACCACCATCTGAGTCTCCTGAGATGGCTGTGGCTCTGGATGGTACTGCAACAATGGAACCGGCTCCGCCTGGATATGGTTCACCTGGCGGTATGAGGTGGATGCCTGGTTGGGATTGTTGCTGCTGGAAGCAACCTGTGACCTGGGAGGCTGTTGGGATGAGGCTTGTGCCTCCTGAATACAGAGAATTTGAGTCTTCAGGTCACTCATTGTTTTTGTGAGAAGGTCCATCTGGGCTAGACCTTGATTCTGCTTCTTTTCGAGGATCTCCATGCGGTCCAGCTTTTCACTGATTATGCCCATGTCGGCTGCGGCTGATTCGGCTTGGGCTGCGGCTACCGACGTTGTGCTGGGCCCGGCATCGATGCGTGCGATCCTCTGAAATGATCCCGCTCCTTGCGGGGGCTTCTGCTGAGTGTAGACTCTGGCCTGGGTCATCACTGTGGAGTTTTCTGCCATACCTTCGTATATGGCCCAGACATCGTCTTCACCTTTGGAAAAATATGATCCACCGCAAGAGGCGTTCACAAGCCCCTGCAGCTCCGGTGTCAGCCCACAGAAGAAACTCTGCACCAGATTGGGCTTAGAAATGTCGTGATGTGGACACCGGTCTATGAGCTCTCTGAATCGATCCCATGCTTCGTGGAACTGTTCATTTGGGATCATCACAAAGTTGCTGATCATAGCTCTGGCTGCATTTGTCCGGCCAAGAGGATAGTATTTCTTCAAGAATGCGGACCGGAGATCTGCCCACGTGTCGATGAATCGCCCCAGGTGTTTGAGCCAGTAAGCGGCTCTGTCAACTAATGAGAATGGAAAGGCGATCATCCTGATAGTGTCCTCGGTCAACAACCGATCATGGATTGTGCTGCAGATCATCTCGAACTCTTGGAGGTGGAGGTGTGGCTCTTCGGTCGGCAGCCCATGGAACTTGGGTAGCATCTGAATAGTGTTGTGCCGAAGCTCGAAGTCTCCAAGGATTGGTGGGAGTCTGATCCACCGGTGAGTGAGGGATGAAGCTGGGTTGTGCAATTCCCTCATTATGGTCTGTGGCGGTCGCTCACCGTCTGGGTCACCTCCTCCTGCATCGGGTCCTCCTCCTCCTCCACCGCCACCGCCTCCTCCAGCTCTGTGCTCTCTCATCTGAGCTAACTCCCTCATGAGATCACCCATGAATGCACCCTGGTCCCTGATCTGTCTCTGCATGGTCTCCATGGATGCTAGCAATGAATTGTTGATGGCCACTTGATCGATGATGAATGGAGGGTCCTCGTGGTCATCTGGGTGCTCGCCTCTGTCTGCCATTGCTTGATTCTCTGAAAATGCAAACGAGGCCATTTCAGGTGCTGATGAATGAGCTGAATTCTGTGATTCACTGTACTCTGAAATAATTGGACTGAGGGAAGGAGAATTGGAAGGGTGGTCGAGGGGGAACAGGGTGGATGTGAACTCGGGCTCGGAGAGCGGACTCTCCGAGTTATTCCTAGATGAGTAGGGGGGAGTGCTGGATAGCGGTGCCGACAGGGTCGGCCTAAGAGACCTCCGTCCCATCATCTTGATTATTTGGAATGAGCGGGAAAATGCAAGAGAAAAAGAAGAGGATGAAATGCAACAAAATTGTGCACAAGTGTGCGGTATTTTTGATCTTGACCTTAATAAATCTAGAAATCAAACACAAAGCAAGGGTAGGTTCACCAACTCAACTCGTGAAGCCGTGAAGGTTCGGCTTTTATCTTGTCAATTTTAGCTTGTTTTTCAGGCAATTATCTTTTCACGAGTCCTTAGAGCGCTACGCCTATAGGAGAGAGAGTACTGCCAGGAGAGTGTCCCCGTACTTGTCCTCCTCCTGTGTAACCTGTAACTTGCGCTTTTTGAGGTCCTTGTAACCCTTCCTGGATCCCTACTCAGCCAAAGAAAAGAGGGAGGAAGCCGATAGGCGAAACCGATACTTCGGACCTTGCTCGCAATGGAATCACCCGTGAGCGTGCAAGGTCCTACTCGGACGCAGCCGGTGAGACAGACACACCCGTGAAGGCGTGGCCTAGGCTCGGTACTTCGGACAGGGTCGGTGCTCTCACAATAGAGAGTCACCAATGGCGACCAAGTCCTACTCGACTACGTACGATAGTAGCGCCAATACTTCGGAAATCCAGGCGATACACAAGGCAGCCACAAGTTGGGTTTTGGGCTCTAATCCTTACGAAGCGCTCACCTCACTGGGAAGGAAACCTTCCTATGCAACCTGAAAACAAGTGAGGGTGTGACTCTCCCCAAGCAGTGAATCCAATTACCGATTTTATTATGGTCAAGTTTTCTTTAGCAGTCCCTTTTTTAATTTTTTTTTTGGTGTTATCGCTTCTTTTGAGTAGATTCAAACAAGCGCCTAACGTTTTTGTATTTTTTCCTTTATCCTACTTTGTCCAAAAACAGAGGGAGAATAGAGTCGGAAAAGCCGTGCAAGTCGACACCAAGGTGGAAATCTCACCTTTGTGCCTAGATGATGCGTGCAAAGTAAGAAGACTTACAGCGAATCCCAGCTCTCTCCATGCGGGATGCAAAGCAGAATATTTAAACCTAATCTATATGACGATATGCAGGCGGAAAGCGTCCTAGAACAGGCAACTGCTAGCGTGAAGCACCACAAGTCAACTAGCAACTCCTAATCCGAGTGTCCGGTCTTGGCTCACCCCTCCTCTGCCCAACACATTTGGAGTAGGAGAAAGCGCTTGTTCGGGTGTGAGCTCGCGGCGCGTGGATTTGGAAGCTACTCGCTAACTGTTTAATTTAGTCTAAGTCCAAAACGTGACTATAGGAGCATGCAAAGGTTATTAGGTGTTTGGACCTATTCTAATCGAGTCAAGCAGGACCTAGATCTAGGAGCTCAATCCACAAAAGAAAGTGAAAAATGAAACTCAAAACTGGAAAATGACTGCGATGAAAACACGAGAAAAACGACGGTGAGCCCCCGGGTGAACAAACACCCGGAAATTAGGCCCGAATGTCTAAGTCCAAGTCCAAGTCCTGTGTTATTACAAATTAATTGAATATCACTCTCTCACAAAAAATAAAAACTAATCTAGGCCACTCTCTCACTCTCCTTGCTCTATCCTGCCGGCTTGGCTCAAGAAAAGCCGGCTCCACGTCCCAAGGTTGCGTCGGGTCACCTAAGCCACCCGCCTCGCTCCGCGGTCCCTCGCAAGAAGACAAAAGAGATGGTCAGATAGTTCAATCAAGATGTATATCAAAATGTAAGAGAAGGATAATGCTATGGTAAACAAACACACAATCAATCAAAAATGTGAACTACAAGCTGTTGCTCCCCGGCAACGGCGCCATTTGATGTAGCCGAAATCGAGTGCGGTCGTATTGACTCACAAGGCGAGTCAACAGTCGGTGTATTGACCACACCAAATAATGACTAAATCAACAACTAACCCACACTAAAAATCAATAATTAGAAATAAATGTGGAGTTAAAATTTATTTTTAACTCTGCACAAATGGTGTATAGTGTCAAGTATGCAGAGAGTTCGAACACAGGGAGCAAACAGTGTAGTCCAAGCAAATGAATGCACAAGTGAGTGAGTGTGTGATGTGTCTACACTAAGCAAGCAAGCAACTACTATTTTTGTGGGTTTTTAATTTTTAAATTTTTTTTATTTGATTTTTAATTTTGTATTTGATTTTTGATTTTCTGATTTTTATATTTTATATTTTATATATTTTTTTTCTTTTTCAAATATTGGAAAACAAGGGGATATAATACAAGGCAAGCTAAGATATTTATAAAAATGTGCAAAAATACTCAAAAATTCAGAAATAAAATGTTTTTGGTATTTTTGAGGTTTTCTACTGTTTTTGTGATTTTTGGGGATTTTTCAAGATGTTTTTGGTATTTTTAAAGTCTGAAATAAGGCAAACAGTGGAAATCAGGCTGGCTGCGACAAAAATGCAATTTAAAAATAGCAACCAGTAGCAAAAATATTTCACACTATTTTTCTAATAAAAGTAACAAAATAAGGAAGAAACAGAAGCTGAGATTGCAATTTTTGGGTTTTTCTACTATTTTTTATATTTTTTTGAAGTTTTTGAGTGTTTTTATATTTTTAGTGTTTTTCTTTTGAAATTTTTAATGATTTTTGGACTGACACTAAAAGATGATAAAATAGACACTAGGTGATTTTTTTGGAATTTTTGGAGGTGTTTTGATATTTTTTGGTATTTTCTAAGGTAGACAGTACACAAAATGAGAGTTTTTGATTTTTAATAAATATGAAAATAAAATAAAATCAAAAACTAACTAGGTAGCGTTAAAGTACACCTATCCAGAAACTTGAGCCTATTTTT
The DNA here is from genome assembly GCA_037367405.1 of Ottelia alismoides. Classification (NCBI taxonomy): domain Eukaryota; kingdom Viridiplantae; phylum Streptophyta; class Magnoliopsida; order Alismatales; family Hydrocharitaceae; genus Ottelia; species Ottelia alismoides. Next base: position 223,124 of record JAZKJV010009754.1, on the reverse strand, counting down.
GTGGAATTTTTGGAGTTAAAAAGATCACTCAAATAAATACAACAAGCATACAAATGTTAAACAGGCCTGGCAAGGGCATAAATGCAATATTCAAGACATCCAGGGGCTAACATGCAATTATCCACAAAATATTACACTATATATTCAAGTTTTGGAACCAAAAAGCAATTACAAGAGACGCAAGGGCTCGCCTACAAATTACCCACCAGGGCGCGTGACTTGCACGCGCCTGGGAGGGACTGAAGTGCAATAAAACAAAACCTTGGGGCCTACTTGCAAAATAGCCAGAAATATTACACGTGATACTAAAGTTTTTGTACTGAAACGAAATAAACAAAAGACCAGGGGTGCCTCTGCAAAATGCCCACCACCTCACGTGTACAGGTCACGTGAGGTGACGTGGCGAGGGACCCAAACGCAAATAACTAAAATCCGAGGGTCTTTTTGCAAATATTACAAAATATTTAAACTACCAAGGCAAGTTTATAGACTAATAAATAAATACAAAAATCGCGAGGGTCGGGATGCAAAATACCCTCACTCCTGCGCTCGGCAAGTGACGCGTGGCGCGCATCCAACGGCTGGGCGTCCAGGCGTGATCCAACGGCTGGAGACGTTCCACTTAAACACGTGGCAGCACAAGAACGGCCGATGACGCTTCGATGATCAGCGGCTGAGATCAGATCTGGACAAGAGATCGACGGTGGAGGCGAGCCAAGATCTGACGGCCGCGACTTGATCTGGAGGCTCCTCGTTGATCCGACGGTTCCGGAGGTCGATGGAAGAACACGGAGGAGCTCCGGTCTGGCGAGCTTCTCCGAGCTCCTCCGGCCGACCACGGTGACGCTGGCGCTTGCAAGGTGGCCGAGGATGCTCCTGCAGGTGTCGGCTGTCGTCTGGAGGCTTCAAAATTCGCCGGCGGACGCCGGTGCTCTCGCATGGAGGTGGCGGAGCTGCAAGGCTCCAGGAGCTCCGGCGAGAGAGCAAAATCGCTCCAGGAGCTGCGTTGCACTTCAAGACCTGCACCAAAATGTTAGAGAGGTCGAGGGCAAAATGCCTCGACCTCGGGTTGCTCACGAGATGGACGGGGAGATGCGATAGGGCCTCGCCGGAGTTGCGCTCCGGTGAGATGATCGATTGGGTGAACGAGTGGTCGATTCGAGTCGGAAAGAAGGGGAAAATAATCCTAAGACTAACAGGGATGAAAGGGGGATGAAAATGGGATGGATCGCAACCTCGATGGCCAATGGCCAGAGGGAGTATACCTCACGGGGGTCGACCGCCGGAGGTGGTGGAACGCGCCCAGATCGCTCACTGCGCCTCCTCGAAGGTGTGGAACCAGGAGCTGTCACCTCCAGGTGCTCGAGCACGACCGAAGGGGCTTGGATCTGTATGGAATGCGGTTCCATTTCAAATGGGGTCAAAGGCGAAGTTTTAAGGGGTTGACGAACGGGTGGAAAGATCGAGGGGCCTGGAGCTCCCCATTGATGCACAGCCCGATGCAATCATCTGGCGGGCAAGAGGGATGAACGAGGAAGAAGATCTCAGAAGGAATCGGATCAAAAGGGTGAAAGCTCTTGCCTCGAAAAAATGGAGAAATCGGGGTCAAAAGTGGCTCTGACAAAGCCTACAGGGTGTAGGGCAGGCAGTTGACTCGAGTCAACGCTGACTGCCCCCTGGTTGGTCCACGTGGACCAACCAGGAAAAACCCTAAAAAAAACTTTGTTAATTCAATTTAAAATATTAAATGACCGAATTGAATAAAAGTTATAAAATAAAAAATGTTCAAAATTTTATGTAGTATTTTATTCTAATTTTTATTTATTTTTAAGACTTAAACTTTTACAAGTTACCTTTTTAACCCTATATAGGTATAATACCTGTAAGTTTTGATATTTTATTTTATTTTATTTATTTTTAATATTATTATTTTTATTTATGATTTTGTAAAATTATAACATACTTTTATATACATAAATATATTTTTGTTTAATTTTTCTAAGATGTTTTGGATATTTAATAAAATACAAGTGTATTCTGTATAGGTACAAGTGTATATAGTATACCTAGGTAGTATTTGTACAAGTATTTTTATTTTTATTTTTCTTTGCATTTTATTTCGATTTTAATGCACATATATACTATAAGTAATATTTACAAAATTATAAAAATATAAAAATTAATAAATAATGAATAAAGAATAAATTGAATATTTTATTCAGTATAGGTATACAACAGGGGTCCAAAACTCAACTTTCAGACCGTAGCTCCGCCAAATGCGAAACCACCACCATTGGGTAGATTATTTTATTCTATATACAATTAAAGGTGAGTACACTGCATTTGGATTTGTCGTTTGTGAGATACGGGTCTGGGAAGTTGGGATTTTGGATTCTTATTCAGACCATATCTTTTTATCTGTACCTTCTTTTTCTGTGAAATCAATTTTGTCTTTTTCTTTATGAAATTATCTACAACTTTCATGTACAAGGTTTCTTCATTTGATGTACAAAAAGTGGAACCAAAGATAGGTCCCAAAATGAATAAAGAATGAATAGAATGTATAGGTATTTTCTCTGTGATTCTGACCTTATCTCCCCCTACTTTATTCCTTGTCGACCTTTTCATCAAGATGCCTAGGTCTCGGGGGTTTTGGGTCATAAAATATTTACAATATTTTATTCTTTTTCTTTTCTTTATTTATTCTATAATTTTGGCCTTAATTACAGTGTTTTATACACTATTGAAATGCACATGCATGAATGCTAAGATGGTGGTTTTAATGCTATTTACAGGCATTTGCTAGGGTTTTTGGTGCCAAAATGATAGAATAAAGATGATGAAATGTGGATTCATCACTACCCCGACCACCGCCTGCCTGGAAGCCCTCGCGCAACCACGACCACCGCCAAGAAGCCCCCCCTCAAGCTCACCACCAACCACCGTCTAGAAGCCCCCCCAACCCACCCCCGCCTCTCGCAGCTTCTCAAGACCCATGGCGTTTCTGTCCACCTTCTGTCTCGGGGTGGCCCTCGGCTCCATGCTCGGCTTCTTCCTCTTCTCCCTCCAGTCGTGGCTGATCATGCCCGACCACGATCTCGTCCACTTCTGGACGCAATGCAAATCGGCCATCGAGGCCTCGCAGGTCTTCCCTACGGTTTTGAGCAACGTTTATAGAGGCGTCTCCCCTTACACATCCTTCCCTCATCCGAGTGTGTCCAAACTCGTCGGTCGCATAGGCGCGCAAGGTTGGGGGTCGACCAACCCCGTGTTCGAGGACCTCATCAAATCCATGAGTGTTCGAGAACCTAATCAAATCCGTGAGTGTTCGAGGACCTCATCAAATCCGTGAGACCCAATACCATAATAGAGGTGGGAAGCTTCCTCGGTGCCTCTGCAATCCACATGGCCAACCTCACGAAGCATCTGGGGCTCGAGTCCACCACCATCATCTGCATCGAGGACTTTCGTGGATGGTTCGATGCCTCTACAGGAACCCCCTCCCCGACCACCGCCTGGAACCACCCCCCTCCCCCGCAAACCATCGCCTAAAAGCCCCCCTCAAGCTCACCCCCCTACAAGCTCGCCCCCGTCCACCGCCTGCAAGCTCACCCCCAACCACTGCTTGGAAGCTCCTCGCTCTCAAGATCACCCCCAACCACTACCTGGAAACTCCCCCTTTCTCCTCCAGCAGCTCCTCCACCCCCTCCCTCCCACCCGCCGCCGACCACCTCTCCGTCCTCCTCCAGCAACCTTGGCCCCTGTCGAACACCTCCCCCTCCTCCTCTTCCTTCGCAAGCTCGGGGTTTCTTTTTACTTATGATTTAATTGTAGCTGTTGGATTGATGTTGGGTTAGATTAACTCAACGGTGTGGTTAGATTAACATTTGAAACTAACAGAAGGTTATGAGTGTGAGACGGAGTAACTATTCGGGGTTTCTCATGTAATTCGTGACTATCGTGGGTACCTGGGGTAATTATGAAACTACTCAGGGTTATGGGTGTAAATATCCCTAATAAATAAAGCTGCCTCTTCTTCTAGTCGGTACTTCCTTTCTTACTTCAAAGTAGCATGCGCCTGAATTTGTTTGGTGGAAGGACGTCTGGGTTTCCAAGGCTGCATCAAAACATAAATGCTGTCTGTTTTGGATTATAAAGAACAGAGCTCCCACCAGAGAAAGGTTATCCCGCTTTTGCAACTGTCCGGATCTGGGATGCCTATTCTGTGACCACCCTCTGGAGTCGAGGGATCATCTTTTTTGGGAATGCCACTACTGCTTTGATGTCTGGAGTAAAGTTTGTGCAGCACTATCGCATCCTGCTCCCATTTCTGGTCACAACCTCCTACATTCCATCTCTTGTGCCAGGAGGCTTTGCGATGTGCATAACCATAGGGGTGGAAGGCTCAGAACTGCACTTGCAGTTACTATTTTGCGCATCTAGAGGGAGCCAACCTCTTCCATGACAAGACAACATCTATCCTCGGGCATAGTAGGGGATATCCGCATCCTACTGAACTGACTTGTGCTTCCCATTTTTGGAGTATTTTGTGAACTTGTGGTTGTCCATATGGCCAGCGGTCCTGTTTAAACTTCTGTTGACCAGGAGCTGGGCATTTTTATTCTTGGGAAATTTAATTTGTAAATTTCAGAAGCACAGTTGCTGGACCTTTTTTTTACATCATACCTTCTTATCAATGAAATCTCACCATATTTACCTTTAAAAAAATTTAGCATGCGTCAGCTATTAGTTTCATCGATATTTATCTATCTGTTGAACTGCGAAAATCGAAAAAAATTAAGAGGGTAAAAAGTACCAAAGTTCAGAGAAAAGAGATCAACCAAGACAAATTGCAATAATCACCCCTCGGTTATGCTGCAGCTCCGAGCAGGAACATCAGAGGAACTTGACTGGAGCGCTCAAATAGTACGATCCAAAAATTTTTGGTGTTTTTGGTGTTAACGAATTTGTGTCTAATGTTTCATAGACAGTAAGGTCTTTTTGGTGTTTATGACGTCAGTTCGATGATGTCATCGATAAGAAAAAGAGTCCACATTGATCGGGAGCTTGAGCTTTTCCCACGATGATGGCCTCTGCAGGATACGAAGTAGGAGGAGATGGTAGAGCGTACGCTCACGTCTCCGTCAAAGATTAAAGTATGAAATAACTCGAGAGCTGTTCCGAGAGGAAGGATGGAAAAAATCCATAGGCCAGAAATGGTAAGAGCTACAGGAGGGTTGTCAGGGTAGGGGCAGTGGTGTTAACCTGATGCGTCAAAGGAGAAACAAATTCGTTAGGTGAGATGAGGTGGGGAAGGACCTTTGTCAAAGGTAGGCAAATTGGGGACAGCATGCGCTTGGCGCAGAAGTTGACTTTGGGCTTCGAGAGGAAATGGGGGTCTTCTCGAGCTTGCGTTAAGGTGGACCTGTCTAAAGCTTTTGATACTGTTAACCATCACTTCCTTATGGGTTTACTGTCAGCTATGGGTTTTGGCGAGACCTGGTTGAGCTGGATTTATAATTGCATTGGCACCGTCTCCTTCTCTGTTTTGGTAAATGGAATACCCCATGGACTCTTCAGGGGCACTAGGGGGCTCCGTCAGGGTGACCCCCTTAGTCCCCTTCTCTTTGCAGTGGTCATGAAATCTTTGACCTGCTTGGTTGAGTGGGCTGTGTTGGAAAAAAATTGCTCCCATGGGCAGGGGGAGATCTAGGGCTCCCACACGTTTGATATATGCTGATGATCTCCTCTTTTTCATGAAGTGCAACGATAAAACACTCTCTGCGATTAGATCTACAATGGATACTTTTGGGACTCTGTCTGGGCTCAGGATGAATTGTGCAAAGAGCAGGTTATTTTGCTCGATGAAGGGGAGAAGAGATTTTTCTTGGAACCTCACTCTTGGGCTCCTGGGAGAATCCTTGCCTACAAAATATCTTGGCATCCCCCTCTCTCATAAATATGGCTGCTCCTCCTCTGGTAAAGTGCTGGTGGACAAAGTTCGTGCACATCTTTGTGGCTGGAAGGCAAATTTCCTCTCAATGGCGGGACGTATTCAACTTATTAACTCTGTCATCAATGGAATATTACTTTATTGGACCGATTGCTCGGTGCTCTCCTCCTCTGTTGTATCTCAGATCTCCTCCCTCTGTGCGGATTTTCTTTGGGACTACAAAAGGCATGATCTGGCTTGGATTGACGTGTGTCTTCCGAAAGAGGAGGGCGGCCTGGGAATCAGATCGCTCAAGGACTTGATTAGTGCATCCAGTGTCTCATGGGTTTGGATATTTCTCACGGCAGAAAACTCTATTTGGGCGGATTTCCTTAGTGCAAAATATCTCCGGGATGAATCTTTTTGGGATACTTCTAGTCCTCGTAAGGCTTCTACCATTTGGAAGATTCTTTTGAGGTGTAGATCAATCATTGCCCCAGCCCTGAACCAACTTAGCCCCCCTTATAGGTGGACCTTCTCGCCGGCAGGCTTCTCTTTCCGCTCATGCTTTGATCTTGTTAGGACAAGAGGTACCTTGACTGACTGGTGGAGAGAGGTTTGGTGCTCTCCGGCCGCTCCCAAGCATAAATGCTATTTTTTTAGAGCGGTAAGAAATAAAATCCCCACAAGAGAAAGGTTACAAAAAATAGGATTATACTCGGATTGTAGCTGCCTTTTTTGTGGATTCTCGCTTGAATCTAGGGACCACCTGTTTTGGCAATGTCCCTATTCATGGGATGTTTGGGAACAATCGTGTGCTGCTCTAAATTTACCCTCCTTTGTTGCTGGGACGACAACAAGTGGTGCCCTTAACTGGGCAAAAATGACTCATGCGGAAGATGCTAGCTGTCACAGGGTTAAAATCCCGGTATCGATTTCGACCGATCCTGTGCGGCGTTAGCTAACCCGTAGCTAACCAGCCTTCCCGAGTAGAACGGTCACGGACGCGCTCCAACTCTTCTCGTACTCCTGCTTGCTAGCGCACCGACGCTTTCAATACAAACACGAGCACGAACTCCGGATCGCTCAAGAACACTCTCAAGAACACGCTCAAGAACGCTCAAGAACTCAACCAAGCAATCACACGAGCACGGGCACAAAGCTCTTCTCTTTATTAGAAGGGGAACTATCTCAGGAGTGGATGGACACTCTACACTTTCTCTTGTGTAGACTTGTGTACTCTTTACACTTGTGTTGTGTACAAATGAGCCACCACCTCTCCTTATATACAAGACTCAAGGCAACCTAAGGGACACTCATTATTACATCTACAATAATGATACATAAAGACACAAGAGACCCTTCGAGTTCTTCGGCAACCCTTCGCGTTCCTCAGCAACTCTTCGTCTGCTCGTCTTTTCGACTCCCTTGTTGACCTTTCGTCTTCCTGCACGGTTGACGCCCAGACAACCGCCCAGTCATCAGCACACATGCGCTCCAACGCCCTGCTGATGCAGCTTTGCCATAATTCACCAAGTGCCACCGAACACTTGGTCTTGTGCCAAAGGGAACCCGCGGCCTCCAAACCCTCGTGCGGTAAACCCTTCCATAGCGTTCTCCATGCTAAGGAGAAGTCCTCCAGAACTTCGCTATCGTGGCCTCCAGACCACTCTCGTACGTGTACGACCGAGCATGCTCGACAATGCTCGTACTCAGCACCTGCAACGCTCCATGCCTCCTTGGACCGCCACGCATCAATACCGATACCGTGCACCTTCGTGCGTACGCCTCTGTGACCGTACCGCATAGCTCCTCAATGCGTACTGCTTTACTACGTACCGCCCTTCTGCGCTCGTGTATGTACGACTACGTGCATCCGTTGTCATGTCTTGCACTGTTGTCTGTACTCGCTGTGCTCGCACTGCTACAAGCTTCACGACACTCTGCTACCGAGCTAGTGTCTTGTGCGATGCTTCTCCCTTGTAACGTACGGTAGAGCCTCCAGACTCTCGTGAATAACCTCCCTGATATCCACGCATTTTCGGACTCCTCCTGAAGTCCAGCTTCATCGATCATTCTCGAGCATCCAGCTACCGTGTCTGCACGATCATTCTCGATCACGGAATTTGGGGGTGTGACAAGCTTCCCCCACCTGAAGAATCGGTTGTCCTCAACCGAGCATCTCCTCTTTAGCTGGCGTCCCGGCACGATCCTCCATCCGCTACGCACCTCCTGATGCGGCTCAATTGGAAGGGTGGTGCCGCCTTGCACCGCCTCCCTTCCTGCACCTAGTCTTTTCACGAACCATGTCCCTCCATGACTTGGTCTTCATCGTGAAAAGTGGAGCTTCCTCGTCAGCTCCCATTTTCGATGTATCCCTCCTGGATACAACAGCTCCATCGCTAGTGTGTGGCAGCTCCAGCTCCACATGTGGAGTACTCACCTCCACGCTTGCTCGTTGACGATTTCTATCGTTCCCCGTAGACGTACCCTTGTCCTGGGAAATGAGCACCTCCTGCGCTCCGAGCATCTTCGGTATCTTGCCTCCTGCAAGATCATTGGTGGTGTGGTTCGTCACCACTCCACCCCCATGGACATGTAACTTCTTGCCCATGCTGCATCGCCCTCCAGAGCTCTGCCTCGTCTTCTCGTGCACGGATGTTCTCCTATCCGCGGCTTTGGTTGTGTGCCTCCTGCACACAAGTTGGTGCTCAACATGCACCTGCGCACTCCTGTGCGTCCTCGATCGAGCCTTGGCACCTCCAAAGCTCTCTGTTGTGGAGTTCCCTCCCTCCACTGAATTCGAAGCTCCAGCTCGAAGTGTGGTGAGACGTACCTTGGGCATCGCACCTATTGCTCCCAAGCGTATCTCACCTTCTACTTCCTCCTCCTCGTTCCCACGAAGAGAGTTCAGCCTCTCCTTCTTTGGGCACTCCCGCGCCCTATGCGGTCCGTCGCATATGAAGCACCCCTTGCTCTTGGGTTGCTCCCTTCTCTTGGAGTACTCTCGTTCCTCCATTGGTGGATCATGGGCAACGCCTTTGCCCTTGTCCTTCGAACGCGCCCTCGGCTTGCTGGTGAACTCCTTCTCTTCAGCATTGTGACTTGGTTGGGTCGCCCCATAATCGACCAACGCATCTGCCACCACGATCGCTGAATTAAGGTCCTTCACTCCCTGCCTTCGCATTCGGCTTGCGCCCAGCTTTGCAACCCGATCGTGAAGTTGAAGATCTTGTCCTCCTCGGACATCCCCTTGATGTCCAGCAACAAGGACGTGAACTTCTTCACGTACTCACGAACTGTGCCTGTCTGCTTTAGGCGTCGAAGAGCCTCCCGTGCAATCCACGCAGTGTTCTTGGGCAGGAACTGCGCCTTCAGTTCCACGACTAGATCATCCCACCTGGATATCTTCGGTGTTGCCTCATCTGCCGCACGGCTCCTCCACCAAAGTTTGGCGTCGCTCGACATGTACATTGATGCCAAACCGACCTTCTCGGCTTCCGCTGTCTTGGTCGCCTCGAAGTACGCTTCCATATCCCATAGGAAGTTTTCCAAATCCTTGGCACTCCGCGTACCTGTAAAAGATTTGGGCTCGGGTACCTTGCGTCGCTGTACCTCCGTGGAGCTCCCGCAGTTTGCCAACGCCTTCTTGATGAGGGAGATCTCACTCCGAAGATCCTCCATCATCGTGTTGAACGTCTCCAGTCTATCCTCCAAGGACTGGATCTGCTCCGCTGAGCGTTGGATCTCGTCCCCAACATCTGATCCTTCTGAAGAACGATCCTCCAAGACGGCGATGCGATGGGCATGAGTCCCAATAGTGGACTCCACTTCTGCCATCGCCTGCTCTAATGCTTCTACACGCTCGGTAACACCCACTATCTTCGTTCCTCTGATCGAAGACGTACTTGCACCGACAAGTATCCTCTGTTCCCGCGATCGACTGCTCCAACAGCCGCTCGTAGCTTTGCCCGCTTCTTGGCACCAACCAAGATCTGTGATCTGCTCCTTGGCACCGACCAAGCTCTGATACCAAATGTCACAGGGTCAAAATCCCGGTATCGATTTCGACTGATCCTGTGCGGTGTTAGCTAACCCGTAGCTAACCAGCCTTCCCGAGTAGAACGGTCACGGACGCGCTCCAACTCTTCTCGTACTCCTACTTGCTAGCGCACCGACGCTTTCAACACAAACATGAGCACGAACTCCGGATCGCTTAAGAACACTCTCAAGAACACGCTCAAGAACGCTCAAGAACTCAACCAAGCAATCACACGAGCACGGGCACAAAGCTCTTCTCTTTATTAGAAGGGGAACTATCTCAGGAGTGGGTGGACACTCTACACTTTCTCTTGTGTAGACTTGTGTACTCTTTACACTTTTGTTGTGTACAAATGAGCCACCACCTCTCCTTATATACAAGACTCAAGGCAACCTAAGGGACACTCATTATTACATCTACAATAATGATACATAAAGACACAAGAGACCCTTCGAGTTCTTCGGCAACCCTTCGCGTTCCTCAGCAACTCTTCGTCTGCTCGTCTTTTCGACTCCCTTGTTGACCTTTTGTCTTCCTGCACGGTTGACGCCCAGACAACCGCCCAGTCATCAGCACACATGCGCTCCAACGTCCTGCTGATGCAGCTTTGCCATATTCACCAAGTGCCACCGAACACTTGGTCTTGTGCCAAAGGGAACCCGCGGCCTCCAGACCCTCGTGCGGTAAACCCTTCCATAGCGTTCTCCATGCTAAGGGGAAGTCCTCCAGAACATCGCTATCGTGGCCTCCAGACCACTCTCGTACGTGTACGACCGAGCATGCTCGACAATGCTCGTACTCAGCACCTGCAACGCTCCATGCCTCCTTGGACCGCCACGCATCAATACCGATACCGTGCGCCTTCGTGCGTACGCCTCTGTGACCGTACCGCATAGCTCCTCAATGCGTACTGCTTCACTACGTACCGCCCTTCTGCGCTCGCGTATGAACGACTATGTGCATCCACTGTCATGTCTTGCACTGCTGTCTGTACTCGTTGTGCTCGCACTGCTACAAGCTTCACGACACTCTGCTACTGAGCTAGTGTCCTGTGTGATGCTTCTCCCTTGTAACGTACGGTAGAGCCTCCAGACTCTCGTGAATAACCTCCCTGATATCCACGTATTTTCGGACTCCTCCTGAAGTCCAGCTTCATCGATCATTCTCGAGCATCCAGCTACCGTGTCTGCACGATCATTCTCGATCACGGAATTTGGGGGTGTGACACTAGCATTGGTTTAATGTGCAGGACCATGTTGGCTGTGGCTTCATGGTGGATCTGGAGAGAGCATAATCTCCGTTGGACTAATACCTCCCGTGCGACTGCAAGTGTCACTGCGAAGCATATTATAGAAGATTTAAAGATCCTTCTAAATTAAGCATGCTCACTGCATATTTTGTAATGTAAACTTGCTTATGGGAAGCAGTCCTCTACATCTGAACTTTTGTATTTTCCTCCATGTAATCCCCTCCCTGTTTTGGGTTTTTGTAAGGGGTAAAACTCTCTTGTAATTATCTTTTCATCATCAATAAAAGCTTATTTACCACTCAAAAAAAGGAGAAACAAATTACAGATGACGGCATTTTGCGTGATGTCAAAACCCTCTAACCCTTTCTCTTTCCTGATGAATCCTCCTTAATTTCGTGTTACCCATAGAACCTCAAATAATTGTTGACCATTATTTGACAGTGTTAACTTCGACGAGAGAAAGGAGGGGGAGAAGGAGCAATAGCACCCATTCGTAAATATCGTGACTCGGGGATCTTCTCGCACTTCATCGCGCCATTTGAAGCCTCAATGTTCGATCGAAGTTTCTCAGGGTCTTAACACATTTCAGGTCTACCACTCTTCCTTTCCTTCATTGATACTCCCCATGGAATAATCATGACTCCATTTAGGGATGAGCATTGCGCGGGATTGGCTCAGCCTCGCCTGAAGTCGGCCCAGCTTAAACCTGGATTATTTATAGGTCAGGCTTGGGCCAAAGATTTAGGTCCATTTTAATAATTGGTCGGGCTCAAGCTTAGCTCGACCAGCCCGTTAGGCCCGATAGCTCGACCCACATACAAGCCCAAAGTAGCTTGTTAGGCCCGATAGCCCGGCTCGCATAAAATCCCACATAAAGGCTCGATTAACCCCTGGCGGGCCTTAGCCAAGGGGATTTGGCGCTAGGGCACCCCAAAACCCTCATTCCCGCAAATCTCCCGCACACACGAACCCCTCTCCGGTCTCTTGCCCTCTCACAAGCCGTCCGCCGCCTCGAGACCCTCACAGCCTCACCCCGTCGCCTGCCGCCTCGAGATCCCCTCATGGCATCACCCACCCGCCACCTCAAGCACCTCACAACCCCTCACCTATGCTGCCCACCGCCTCAAGGCACCTTGCCTCGCCGCCCGGATACCTGCCCGCTCAACCCTCTCCTCCCGCCTCGAGAGCCCTCCTCGCCTCCCGCACGAGCACTTCAAAGCCTGGCCCCTCGTCGCCCAGCCCTCGCCGCTCATCCTCGTCGCCTCGCCCCACAGCCCTCACCGCTGCAGCCCACTACTCGCCACCTTGCCTCACCTCACGAGTCACGACCCTCACAAGTCATCGTCGGTCCATCACCACACTATTTGCACTATAAGAAACTCTCAACTCAAGCTTTAAGTTAATAATATTATTTGTTTTAATTAGGAATTGATGTAAACTTACATTGGATATTGACAATGATGTTAAGTTTTAATATGGATGGTAACTGCGAAAAATATTCTTAGAAATCAAGTTGAATATTAGAATCTAAAATAGTATTTAACTTTAGATGTCGGACACCAATCTAGAGATGTAAGGCAGAGTGAGAAGAAGTCCTCCAATGACACTATCGGGGAAACCTTCAAAACTTAATGAGATTATGACTAAAAAGAAACGTTGAAGACAGTTAAAATCATGGGTTTGAAAGCATGTCACAAAATCAGGATGGTAAATGGACGGCAGATGTGCAAGTGTAATTATTGTAAGGCACAATTATCTTACAGGACAAAAGGTGGGATAAGTCACATTGATTGTCATTTGAACCCTTGTTTGTCCATATTATAACAAACACTTAAAGTCTCAGGCTCTTTTGAACTTTGCCAATTCTGATCAAGAAAGCGTCACCATCTTTGCATGGAAGTTTGAACTAGATAAAAGTAGGTATGATTTCACAAGGTGGATTATATATAGTGAATTACCCTTTACGGTTATTGATAACTCAAAGTTTCAAACTTTTATATCCAATCCTCAACCCAAGTACAAGTTTATGTCCAGATTTACTCTTCAAAGAGATTGCATAAAATTATATGAGAGTGAAAAATTGAAATTTAAGATGATACTGAAATCGGTTGGAAGAATTTCCATCACAACTGACATGTGGATATCAATTCAAAACTTAGGTTACATGATTGTACTACACATTTTATTGACAACAAGTGAAGCTACAAAAAAGGATTATGTGCTTTTGTGTCATTTGTACAAGTCATACAAGGGAGAATATTGTGGTTATGATTGTGAATCGCCTGAGAGATTGAAATATGTCAAATTTGTGTACCATCACAGTTGACAATGCATCAACTAATGGTGTTGTTGTAGGGAATTTGGTTGATCAGTTATCTCAGAAGGAAACACTACTCATAGGTGGACGTCTTTTCCATGTACGAAGTTGGGCACACATCTTGAATATTGTAGTTCAAGATGGTTTTATGAGATCAAAGAAATAATCACAAAAATCCGTTATCTTGTTAAGTATGTGAAGTATTCAACTAGAAGATTTCAGGATTTTAAAGGCACTGCCAAACAAGAACGGATTGAAATAACAATAGATTTGAAGCTTGACGTTAGCACTAGGTGGAACCTACCTTTTTAATAATTGAATCTGTTATCAAATATAAAAAAATTCAATTATTTGGGGCGTGATTCCATTTATCAGACATACCTTCTGTGAGTGATTAGAAAAAAGCTGAGATGGTCAGTGGTAACTTAGAGAACTTTTATGTTGCCACCAAGATGTTCTCTGGACAGAAATATTCTACTACGAATTTCTTCTTTGGTATGATTTTTGAGATTGAAAAGCAGCTCCAAAATATCTCGAATCATGATGATATAGCTATCGGAAATATGGCTTCAAAGATGTATGCAAAGTTTGATAAATATTGGAGGGAGAGAGAATCTATTTTGCCTCTAGCATTGGCAACTATTTTGGATCCACGGTACAGTTCGACCTCATAAGATTTGCTTATTCAAAACTTTACCCCAGGGATAAAGCCTTACAATATGTTGAACGGGTTAGTCAAACTTTTTATAGCTTTTTGATGATTACTCTACTAAGTACATGTCAAGTATTTTGAACAAAATGTTCACATCAAAATCCATTCAAGAAGATGCATTCTGCCCAACAATGAGAAGCAGGGTAATGTTAGACAAGTTCTGTAAATAGAAAAAAGTGAGTGGTTCTTGTGTTACGGAGAAATAATAGATTGAAATCTATTTAGACGATCATTCTGTAGATAGTGAGCAAGGTGACAACTTTGATGTCCTGAGGTGGTAGGAATTGAACACGAGCAAGTATCACATCTTATCCGCTATGGCTCGTGACATTCTGGCAATTCCTGTATCCATTGTGGCTTCTGAGAGTGCTTTCAGCACGAGCGGTAAAGTTCTTGATACATATCATAGTAGACTTAATCCGAAAATGGTGGAGGCATTGATGTGCGCAGGAGACTGGATCCATGAGCTGTGGGCATGTGTTGTTGTTGTGGGCATGCTTTCTTTTTTGATTGATATAGTTCAATCATTCATTTGCATCTTTGAATGACAAATTGCACCTTTTTAAAGATTGAGTTGTATTTGTAGGCATTAGCCTTGTAGGTACCCAACAGAAAGAAGCAGGAAGATCAAGATGTTTAATTCTCAAAGGTATCTATTTTTCAGGTCATTCTTGTGACTGTATTCACATTAGTCCATCTCGGTAATATACATATTGATTGGGAGGATTTTTCTTCATTGCAAAAATGGATTTGATATATGTGTCTAGACTTTGATCTCTCAGTTTGATATATTCATCTGGATTTAATGACGGAGTTGACGACAAATTAATCCACTTGAGGTATATTTTTCAATCTATTTGTTTACTATTGTTGCATATCTGCAGCCTTGTTGACTGGTTCTACTTTATTATTTGTACATGTTTCTATAATATCTCTATGAAACTCTTTCCATTAGATATCGTAGAATCATAGATATTACCAAATCCATGCAAAACACTAGGATAACTAAATAATAAAGACCTAAATAAACTAATAAATACTTCATAATGAAGATTATAATCAAAATAACCAAATGAGGGTGCGCCAAGTATATGGGTCCGCCAAGTCCAGACTCATAAGTTTTGGGCCGGTACAGACCCAATTGATTTTTGAGATATTATGGGCCGGCCCGGCCCATGCCCAATCCATAGTAATTGAGATGGGCTTGGGCCTTAAAAAAATTAGTGGGCCTAGGCCCAGCCCAATGCCCACAAATATAAATGGGCCTGGGCCTAGGCCATGTAGGGCCTGACCCGGGCCCGACCCATGCTCATCCTTAACTCTGTTTAATTTAGCCTTACCATCAGTGTTTGTGTGATGATAAGTCACAAACATAAAGATCATGCTCGTTTTCACGAGGGCATATGATCATGTCGGCAGCTTGAAGTTGGTCACGATTGCATCAGTTGTCCCGCATGATGAGGATGCAGATAGGGAGAAAGATGGGGGGTGTTGAGGTAGGTGGCGGTGACAAATAATGTAGGTCCGACGAGGAGGGATGTGTTGCATAAGTTGCATTGGACAACAATGATGGAGGTGACGATGGTGGAGGTTGAAAGAGGAAGATCATGGGGGGGGGAGGAGGTGGGGAGACTAACAAGAAAAGAAAACTCACTGTTACATTGAATTTAGTTAGATTAACTCCAAGGAGATGGCTATGTCAGTGGAGGAAAATAACAAAGTGCTCTATGTATAAGTGGAAGAGTCAATATCTAACACCATAACTACAACGGAACAGATCGTACTGACTAACATAAGTATTCAATAATAGACCGCACGACAGAACCGATACTGAAAACATGCATGGTAATCAATGTGTAAAAGATAATGCCATTCTCAAAATAAAGTCCATTCAAGCTAAGAGTTCCATTAATACCACTTCGATTGTGGTAAATATGAAAAAAATATGAAATAAAGTACATATCATTTGTTCTCGTGGGCGCATATATATATATATATATTCTAAATCTCAATGCATTGAATCATACCACGACGAGAATCTTTATGAGTGCGAAGCACGATCCTGAGTAATTGATCAACCTTGTTCTTCACCTGAAAATGACAAAAATAACGTTTCATGAACCTGATGTCCAATAGGTATCGTGGTTCATGCACGGAAATTCTAACAGTCTTTTAACCCATTGTATTTCTTGAATTTTCATGGAAAAATCATTATGTGTCTAATTATTCCCATGCATGTCTAAGTTCGTTCTTTAACATGTATTTTTAGCTTCTTTCGTAACTATGTGTATACATATATAATATGCGTATGACATGCATTCTTTCATCTTATGGGGCATATTTCATAAGATTTAAGACATATACATATTTTCTTTATCATATAAATGGCTTTGCATGTTAGTCATTTAAGTTGACTTTGCATAACTAGTAATGTTTTTCTTTTCTTAAACTACTTTTCTTCCATGACTTTTCATATCATTTGCATCTATATACTTGAACATTCAAAAGTTGTACATGTGCCATTAAAACTAGCATTTGCATATATATTCCTTAACATTACTACCATTGTGCATAACCTTCTACTTATTCAGTGTTCAAAGTTGGCTTAGTTATTATTTTCATAAGTGGCTTTGATGGCTTTACCATCGACACTAGTAGTCCATGAACATGGCATACATGATAACGTAGATACAACTGTGGGGGAATTATCTTTTGCCTCTATCAGTTCCTTGAACCGTGGACCTCAAGAAGGTGTTGACCCCTCTTGATCCTTATGACCCCTTAGTCTGTGTTGATACCAACATCTTAATGTTAATCTTTAATTATTTTACATACTCTCATATGATGATTATTAATCTTGTTTGTCAATGCATAATCGAAAATATCTTGTTAACCCATTATCACATGCCTTGTTGTGAATAAAAAAAGAGAGGTATAAAAGATGGGGTGGTTATTGATGCTACGCTCCTTGATTATATTTTCAAACATCCGGTCACCACCGTTAAGAGCATTCTACCATGTTGTCGTCTCAATATCTCTCATGCTTTGAAAACAACTCTACTTCAAGTTTTCGCTAGACCAAGATCCTTACATGCTTGGGTGAGATTGTTCCTTCTTCTCCATTGCACCTTACAGGTTTTAAGACCCACGAACAAGATGGATAAAAGATTTGATAATATAAGGTACTTACAATGACTTATTCATAGCTCTCTCACTACGTGGGGCAGTACAGATGGCTTCACCAATTGGGTGGGTAATTCTTTGAACAGGATGTTTCCGGGACTTCAGATCTTAGTCAATAAATCTTTGGAGGAGAATAAATATGAAAGCTCTAACATCAGGCAATGTCTTCCTAATGTGTCAGATGGACACTTTACAACAACCATAAAGGTTTTATGATCTTCAGGAGTTGCTCCTTATAATGAAGACACCTTGGAGGCCTTAGAGGCTAAACATCCTTGTAAGCTGCCTCCTTCCATACCACCTTCCATACCAGACATCTTGGTATTAGAGACTCCTCTTATAGTTGATGCAGGTGTTATTTTGCGGGCTATCAAATCCTTTCCTAAAGAGACATCTTTTGGAAGATATGGCTTGAGAGATCAACACATTTTAGATGCCCTCTGTAGGGAGGGGTCAGCAGTTGCCAAGGATCTCTTACATGCTATCTCCTTGGTAGTTAATTTGTGGCTAAGTGGAAAATGTCCCTTGAGTCTGGCTGAGTTTGTGACCTCTGCACCTCTTAGTCCACTGCTAAAACCGGACAATGTCATATGTCCTATTGTTGTAGACTCTATCTGAAGGCACCTTGTATCCAAAGTTACTATGATAGGGGTGGGCAAGGAGATGTCTAAATATCTCAACGACTTTCAATTTGGAGTTGGTGTAATTGGAGGAACAGAAGCTATCTTACAAAACACAAACCATCTCTTGAGTAAGCTTCTTGGGGACGGGTCTCTCTTTATGCTTACAGTGGATTTCTCTAATGCTTTGAACTTGATAGATAGATTACTGATGCTTGGTGAAGTTAGGAGGAAATGGCCATCTATTTCTTCATGGGTGGAAATTATATATGCTAAAGCCACCATGGAAATAATTATATGTGATCATCAACAAGAGTGCAGCAGGGTGATCCTTTAGTCCCACTTCTTTTTTCTTTGGCATTGCATCCATTCATGAGATCAGAGACAATTGTAAATTTCCATGCTTGGTATCTTGATGATGGGACGATAATTGGGGACACATTAGAGGTGGCCAAGGCACTTGAAGTTATTCAATGCAGGGTTCCAAAGATGTAGCTTATTCTGCATATAAAAAACAGAGCTTTTCTAGCCTTCATGTGATGGTCATAAGATCCATAAAGGATTGTTTCCCGTGGATATTGGGAGGCCGATGATAGGTGTGAAGTTACTTGGAGGAGCAGCGAGCAAGGATATTTATTGAAGACCTGGCTATGATGAGGACCACCAAAGTTGTTGACTTGATGCATTTACTTCCTCAGTTGGATGATCAACAAAATGAGCTACTTCTATTACGATCTTGTATGGGTACTACCAAGCTTATGTTCAGCTTACGAACTTGTCAACCCACAAACATGGAATGGGTTGTTACATGGTTCGACAAAGGGTTATGCAGAGCTATTGAAGATATTTTGGTTTGTGGAGGTCCTTTCTTTGGTGACTTTCAATGGTGAGTGTCATCACCACCCATCAGACTTGGAGGTTTAGGTCTATACTTGGCTATTGAGGCTTCTTCATATGCTTTTGTGGCCTCTAGAGCTCAATCATTGATGCTTTAAAGATCGCATGCTACAAGACACTGATATATATGTTATGGATTTTGATTTTATTAATGCTTTGGAAGGTCTACATGTCTCACTTCCATCTCTTGTTCTTACGTATTTTGCTAGTAAGGATACCGTTCCCCCTAAATCCTAGAATGCTTTGGAGAGCTCCTTTAAACAAAATCGTAAAAGAAATGGAAGTTGAGTTTGACATGACTGCTAGACAAAAAGACAATTTTCGATCTTTACAAGCTGAACATGCTTAAGATTTCCTTATTGTCATTCCTATTGAGGGGTTTGCAATGCATGCCACCATTGAATATCGTACTATTTTCAAGTACCGCCTCATGATTCCTCTATTCTTGACAAATGAGCCTCGCTCAGTATACCACAAATCCTGCTTAGATGCTTTTGGGGAGCATGCCGTTCATAGTCGCAAACTTCCTTATTTTAAATATAGACATGATTTTGTCAGGGATGTCCCTTTTGATGTACATAGACACGCATGGATTGCTTCAAAAAAAGAAGCATCGGTGATTTTTTTACTGCACCACTGGAGGGGAGAATGACACTTTGGATGGGTTGGAGAAAAACATGCGTATGTCGAATTTGACTGGAGTTTCTCCAATGGTGGGTCTGATAAAGAGTGATTTTGTCGCATGCTACGCTGCACAAAAAGTTGTCTCAGCTAAAGTGGCTAAGCATGGGAAGGCCTGTATTGACAATCAACATGCATTCATAGATTTTGATACATTTGGATTCTTAGCAAGTGTAGTAGTGAAACTCCTTAAGAGGATCCCAAAAATTATGTGTAGCAATGTTATAGTTCCAAATCTATGAATGTTGTATTTCAAAAAATTGGATTTGCCATCCAAAAGGGATTGGTGGTGCAGCTTGTTGCACGTCTTCCATCAATTTCTAACTTCAATTCTTAATACCGAGACTAATAAGTATATCTTCAAATTTTATCTATAATTAACCCCCTTTTCACGCTGTGTGATTTTGCACATAATCATATCGTACATGATAATTAACCTACTAAATTAAATGGTCCGTGTTGTTAATTTTCCTTCTCGATTGATCCTTTCAATTACGATCATAATGAACCATTAACAAACCCAACGTCCCTACATCCTTTTACCTCATTAGTAAAAATTTCTTAGTATTTAACTACTTTAATTGACCAACACAACTACAATTGTTAAAAGCAAAGCTCCCAAGCATGAATATCAACATCATTGGAATAGAAATTTAAGTAAAATTCCATCATCTTATGCTACTCATTTTTTCGTTTTGCAATTGTACCAACTTGAAATGAGGAAATATATAAATCAGACTTTAAATAAAAGATGAATAACCAAAGTTTCAGAATACTTGCCAACTAGAATGTGATAACATGATGGATAATGGAGATCACCAAAACTGCATTCTCATTTTTCATTAGCTTCATTACAAGATATGATTCCAGTTCATCTATGACATAATCAGTAGAAATATGAGAGTATAATCTTTATGGATCAATCAAAATTCTTCAATCTATTGTCATAACATTCAGGTTACGGATATGCATATGCACAATACTAGACCATCATTCTTTATAGGTTCCAATCATCGGGAACAGGATTAGTGCGGATAATATCTCATTAAGCTATGATGTTGGAGAATTCAATTACTTTATTCGTTTCAAAAATGAATGAGGGTTTGATGTTTGTGAAGACTGAGGCACTGTAGGATCTCCTGAAAATTTGTCTAGTTACAAAGATAAAAATTTGACGACGAGGGTGATTATGGTATTGTCGAGAGATTATTAAGAACTCCCGTAACAAAATCAGAATATCTGGTTGGATGAAGATCCATACATGTAAGTGTTATTCAAAGGGCTTGACACATACATTTGAAAAACATGGTTCTGATATGACTTTTGTTGATGCGTAACATCCTATGCCGACATATACATTTAGTAATCCTGAACCGATAGATACCTCAAATCCGAATCAAACACTCAACGCCGTGGTTGTTCAATTGTGACTCCGTCCCTACCGTCACTCACCTCTCTCCCTCGATCCTTCATCGTCATCTCCTACGATTAAGGACTTTGGTAACATCTCTCCCTCTCTAACTCTCTTCCACTCTCCCCTCTCTCTCTCTCTCTCTCGCTCACTTTGCGACATGAAAAAGGAAGGGGTGTAATTAAGGAGGGTCTTGGAAAAAAGCTTTTTATGGTTATCAAATGAAGGGATTTAATGGTATATTAACTCCCATTCAATGTGGTATATTGGAATTATTAAAAATGACAATAATAGGTCATTGAAGGGGATTGATATTTTTTTTGCTATTTGTAGACTGATCTTGGCTATTACAATAACCAAACTGGTCTATAGTGACAATTTTTGTAGCTATCATTATATCATCCATTATAAATACATAATGACGATATTAATCATTATGAAATTATAATATATATTCAAAAATAACAATGAATGTCATATCAGCTGATATATTTTTTAGTGATGGTGCATATATCAATGCTTATCCATTATTATTTTTAAAAACTTTTGCTAATTCGTTGCTCTTTTTTAGTTCAACATTCAGTGATTAGCTAAAATTTGTAAATTAGCAATAGGTAAGTGTTGTTATATGGACCGTTGCTAAAATATAGCAACAAATATGGCATTCTTAACTTTAAAGATAATATCTAATTCTATAATGAATAATATCAGCATTATATATTTAACAACGAACGACATCGTAAAGAATTTGGAAAAAGAATTTTGCTATATCCCCATTTTGTAGTTCACGGTTCTACATGTAATTCAATATTATTTAAGATTCAAAGTGTATTTATAAAAATATAAAGGATTATGGATGCAAAATTTTTTAAAAGTCTACAATTCCATTCAACTGTCCAGGAAAGTTTGCATGTCTACAAGATTACAACCCAAAAAATGATACAATTTTTAAAATCTATTAAGAACATAGTATCTAAAATAAAATGGAAAGTTGTGTAATAGTAACAACCTGGAATATTTAGAACCCCTCCAATGATCTCATGGTAGAAGCAGTGGACTCTCACTTTAAAGAGAGTGTTCAAAACCTCCCCCTACTCCCTTAACTAGTAAAAAAACTGCATGAAGTATAAGAGGTCACTACCAAATACATAACCCACATTCATACACATGTTATGAGTCAAAATTATCTAGCAAAAATACATAATGAGTGAGTGAATGCTCAGATTATAAGAAATAGAAGCATATAATGCTTTTTTAAATATATAAATGATTTTGATATCCATGAATGGTTTAAATACTTCTTTTTTCATCTTCATTATACGACTTTTTTCGATCACTTTTCCGATAATCTAGGATCTTGATGCATGTTCGATCTCACCACATGACTGCGAAAAATGTCAAAATTATTTGATCAGGAGTGTCTTTGTGAGGGTGTATGCCATGACATCGTGCACTCGGCTAGGTTCCAATCCGCCATCACCATTCTCTTAGTTACCTTTTTATTGATTATCTCGATCAAAATCATAATCATAATCATTTCAATATTCGATCTAACTTGATATCCATTTCAAGGTCCGAAATAAACAAATTATCATATTATTATCTTTTTAAAATTCAGAAATAAAAATAAATACGAATATAAAAAAAAGTGTAAAATAGAGAATCATATCATCAAAATACGAATACGAATACAAAACACATAAGAAATCTTGACAAATGGATAAAAAAGAACTGAATAATAAAGATGACTTTGCAATAAATGGCGAAGGTCTCTATTGGTAGGTGTAACCGCGAATGAATAATATTTCTATAGCCCTGGAAATCTTACGTTAATTATCCGAAAATAGTTGGGGGAAGTTGAGGATATATCTTGCAAATCACCTAAAGTGGGAGGAGGAGATAGATCCTTTGGAGAGGTCTCACGAAACGAGATACTTCATCGACCCCATCGACGCGGGTGCGGAGTTCCAATCTGTCTCGGGCTCGGCGCCCATCGGATTGCGGCGGTGGCGGACGTGTAGCCTCCCACGCAACCCATCCACGCGTACTCCAAATGGGACGCCACGCAGTACTTGCTCTCCAGCCGGCGAGCCGTGGCTTCCCCACGGCAACCCCATGCTGCCGAGATCGAGATCATGTTAAAGGCATCCACCGTCATCGCGTACGTGAGCTGGAAGCGGAGATCATGGCCTTCTGCCATCAGATACGGGGTTTCCCGGGGTTGGTTCGCGCGGTACGCTCTGACGTGCGACGTGGAGTTTACAGAGGCTTGCTGCATCCCTTCCGGATCCCTCTGCCGAGGTGAGAACGGTGTTCGGCATATATGCCTTGGCTTAAGTATCAAAAAGTTTGGGTAGACACACGTTTCAAGTCGCTGTGCTAAAGCGCTGGGTTTTTGTTACTCGTACAGATCATGAACAAGGATTAACAAGTTCTGCTTTCGGTTCACGAGGAAAGACAAGAGTGGAATCCACTCGAGAAGATTCCAGCGGAGATTCTGTCTCCACAAGGCTCCACTGGGAAGAAGCCACAAGTTTATTAGACGTATGCTTCACTGGTAATTGTGCACCGGCACTTCTCTATGAACCTAGAGGTGGTTCGTGGCCGAATCCGGACTTGGTCCGGGCCCGAGCTTTCATCAGGACCCCACCACCCCAATGGTGCCCCCATGCTACATGGCATGAAGTTCACGTTGTGCCGCTGCCCACTCCTGTCTCCTCCCCACACCACTAACTAATCATTCCTTGTTCTTTGAGCCCTTTGCCCCGACAAGATCAGAGCCATCTCGCAGATAATGCCAACGTTCAGATATTTCGTCTATACTTATCAGCATCGACGAACCAAACACCCATTTTTTCCACATCACGGGAGCTGGTCATGAACGATAACGTACCAAGCTTCCCCAATCGCTCAGAGGGGGAGAATGATCCCTCCATCCACACCACCTCCACCACCGCAGCGTTGTCGATCCACGGTGGGTTAGGAGCATCGTCTGCAGGCGCTCTTGGTGGCGACGAACTGCTATCCGAAGTCGTATGGCGCAAAGGTCCCGTGGTGCAGAGTGTCACCCCGGGATTAATTGGCCATGAGGAAGAACCCCATCCATTCTCACCGACTGCGCCGAAGACCATGTTCTTGGACGAGAATGAGATGGCTGCCTATTTGATGAATTTGCCCGAGGGGATGGCCCCCGAATTCGGTGAAACTTCCGGTCTCTGCGTGTTTCCCTCTGCGCAGAACCCATCACTGTTGCCGACTTCCGCATCTCTACCACCAACGGCATCATATACAGAAGCGGCAATGGCAGTGCCATTTGCGGTAACCACTGCAGAGGATCGGAAGCGAAAGGCAGCGCTGCCTTACGACACCGGTGCACCAAGTGCGGTGCGTGGGTTCCCAGCGTATTCATTTAGTGTAGTTTAGCTGTGGTTGCTTGTTATCTAACTTCATGATCGATTGTGCTCTGAAGGGTGCAGAAGAGGAGAGGCCGCCGCCGAGGAAGTCAAGATCGGTTGAGGTTCACAACCTCTCAGAAAGGGTAAGTTCTTGTTATTTGCTAAATATCTTGATCGGTATCCTTGTTCCTGTTAAACTCCTGCCAAGATTTCCAAGTTAAAACGGGCAAACAAAGATCATATCATCTATATGCATATGCTTCTCTGTTTAGGTATTTAGACAGTATGAAAGTTTAGTGTATTACCACTCACTCATCAGTAAATTTTAAAATTTCTCGTAGTTCAAGACATATTCTAGTCAAAGTTCAACTGACCAAACCTAAGAAAATGATCTTCATATTATGGAGCCTGACCGCCAAAAATATGCATTTCTATAGTGGCCAAAGAGTCCACAGTAGGCTTGCTGACTTGTTTGACCGCTTTTCAGAAACTCTGACATAACTTTGTGGATGGACAGAGGCGACGTGATAGGATTAACGAGAAGATGAGGGCATTGCAAGAGCTTATACCAAGATGCAGCAAAGTCGGTATTTCTGTCCATACTGTCCAAATGCTGTCGACATGTAGTTCGTTATCAACTTCAATGTTTTTGGAACTTTCAGACCAACAAGGCATCTATGTTGGACGATGCAATTGAATATACCAAGACTCTCCAGATGCAGCTTCAGGTTATTCTCTTCCACGCTACACGCTTATTAACAAGTCTGCTGGTTCGAACTAGGATGGTCCAAAAAACTGGGTTCGATGAGCTTGGCTTCCTCACTCACAGGGTTTGCCAGCGAGCTCGAGCCACAACTTGCACAGACTTACATACACACTATATATACGATTAAACCTCGAGCCATGGTGAACTCATGGAGTTAATGTTAGAGACAAGTTAGCCGTGAACTACCACTAATTAGGCACATATCTGTCACTGTAAGTTGAGCTGTCCTTGTTTTGGAAACGATGGATACTGCTGTTGTGCCCATCACTGTTCTATCTGCAAACAAATTTTTTATGATGAACTGGGCCTTCAAGTTACCATATTTTTTTGTGAAATTTTTTTGCAAGTTTGCACTATAATTTTGTTTGCTCTTTTATGTTTACGAATGTCTTTGGTTTGACTTCAAACATGCAGAAATACTGATTTATATTTATTTCTTGTAAGATCCATGCAACAAACCATGGACAATAAATAATATACCAAGATGGAACCTTTTGAAAGTTCTGAGGATGGTCATATGGATGGTGTTGATTAAGGAAATATATGTTCACAAGTTATTATACTATTCAAGTTATATAATTCTATGTGCTGAATGACCCATATGTCCTGTTAGAAAATAAAACCATACAAAGTAGAAAACATTCAAAGCTAGTAGCTAATTAAGCGACCAACAGTTCAATTCAAGCTGAGAAAAGTTGGATATTGTAATCTATCAGTAACAGTTAGTTGGGTATTTTTGTGTGCATTCTGAAAATCTACATTTCAGCAGATGATGTCCATGGGGTGTCCAATGTTGCCAACCATGTATCCAGGTATGCAACCGTTCATACCACCCACTGCTGCCGTGACCGGAATCCAGCCAATGATGCCTTTATCTCCTGAACTTCAAAGTCCCACCCTGCCTGTGTCTACACCATGTTCGACACCAATGCTACCATTCCAGTCAGTGTATCCTCCTTTCATGGCAGCATTCGGACAGGAAGCAGGAGCTCAAGGAACCCCACCAGTCACTCCAGTGTCGAGCGGACTCCCCTCGCAGCTCCCCAACCCTCTGCAGCTATCAAAATTTCCAGATTCATCCTATCATCAGTATTTTGGACATCGATATCATAATCTGGAAATGCCCCCTGATCAGGTGCATGCTTCTATTTGCGCCCAAATGAGCTTTGATTTCTTATTTACTTATCAAGCATTCTTACGGTAATCGGAAAGCCATCATCTCGTGATCTCCTTTGTTGTCAGCATGTTTCGATTTCTGAACATTACTTCCTGTATCTGTTCAGAAGAACAAGGAGACAGAAGATGCAGGAACAAGTGGACAAACCAAATCGCCCGAGGATTCTGATGGTATGTATTTGAGCTTACTATTAAGATTTTGAACTTCTCAAACTGCTCGTTAAGTTTTATATGCATTCAACTTATTACTAACATCCACTGTGATTTATGAATTTGTTGGGCTAATCTTAATATATCTATAAAGGATTTTAATACACATAATCCTTTGATCTTTAAAATCACACGTAACTCTTTATTTTTCATAATTATATCATGAGACATGTGACCTTTCTCAGTTTTACATTGCTGTACTCTATTGTTTAAGTTTGTTTGTCAAACTGTTTTTCATTTTGAGAAGCGTGTTCATCAAAGTAATAAATTTGAACACTATCGAAGAAGATGTAATTACAAAGACTCCGGATGTTGCTATATGATTTTGAAAGAATATAGGATATCATGGGTATAAAATCCCCTACTTAACAATCAATTATGTCTATATGTCTGATAAAATCATTTTCTTGCTCTACATGTAGAAAAAAGAAAATAAAGACAGACAAAAATCACAAAAAAAAACTAGCTCGTACTCCTTTTTTTCCCGAAGGTATTATTATTTAAGGGGTTTTAAAATTTGTGAATTTTAGTATCTGGAATTTATGAATATGTACAAGTGTGTGGCTGAAAATGTTCCATTAATTGGAATTAGTGTAACCTTCTGTCAAAAAAAAATTGGGGTTCTGGAGAGTAAGGAAATCCTCGCTTTTCATTGTAGACAACAAACCGGTGTCTTAAAATGTGTAAAGTTGTGTATGTTTGTCACCTTAATGCCAATTCCCACGGTATCAAAGCTTGTTCTCCTCTTAAATTATAGCGATTTCCCCCTTTTCCCTGTTTGTAACACCCCAACATAGTCACATTTATCACGCTGGCAAAGTGTGAGCGTGTGTTATAAATATAGAAAATTACTTGGGTATTACTATCGGACAACTTAGGCTTAAGTGTTTTAGATGGTTATCAAGAGGTCCGAACTAAACAAGTTTTCAACGGCATTTCCCCCAAGAATGACTCATGAAGATATTACTAACTGTATCAGAAGCGATTCCTTCTGATAGTAGAATTGGCTATGTTACACTCTCAAAGTGCAATAGTGGGTTATAATGCGGGTCATTATTACATGACAACTTGAGGTTAAACATTTTGTATGACTGTCAACGGGTCCACTTGTGCTTGGTGCTGACAAGTTATCGGTAATTTTTTCCCCTTGTCGGTATGCTACAGAATTATTTTATTGTTTATATTTTGGACAATTAGTAATACATAGAATGCATTCATCACATCCCATTGAAGGGAAAAGTAGCATATGATTATAGAATATGAGTGAGAAGGATATACCGACATGAAGGTAACGAGAGCGATTCAAATTTAAAAAAATAAGTATGAAAGGTGCATAAACTTTTTTTAAAAAATACAGTAAGAAGAATACTAAGAAAAGGAGAAATCACTCTATCAAAGCTTTTGAAATCTAAGTCTAGATGACATAAACTTAATACTTCAACCATGGTAGTTTCCTCGAGAGGCCTACAAAGACGAGGGAAGATGAGACTTTTTTAAAAATAATTATTAAAATAATCGTAATTAATTAAATAGACATTATGTCAACATATTTAAAAATAGGAGGCAAAAGGTGTCGATTGGATTGTGCCCACCAAATCGGCACATGAGGTGCTGATTTGAGCATTTTCCATGAAAATCTCTTCCTCCCTGTTTTGTTTTTACCCTCCTAATATTATTTATTTATATAAGTAAAATTCTCAACATTATTTATGAAAGTAATAACTATAAAAGTCTTATACCAATTTTTTAATTAATGTTTTATTTATACAAGTAACAAGTATACACATTTTCTATTTTTAGTTGTTGTATGTTTATTTTTGACCCTCGTATATGATTCTTTATCTATGCTTTTAGTGTAGAGTGTCTATTATTTGACATCTCGTAACATATATAAATTAAAGACATTCAACATGTGGTTTGAAAAATAGATAGCAATACATTGTCCAAGATTTTAAATTGTGATAAATTTTGATATGTATTTATAATCAATGGAAATTCGATATCAAGACATTGACATGAGCTCAGTAATTCACATTATAATATTTATACTTTCAAAAAAATGTTATATTTTATTAAAATCATAAAGGTATTAAGAATTTCCAAGAAATAATAAAAATTAATTTACAATATTCTATAGTTTTCGTATCTTTAATAAATTCTTTAGGCTTCTCCCTCCTCCTTCACCTCCTCCTTTGTCGTTTTCTTTGTCACTGTTGTTTTTCGTCTTGTGGTTTTCTTCACCTTCTTTTGGATATTTCATTCTGAATGCATTGGTATATGCCTAGGAGGATGTGACCTAGATGATGACTTTTGCGGAGGTTCTAATGCACGAGAAACCTGGTCTATTGTGATTCTTACACTTGTTGACTGTCGGAGTGGGTTTGATGGTATAGACTCATTAATCCTTAGTCTTTGAGGCAACTCTAGAGACTGTGGTGGTATTATCATGGGGATATTAAAGTATTTTCTCAAAGTTGGTTGACTCATCTTCACCGACACTCGAAAATATCTCGAACTGAAGAGCTTCTGAATTATCTTGAGTAGGTTCTGCGAGATGCGAAGGCCCAAACTCAAATTAACTTGAAGGATCAATAAATATCGATCCTACAAATTATGATGACTTGAAGCTGCTACATATCCTATAGCATTGAAATAATTACATTATATTAAATATCGCATAAGATAAAGATAACTTTAGGGAAAGAGTCATTCAATTGAACAAAAAAAATTCAACTTAAAGGTGCAAAGCTTGCTTCATCGTATTGCGACCCTACTACTATATCCTACATAGCTCATATTCGGAAGATCTACCTCATATTAAAATTCACATAAATCAAAGATTAACTATGAGAAAGTTATAATTTCATACACGGCTTATTGTATAACCCGAAGTTCCAAAATTTGGTTGCCTTTGTGTCAATCCTTGCCCGCTATAATCCGTTTAATTCATACATAAGACATTTACATTTTATTAAATATCTAAGAAAATCAAACCCTAAATTGAGTTGAGATAATTAGATAAAGAAAATGTTACACCTTAAAGTCTAGACGGTTGCTTTCTCTTATGACAACTCTTGTTCCCTATATCCGACATAACTCATACCTAAAAGTTTTGTGTTTTATCAAAAACAATAAAAAATGATCACTAAAATGAGTTATTTAGATAATTAAATAGAGATTTTTGTTCTACTTGAAGTCTGAAAAGTTGCTTGTTGCTGTTGAGACCATTCCCCGCCATATCCTGCATGGCATGCTGCTTTTGTGGTGGCATGTTCCAATGGTCATATTGTTGGAATGGATACATTAAGTAGAACATGTTTATTGTCTCATCAAAAAATGTAATCGTATCTTTAACTTTTGCCTTTATAGTCGACGACAAATCTGTTGATCGTCTAATTTCATTCAGATTGTTCCTTCAGACAGAATCGTATTCACCTATTTAATTTATGATTCAATAAGTTAAAAGAATTTAGTAAAACTAATAAGAATCATCTAACATACGACACACCTTTCTATTGACCACTACGGTTGGTAAGCTATTCTAAGAGATAGAATTTATGTATGGATCCATCTTTTTGTTATAATCCAATATGTTTGTATGTAAACATCATTGTTTCGATCAATGTGCTCAAAAACTACTCCTTGCTCTCTATCCTCCCAACGATCTACGTATGATTGATGGTAGAGTAGACCAATCTAAGTTGTAAGTACTTCGTGTTTTGTTGTATCGAGAGACATCATTTATCTATCAGCGAAGGTCGGAAAATGATGTCACATCCCAAATCAATGTATAACACGATCTGGTAGATGCATAGCTACAATATCATAACAAATAAGGGGTACTATACTCATCTAAACAGGCTGATCATTTCTACAAAGTTGATGCACATGTGCTATTTCTTCCTCAACGTAGTACGTTTGATTCATCTACATTCATTGAAAAAAGATATGTAATCATTTGCTCGAATTTATAAACATGAATTTTTTTGAATATTTACCTGATGTACCTATTGCGTATCCAACTCGTGACGGTAAAATACAAGTATTGCAGTTTGAACATTCCTCTTAAAACTTCGTATGCCTATCCATTTTAAGGTCAATGACCCTCCATGGATTCTTGTATCAGATCGTACCACTGGCCTTTCTATATGAACATGCTCCCATGCCTAAACCTGCATATTGAAGCTGCATATTGAAAATGTTAAATGACATAAATCGAGACAATGCGATCGAGAACTCGAGACATATTGAAAATGTTAAATGCCATAACCCATTCTTTTAAAATTGTGTAATATATTTCATTTTTTGATTATCAGGCTTAAATATGCCACATATGTTAATGAGAATATTTATGTTATACAAAGATGTTTATTTATTGCAATATTTAATTTGCTCTATAATATTACTATTTATTTTTTAAAATTTAACTAAAATTTAAAAGTATAATCTAATATTTATTTTTATTAATCATTATTTACATATGTAATAGGAAAGTTTGTTCTAACATTGCAATATATATAACACAGTAAATTTAATACTAAAAAATAATAAAATTTATTTGATAATACCGAAATTTGCACATTTACTTCAAGATTAGAATAAAAAATACTATGTATAAATATAAATTTACCTAGAATAATGAGTGCCTACAAAGAGAGCAAATATAACAGATAAGAAATTGAGAGATATGATTGAATATCCACAAAAAAATTCTCCTTTGTTGATAAAAAATCTGCAAAAAGATGTTTACGAAAAAATATTTATGTAAACAAATTTATAACATCTATTATGCAAGGGGTCACCGACTAGCAATTAATTTTTCTCCCGTACATTCCATTTTTGTCCCCTGCGTCTGTCCCATCATTCCAATCCTACCCTTGATGTTTATAGGAATTCCTCACATCACCACTCGTTCTTATTCTCGTTCTTATTCTTACTCGAATAAGAATAACGAAATCTAGATGAGGGAAGGCCTACTCAAGAGAAATTGAGATGATTTAGAAGTAAAAATGAGAAGAGATTGAGAGAGATTAGAGGAGTTGTGAGGAAGTGGAGAGGGTAGGGGGGTTTATATAAGGGGAACCATAAGAGGATCGTTGGCAATTTCTCCAACGGCTCTCTCTTAAGTCGGTACCTCACGCGTCGATTTGGATGGAGCCCCCAACGATCCTCTTCAAATCGACACCTGGCACCCAACGACCCTTTCCAAATCGACACCTTGGGTGTCTATTTGGAGAGGACCGTTGGGGGCTCTCCTCAAATCGGTACCCGAGGTGTCGATTTGGATTTGGTAACCCAAATCGACACCTGAGGTGCCGATAGATGCATATTTTTTAAATACATTGACACGTTGTCTATTTAATTAATCATGATTATTTTAATAATTATTTAAAAAAGTCTTGGAAGAGGGAGTAAACCACGCTTGAAAAGCAAAGGAAAACATTTTAATAATAAGAAAGGGGATCGTTAAAGTTAAGATCACATGTTTACTTATAACAAAAGTACGAATACAAATCTTTCTCTCTCTCTCTCTCTCGATATATATATATATATAGGGTTGGGGAGTATGCATCCAATGATCCAAGGACATGTAATTTTACATGTATCTTCCTTGTTTTTTTATTTTTTTGGAAAATATCACCATGTATATTAATCCCTATATCCCTCCTATATGCCACTCAAATTTTGTCAGAAACAAAGACTTCTATGCCCTCCATCTAGAACATGTAATTTTAACGGTCTTACAATTGTTGTAATCGACCAGTTCTAGATGGAGGGCATAGGAGTCTCTGTTTCTGTTGAAATTCGAATGGTATAATGGAGGGATATATGGATGAATATAAATGGTGATATTTTCTGAAAAAGTAAAAAAATGTGGAAGATATAAGCTCCGGTATATGTAAAATTACGTGCACCTTAGTACATGCTCCCCAAGAGAGAGAGAGAGGAGTGATACTCTGAGAGCAAAAAGTTGTGAGAGCATGAGAGGAGTGATTCTGGACCACTAGATTCATCTAGGAGAGAGAAGACCAGGAGAAAGAAAACAAAATCTAGTGGTTCAGAATAACTCCTCTCATGTTATCACAACTTTTTGCTCTCACAAGATCACTCCTCTCTCTCTCTCTATATATATATATGCGTGTGTGTGTGTGATGAAAGGGATCCTATTCCAATGAGTATGTAACTTACCTACTTCATTCTTATTTTTTATCTCTTCTTTTTTTTTGAAATGTTTTTAAGGATTCATAACTATATCCCTCTAATATGTTCTTAAAACTTCATTAGAAACAGAGACTCATATACCCTCCATCCAGAACAGGTCGATAATAACAAATCTAAGACGTTAAAATTACATGTTCAACTGTTCTGGGCATTTAACAATTTAATTATTCCTACCGCTTAGACAACGATGTCAACGATGTCAGTAATGTGAAAGTGGTATCGTGGACTTTTCATGCTTTTGAAAGTCATAAGTTTATAATTTGATAGGATGTGGGAAAAAAATGAAAACTATAGGAGTGTTATATCTGGACCATATGAGTTTAAAGGAGGAACTACTCCCCCCATGTCAGGTACTTTCATGATTGCACATATACTCAACAAAGAAATAGTTACATATTGACCATATACTCAACAAAGAAATAGTTACATATTGACCACTTACAATATATTTAAATAAAGAGATTTCACATGAGAATAGACACGATGATGTCACTAAGGCAATGTAACCAGTTAAAAACCTTGACTTGAGTGATCTCAATCCATGATTTCACAACTGGTTCATCTATTTAACACTAACAAGTTGCTTTCAACACAAACATTTTAGTCTCAACTACAACAAAATAAGGGAAGAAATAACCTCTACTAAGGTAGATGCCTCATGAAGGTAGATGCAACTAGTAAGCTAGATGTCGAATAACTTAGAACTTGGAAGAAGGGTCATCCTTAAAGGAAATTAAGTTCCGACCAATAGCGCAAAGGCCTGAGCTCCATCACACTCCTTACCGAGATAAAGCCACTGAATGTCCAGACAGTTAAAGTAATTGTGAAGATATTTATGTTTTTCATATTTCATATGTATCTCTTTCTTATTCTCTAGTTCTGTTTTCCACTTTATGTAATTTACCCATAGGCTTCTCTACTATATAAGAGAGCATAGGGTTCTCAGAAATGACAACGCTCTTATTTTCTCCAACATGGTATCAGAGCGGCGGTCCTAGACCAGAGCTCTCGATTCCAAAAAACCCTAATCCTACCTCGAAGCCCCCTACTCCTCGTGCATCGCCGCAGCTGCCTTGCACACGCACATCTGCCTCGCGCGCACGACGTCTTCTCGCGTGCTCCCTCACGCGCCTCGCGCGCTCCCTCGCGCATCTCGCACGCTTCCTCGCGCGCTCCCTCATGCCCAGCAGGCCTCGCGCTCTCCCTCGCGCGTTGTCTCGCACGTACAGCAGTTCGCGCGTGGCTTCTAGGGCTTGAGGGTGAGCGTGCAACTGAGTTAACACGCCCCTCACGCTCCGTGCTTATCGACTTCAGCAGTTGGTCGATGGGTTGGTGTGCATGAGTCTACACGTGCACCTAACCCATATATGTCTGTGTAGACATACAAACTTTGGTTTCATGCACCCGTAGCAGTCTTCTTCCGGCAATATGTCTGAAAGCAAGGTCAATGTACCCGCCACTGGCGCATTCAAAGGTCCATCGCCTATTGTGAAAATGGACAGGACAAATTATGAGCTCTGGGCTATGCAGTTCATGAGCCTGATGAAGTCAAATGGTAAGAAGCATATCCTTACCGAAGAGGAGCTGGTGGAGAAGATTGGGGCAAATGCCTCGTGGGAGGCAGACGATGCGTATGCCAAAGTCTGGTTATCTGGCACGTTGACAATAGAGATCGCCAACGATGTACTACATCAGCCCACAGCCAAGGCTTTGTGGGATATTCTAGCAGCGACATATTCGCAGGCGCAGAATGAGACCAAGATACTTCAATTACAACATGATATTTTTACAGTCAAACAGAATGGGCGTCCCCTCCACTCACTGTACACATCCCTACGAGGGATGTTTGAGAAGCTCCATAGCTTCATGCCATTAACGACTCCTGAGCAGCAGAAGACATACAGGAACGCTACCATGGTAGGTGTATTTCTGGCTACCCTATATCCAGAGTACGATGCTGCCCGGTCTCAGATTCTTGCTGACGCCACTATTCCT
Organism: Ottelia alismoides; assembly: GCA_037367405.1. Lineage (NCBI taxonomy): Eukaryota > Viridiplantae > Streptophyta > Magnoliopsida > Alismatales > Hydrocharitaceae > Ottelia > Ottelia alismoides. The sequence continues at coordinate 188,316 of JAZKJV010009754.1, read as the reverse complement.
CCTTTGGAGGAGCTCTCCGTCGACTGAGTCGAATTACTGTCCCAAGTTTGACTACTAGCCAGACACCTTCAGCGATGACCCCCTCCAGAGGAAGAGGTGGCTCCTCTACTTTTCGTGGCCGTGGTCCCCAGGGTCGTGAGGGTCTGATTCGTCAACCATGCAATTATTGTCATCGTCCTGGCCACTCTGAGGATACATGCTATTCTAAGCATGGCTTTCCAGCATCGGCACGGGTAGCAGGACAAGTTGTGTCCCCTGCACCTTCCTCGTTGGACCAACTATTCGATGATCTTGTTGCCAGACTAAGGAATATCATGCCTCCTGATACAGCTCATGGAGGTCAGTCAAATGTGGTCGTCTCCGCTTCGGCCAGTTCACCTGCTACAACCGGTACCTCAGGTAGTTCTTATGCTCTCACCTCTTGTGATGGATCTATGATTATGGATTTCGGAGCAACACATCATCTTTGTGGGGACAAAGAGCAGCTTACTGCATATAGACAGGTCTCTTCAAGATGAATTGTGGCGATAGCCAATGGGACACATTCCTCGATTACAGGATAGGGGGAGATTAACTTGACGCCTTCCATGAGACTGCAGAATGTGTTATATGCTCCCGATTTCCATATGAATTTACTGTCCATTAGCCAGATTACAAAGGATTTGAACTGTCGAGCTATTTTTGACTCATCGTCTCTTGTTTTTCAGGACATACCCTCAGGCAAGGTGATTGGATGTGGCCGTGAGCAGAGTGGTCTCTATCGTCTGGTCCATACTCCCTATGTCGGTGCATCTCTCCATTCTACAAGATCAGACTCTCCATATACCTGGCATCTCCGCTTTGGTCATCTACCTCTTCATAAGATTGTCGTGTTCTGCCCCAGATTTCTCCGAAGTTGTCCTTCCAGTGTGAAGCGTGTCAGTTGGGAAAGCATCATCGGTCTACTTTCCCGAGTCGTCAGAGTCGGAGCAACAACTCCTTGTTTGAGTTAGTCCATATTGATATTTGAGGTCTCACTCGTGTTCCTGACCACCAGGGACACATGTTCTATCTTGTTGCAGTAGATGATTTTTCTCGCTTGTCTTGGGTGTTTTTATTGAAGAATAAATCTGAAGTAGGAGATGTGATTCAAATGTTTATCAATGAAGTTCAAAATATTTTCTCTTCTTTTGTGAAAATTGTGCGTTCTGACAATGCATTGGAGTTCTATACTAGAGCTCTTTCCTTGTTCTTTTCATCTCATGATATAGTTCATCAAACTTCTTGTGCTTACAGTTCATAACAAAATGGTGTTGCAGAGATGAAACATCGTCATCTATTGGATATCACTAGAACCCTACTTATTCAGAGTCATGCTCCACACTCGTTCTGGGGTGATGCGGTTCTCACTGCTTGCTACTTATTAAATCGCATGCCCTCGTCTGTCTCAGGTGAGAAAACTCCTTTCTCTATAGCATTTCCTGAGAAGCAGTAGTTCTCTCTTACACCCCGTGTCTTTGGCTGTGTTGTGTTTGTCCATCAGTTGGTGCCAGGTCTTGATAAGCTCTCTCCCAGGACTGTCAAATATGTGTTTGTGGGATTCTCTAGGACACAGAAGGGATATCGTTGCTTTGATCCGCTGCGTCGAAAATACTTCGTTAGCGTTGATGTCACATTTTTTGAATCTGTGATGTTTTTCTCTCCTATAGGTGACAGAATGACTACTTCCCATTCCGATATTGAGGTCTACATGCCACCTCCTCCTATGAGTCAGTTAACTTCTACACCATCTCCCCCACCACCTCCTGTCATACCTTCACCTCCACCTTTACCACCTCCAGTGACCATTGTTCCCCCTTTACCAAAATATTATACTCTCGGTCCTCTTCTGCTCATGGTCGTTGTCCGTCATCCAGCAGGCCCCAGGTTTGTTCTGATAACATGATTTCTAGCGACGAGTCGGAAGATCTATTAATACAAGATCGCAGCAGGATGACGTTCATGGAAACTTGGACGTGCCTTTCTCTATTAGGAAGTAGAGGCATACTTGTGCATCCTATCCATTTGCCTCCCAGGTTTCCTTTCATCGTCTTACAGGCGATTTTCAGAGATTTGCAGTTGCTCTATCTGCTGTAGAAGTTCCACGGAATTACCTGAATGCATTGCAAGATAGCAAATGACGCCTTGCTATGGAAGAAGAAATGGCCATGTTGCAGTCCCGTGGAACATGGACACTTGTTTCTCCTCCTCCCGGAGCGTCCGTTGTTAGCTGCAAGTGGGTGTTTACTGTTAAATACCATGCATATGGGAGCCTTGATCGTTACAAGGCAAGGCTCGTGGCACGTGGTTTTACTCAGACCTAAGGAGTTGATTACTTGGACACGTTTTCTCCGGTTGCTCGGCATTCCACTTTACGTGTCCTTCTTTCAGTTGCTGTAGTACGTGATTGGTCGTTATTTCAGCTTGACGTGAAAAATGCATTTTTGTATGGAAATCTACAAGAAGAGGTCTATATGCAGCAACCTCTGGGGTTTGCTGCTGAGGGGGAGGGTCGACAGGTTTATAGACTCCATAAGGCAATATATGGCCTTAAACAGAGTCCTAAAGTGTGGTTTCAAAGGCTTTCAAATCTGATTGAACGACAGAGATTCAAGAGGTTAATTGCAACCATTCTTTATTTGTGCAGAAGACGCCTAGAGGTACCGTTGCTATCATGGTGTGTGTTGATGATATTGTTGTTATAGGAGATGATGAGCAGGGAATCAAGATGGCGAAAGAATTTCTGGGCAGTCAATTTGTGACTAAGGATCTGGGCACCGTAAGGTATTTCTTGGGGTTGGAATTTGCTAGAAATGCACAGGGTCTTGTGATGATCCAAAGAAAGTATGTTACAGATATGCTTGCAGAGACAACCATGATTGGGTGTCGACCTTCCACTACTCCTATGGATCCTAACATGAAGCTATGTGATGATGATACAGATGAAGTCGATAAGAGAAGATACAGAGAGATGGTTGGAAAACTCCTTTATGTTACAATCACCAGACCAGATATTATATTTGCAGTAAGTCGAGTGAGTCAATTCATGGAGCAACCTCGACAGGTACATATGGATGCTATATATATGATATTGAGATATCTAAAATCATTTCCAGGCTCAGGATTACTATTTAAGAAAGCAGAAACGCTCTCTGTATCCGGATATGCTGACACAGATTACACATGTTGTCCTAAGGATATGAAATCGACTTCGGGATTTGCGATATTTGTTGGCAGTTCTCTCGTTTCTTGGAAAAGCAAGAAACAAACAATTGTAGCAAGATCAAGTGCCGAATCCGAATACAGGGCTATGGCTCAAGCAAGTATAGAAATGATGTGGGTCCGAGCAGTACTTGGTGATCTACATATAGAGGTTCCTCTACCCATGGAGTTACACTGTGGTAACCAGGATGCTCTGTTCATTACAAACAACCCTGCATTCCATGAGAGAACAAAACATATTGGGGTAGATTGTCACTGCACCAGAGACATGATTCAGAAGGGCATGATTTCTACTTCCCATGTCAGCTATGGAGAGCAAACAACGGACATCTTCACCAAGCCACTGCCCAGATGATCATTCCAGAAGTGTTCATCCAAGCTGAGCATGATCGATATCTATGCTCCATCTTGAGGGGGAGTGTGAAGATATTTATGTTTTTCATATTTCATATGTATCTCTTTCTTATTCTCCAGTTCTGTTTTCCACTTTATGTAATTTACTCATAGGCCTCTGTACTATGTAAGAGAGCCTAGGGTTCTCAGAAATGATAACGCTCTTATTTTCTCCAACAGTAATGCATGGTGCTATGTATCAGAGATAGTCCAGTGCTGAAGAAAGCTAAAAGATATTTATGAAGGCAACATAAGTAACCTAGAAGGATAGAGGCACACATAATCTATGAGAGATGGTAAAAACTACCAACATCGCAAATGTTAGGACTATTCATTCTCATGGTGTTCGATGACATATGGCAAACTAAGGTACATATCGAGTAATGGCAAACTTGTGACACTAATGGAGAAGGGGAGCCCGTGAGGATCGAGCGTATAAGGGTATATGCCCAATTGAGATGGAGTCAGCTCCCCTTTCTCAAAACCACTTGATAAGACAACCAATAAAAGGAGTGAAGATGAAGGATGCACCTTCTTTTTCGTCATCGACCACCACTAGTGTTGTAAAAGTTGACATATTTTCCCGATTAGTTGATTCAAATGGTCATGTTGGTGGGGTTGTTTGACTATTGACTAATTGATAAGTAATTGTCTGGCCGACTACTTAGCTCGATTAGTTGGCTAACTAGACTGAATAGTGATCAACCACTAATTGACAATGTTAATATGTCTACGTTGTAATACGACTAATTAGCAACCGATCAGAACCAAGTCTAAATGTCTCTGCGAGGAGGACTCGACTTAAATTTATCCTGGATAAGCCCATGATCAAACCCAAGGAAACGAGCTATTAATATGATTAATCAAATATTAATATTTATGTTTAGTAATTAATACATTATCTAGGTCAAAGTCAACAATGCGATGCAATTCACATGGGAGAAAGAATGCATTTTATTTGATTTTTATGCAAGTTAAATAATAAACATAATGAACAAAATGAAACTAAACAGAAACATGCATAAGGACACTTCAATTATGTCTTTAAATTATATGCAAGTCCCAAGCATTATTTATAATAAAGATCAAGATCCAATTGATTAATTAGTCAAAAGCTAATGTACATTTAATATGAAGGATATAATCTATATTATCTCTAATTAAATATTCATTACTTAAATCTCCAATAAGAGAATAAAGCATGCCATCAGAAAGCTAATGAAAAGAGATTCATAATGAAATTTTTAACTGGAGTTTTTATGCTCACGATATTCAACATACAATGCATGAGCAAATTTGTAATAAGCATAAAAAACAAACAAAAATATAACAGAAAGGTCCCTGGAGCCTGGAGGAACATAATTAAATATGAAACATTGCAACTTATCTTTATATATTTACCCCATGTGCGGCGTAATTTTTGTAAACAAGAAGAGTCGGCTAGGGATTATTGTAAAATGACCAGGTTCGCACGTGTGAGGCATGCACCAAGGACATGGTTGCAATTTATGCAGAACTTCATGGTGGTGCTGCAAATTTGCTAGAGCCGCACATGTGAGGTACATGTGGCTACAATCTTGGGGCAAGGCACGTGGCGCGGGACACGTGGGCAACGATGGTGCTTCGGCTAAGGCTCGATGAAGTCTAGGGCTACAGGCTTGGAGGCGCCAACGTGGCTTTGATTCGGCCATTGGGTAATACCCCTAATTGAGGCTATCTAATGACACATGTACGTTAGTGCTTCGCCACCTTCTCTGACTTGCGGTGGCGTAAAATGGGCTTTGACGAACCCCTTCAAGCTTCTCTGTGAAGCTCCGGTCTGTCTGAAAGTCAAAGAAGACTGATTGAGGATCCACGAAGGTCGTAGAGGCTCGTTGAAGGTGAGGGAGCATATGAATGTGGCTTTCGATGTATGGTCATCGTAGACAGAAGTCTAGATCGGAGCTCACTTCGTTTTCCGATCATTGAAGGATGACTGACCTGCAAATGTTAACCAAGCAATAGTCGAAGCATAGCAGATGTGCATGCATGCGAGAATTGAATGAGATGGAGGACAGAGAGGTGAAGAAGGTGGTCGGTCCATGTGTATACTCCTCCATGAGGGGAGCAAAGTGTGATGTGAAGGAGAGTTTGGAAATAGGGAGAAGATGGGTGGCATTTTCGGCATGTAGATAATGATGTGAAGGAGAGTTTGGAAAGAGGGGGAAGATGAGTGGCATCTTCGGCGTGCATCTATGATGTACAACGAAGGTCAGGGAATAGTTGGATGAATTAGGAATGGTTTGTACACGCTGTGAAAATTCGAAGAAAACAAACAACACAACTAAGTAACCTAACCTATACATTGAAGAAGAGATTTGACGATGGATATGGAATGGCTTTGGCTGAAGTCGCTTGCAACTTCGGGTCATCCATGACATGTGCAGTCGGTGCACGAAGCTCGAATGATGCGAGGAGCTCACGTATAGCATGGCCACCAACCATAGGCCCATTAAGGCTTAGGTCATCATGGCATCCTTGATTGCCCTCTCCTCTGGCACAGTAGGAGGAATAAGAACTGGGCCATAACCCTTTCAAGGATGGACAACCATCAATTTGGGTGACGAAAGGCTATTTGAAGGGACAGGTAGGCGAAGGTTACGAGCCTAGGCGGTGGTTTCAATCGCTAATAAAAGTTAGGGAAGTTAGGGTTAGATTAGATGAGAGGGTTAGCATGTAAGATGAGAGTTAGGGGGAAGAAATTGGCGATGGAAGTTGATCAGGGAGTTGCGTGATGCCCAGAGGCTGCCACGTGCTACCTCAAAAAAATTCAAAACTAAAAGAGAAAGAAAAATAGAAAATAATAGGCGACCTCGGATCGAACATTTTCTTCACGAAAGTTGTTCGTCTCGACGAGATCTACAACTTTCATGGAGGAACCAGAATGAAAATAGGTCACCTGTAAAAAGTGGTATTTTTAGTGGTTCTCCATGTGTATAGAAAATCGATTTTTTAAGGATTTTGTATTTTTTGTGATTTTTAATAAGGATAAAAAATATAGAAAAATATGATAAAATAAAAGAAATTTAATTACACATTAATCTATTTTTTTATATTTTTATTAAATAAGAAAATAAGATAATAAAATAGAAGTAGGAAGTAAGCATGACTCACAGAGGTTACACAACCAGTCTATTCTTTGATTTCAATCTTAATTTGGATTTGAATTTTTATGCTATTTGATAAAACTTTCATCAAAAAATAATATGAAGAAGAAATAAAATTAAATGGATTAATTATGTACATAAACATACGTTAAAAATCACAAAAAGTTTAAATGTGCAAAAGAGGCCCAAACCCAGCTTTCACATTGAGCTCCGAATTTTATCAATTTGATTTTGTTTTGAAGGTATTTGAAAATGGAGTACTTTAAAAGTGAGTAGACCAAAATCAGACACTGAATGAGGAAGATTTGCGCATTTTAGTAGGTCTTGGGTTTATTTGTCACTTATTTAAGTTAACAATTTTTTAATTTTTTTTGTTATTCTTGTTAGTAATATCTACATAATGGAGGTGGTTTTAGGTCAATCATAGTTAGGATGAATTAATTAAAAAAAGCGAAATTCAACAACTTTTTAAATTTACACTTGGATTTTTAGTTTCTTATTTTATGAAATTATGGATGACGAAATGCGAATAATATTTACAAATGTATGAATGGTAATGATGTTTTATTGATGATTAAATGCATATGGATTTTGAGGAACATGGCCTAATTGAACAATTTTAGCGTGTTGAATCAACAATTCATCACTCGGGTCGGAATCTCCTCACCTTCACCATTTGTTACAATTATAATCCGGATTTCTTTGGAATCACATGCAATAGACTGACCCATTTAGAATTAGAAATGAGATAAATAAAGACAGCTTTGCACTGCTTCCTGATCTCTTTCATGACAACTTCCCAAAGATTAGGATTCAGATGATGCTGAAACTCACAGGATGTCTTTTTGTCATCCTCTAAGTAAATATGATGCGAGCACAATGCTGGATAATCCCACATAAATATGAAATCTTCCAGCATATGACCTTGTGGTTTCTCTTGAGAACCATTGGCAAGCGAGATTCTTGGTCGTCGATCAACTGTGAACTAATGATGGTCGAAAACATTTGGAGCTCCTCTACAAGGATGGCATACTTAAATGTTGATGATAATAGCTTAAGCTAAGGTGGGGTCCGAATCTGCTCTGTAATGACCTCAAAAACTGCACTAGTGGTAGGTAAATGATCTGTCAACTGTGATCTTTCCATCGTGGCTACAATCGGCTTAGAATGTAATATCTCAAAAAGATCTACAATAAATTCTCTTTGTTTGGCTCGGGATGGATCATAAAACAACTCAGTAAACTCATCATCATACGACTCATCATCATCAACAAAGGATCAAATGCCGAATGTACTTTCCGAGCATTCCCCTTTGGAGATGAATTATTAGATACCAATATTATCTAAAGAAAGTGCGGTGTCTCTGATCTCAACTAAAAATCCACAGTCCTCACTCTCATGTGTAAATGACTCTCTCATTTGACACAGGCTTTGACGGTTTCAGATCCATGTATCTTCTATATCTTAACCTTATCACTGTGTGAGTGAAAGGTTATCTTTCTAATATCATAATTTACTACTGCTTCAGCTGTCCTAAGGAACAATGGATCAAGTATGATTTGGGTATGGAGTAACGATGCTCAAGTGTCCATGTACAGGATGATAAAGTCCAGCGGGAATTGCATTCCTTGCATCCCTACGATAACGTTCTCTAAAATACCCCTCCACCTCCTGATTAATCGATCAGCAACCTGAAGGATCATCCTGGTTGATCTAAGTGACCACAACACAAACTCTGAGTATTGAGGTTGGTATAAGATTGATAGAGGATCTGCTATCAAGTAGAGTACAATCGAATTCTTGCTCAAATGTCTCACATCAGATAAGAGGCGCTCTCTTACCTTTCTTTTTCGGCGGGAGGTTTCTGATGTCATTAACGGTGGTCATGGTCAATATGTGTTTCTTAATTCACTTGCATTTGTTTTTCTTGGGTTGACACTTCAAGGCACATGCTTCTTTCATTCCTCTTTTCACAACATGCATGTACTCTATAACCTCCAAAAGTGGCATCTCAAGAAAGATGTCCTGTAAAATCTCTACCTCTTCAGAATCAGATATTTTTGCATTTATTCAATGCATCGGGAAGAGGAACAAAATCATAATCAACTTTTTTATTCACATTGGAATCATCATGTACATATGGACAACCAGACTCAGAATGTATAATGTCATCCATAAAAGGTAAAGAAAAAGAAAGTGTCTCAGACTGCTATATTTGCTGCTGTAGAAGATGAATCTACGACGGATGCGCTCTCCTCAATGGCTGAGTCGGCTCAAGCAAATTTAACATGGCATAGCAATCAGATTGAATTAAGGGAGTCTACCAAATTTGCGGGAATTCAATTAGTGCTAATTAATGAAGATTTTTGTTTTCTTTTTGTACTTTTTATGTATGTTAATGGTTTCTATTTTTTATGGTATTTATTGTTCTATATTTTTATATTTTTTATTTTTGATTTTGAAAGGTTTTTATCTTGAAAAATTTTCATTTTTTTTAATTTTAAAGAAAACATTTTAAGAGTATATATATACGAAAGAGAAAATAAACCATTTTATAACTTTCAAATAGAACAAAAGTGCTCAAAAATTTAGAAAATAAAATATTTTTGTGTTTTTATTAAATTTTCCTATTTTAGTGGATTTTGTGATATTTTATTTTTTTTATAGATTTTATACTAAATTAAAATGTAAAAGAGAGTGAGGATAAATTCAACTGCTTTTTTTGGTATTCTTAAAATATAAAATCAAATAAAACCAATTGGAAATATTTTTTAGGCGAAAGAGTTTTTATTTAGCTTTAAAATAATACAAGGTAATAAAATAAAAGAAAGTTACTATTTTTAAAAATTTTCAAAGAGTTTTTTAATTTTTAGAAATTTTCTAAGGCAAATAGAGAAAATAAACAATGTTTTTGTATTTTTAATGATAACGAAAAAAATATAATTTTCAAAACAAAATTATGAGCACTAAAAAACTAATCAGGAAATTAATTTAATTTTAGGGATGTTATGAGGTATTTATCTATTTAATCAGAAGCAATTAATAGATAAATTAAAAGCATCATAAAAAGGACTAGTATACAATTACTCATAAATATAAGATTGAATATTAACAAACAAATAAAATACTGGATGAGTAGTGTAATTAAATCAAATTTCACATGCTGCTCTGACCAAAATGCACTACGTCAAATTAGAACATCTAGACCTGGTCTGTGAGGTCATTACTCCTATGATCCTGGATCCCACCTGGGACCCGATGCGGGAAGGAGTTCAACGCTATCGAAAGCATTGGATTCATAAATATAAGATTGAATATTAACAAGCAAATAAAATACTGGATGAATAGTGTAATTAAATCAAATTTCACATGCTGCTCTGACCAAAATGCACTACGTCAAATTAGAGCATCTTTACCTGGTCTGGGAGGTCATTACTCCTATGATCCTAGATCCCACCTGGGACCTGATGCAGGAAGGAGTTCAACGCTATCGAAAGCATTGGATGGATGCCCGAGCATTGAGAAGGAAGGACACTTTCAGAGGCGAAAGGCCATGAAGAGATCGACGTCTGCGATCCATGGATCTTCGATCGGTAAACCGTATCCAAGCTCCCTGTTCCGTCTGCGCTCTTTAGACTTTTCAAACTTAGCAAACTGAAACATCTAAGTAGCTAAAGGAAGGGAAATCAATCGAGACCCCGTTAGTAGCGGTGAGCGAGAGCATATTGGGCATGATCTAAGCCCTCAAAATGAAGTGAGAGATTCCTTCTTTGACATCAACCCTGCTATCTTTAAATCTCCTTCTTAGATAGGCGAAGTCGCTCCTCATTCCCTCACTCCGTCCTCCCGTTCTCTCCCGACGACTGCAAATCCTCCCCCGCATTCTTGCCTCTCGCTTTGGTGGAAGAAAAGCCATGCCGCCCTTCCCCCTGAAGATGGCTTTCCCTCCAAGTCAATCCCCTATTTTTCTGCTTGCAGAAGTGGTGAAAGTTTGGGCAATCCGGAATCCAAGGATTCTATTGTGCCCTACTGCCATATAGAATGAATTCTTTTGGACACGCTTCCCGCCCTCAATGCAAAGATAACCCCTTTCCTGATTGGTGGTCCACGTTCTGTGGGAAGCTTCTCTCGCTGTCAACTCTGCTCCCTTCCGCAGATAGCCTTTCTTTATCGTTCTATGGAAAGCCCTGCCAGAAGGATTCGCCTGCCCTACTATATAATAAATAATCAGGGGAAAGATTTGAGCTTTCAATGGCTCGACAACAGGAGGGGAAGAGGTGGCCAGCTCTCCCCGAGAAGGAAAGGGAAGGATCCTCTCTGTCGTGAGGCTTACTCGCCAAACCAATCCCGCCGTGATCCCCCTTCCAAACCCACAAACCACTCGCTTCGACGACACACTTTGCTTTAGTCCATTTCCGCTATCAAGCCCATTGTGATTCCCTCACTCTCTGCTTCAATGAGTAGAAATCTGCACCATTTCCGCTAGATTGAGAACGGAAGCCTCACTGGATCAGGGCCGGACACCCACCACCAAAGAAGCGTTGAAGAGGGCCCTAATATATAATAGCGGTAGGTGAATTAACCAAGACCCTAACCTCTATCTGACGTGCCTCGGTAAGCGAAAAAGAGTACTTAATGCAAGAGAACTTTCCAAAAAAAAGAAGGGATCCCAGAGCCAGAGATAGGGGCGTCAATGTAGCTGGAAGACAAAGAGAATATCAAAGAGAAAGAAAAGGCCCCCCGGGTGCGAGACTCCCTGTAAAGCAGCCGAGATCAAATACTTACGAACATGAAATTCAATCAATAATATATATATATATATATATTTGTGTGTGTGTATATATGAATTGGAATCTATTATTCTAAGCTATATTTACGACCGTAGAATATATTCCAGAGAGAAAATAGCTACTTATATATTATCATGGTCACTAAAATCAATAAAGAAATTTCGATTAATCTATTATAGATCAAATACCGTATAATATCAGAAAGCCGTATAATAGTAGTATCAACAAATATATAACTTTGAAGCATTCTCAAAAAATCTTGTATAGTCTTTTTGAGTTTCATTTCTTTATATTCCTAAGAAAATCTCTTCTGAAGCCCCGGTCAGCATTCCCTAGTTGTCCTAATATATTAGAGAGTAGGATGATGTTAATAGTTTGTGTTGAAGGAAATAAGAGAATTGTTTATTCTTGTAACCTTAGGCTCTCTTATATAGGGAGAGACCTATGGGTAAATTACATATGGTGGACAAGGGAAAATAAAATAAACGAAAAGATACATAGAAAGTAGAAATATCTCAACAATCTCCCTCAAGATGGAGCATAGATGTCAATCATGCTCAACTTGGATGAAACACTTCTAAAATGACCCTCTAATTAAAGCCTTGGTAAAGATATCTGCAGTTTGTTCTCCTGAACTAATATGAGAGGTAGAAATCAGACCCTTCTGGATCATATCTTTAGTGTAATGACAATCTACCTTAATATGCTTCGTTCTCTCATGGAATGCGAGGTTGTTGGCAATGAAGAGAGCAATCTGATTGTCACATTGGAGGTTCATGGGGAAAGGCAACTCTATAGTAGTAAGGACAGATCTACCCACATTATCTCTGTACTTGCCTATGCCATAGCCCTATATTCTGACTCAACGCTCAATCTGGCAACCATAGTCTGCTTTTTTCTCTTCCAGGAAACTAGCAAATTCCCTATAAACACAACAAATCCCGAGGTAGACATTCTATCCTTTGGACATCCAGCATAATCTGCATCTGCACATGTTGTAACTGAGAGGGTTGTGCCCTTGCTGAACAAAAGTCCTGTACCCGGAGAATTCTTCAGGAATCTCAGAATCATATAGACTGCATCCATATGTGTCTGTTCGGCTGCCCATGAACTGACTTACTTTGCTCACAACAAAGGATATGTGAAGACGGGTAATGGTCACATATAGTATCTTACAAACAAGTTCCTTGTATCTCCTCTTGTCGACCTCTTCAGTGCCATCATCATATAGCTTCATACTTTGGTCAGTAGGAGTAGTGACAGGCCTAGAATCTGCCATGTCTGTCCCTGAGAGGAGAACTATAACATACTTTCTCTGTGTCATCACCAGACCACGTTGGTTCCTGGAAAACTCTAGCCCAAGGAAGTAACGTAGATGTCCAAGATCCTTGGTCACAAATTGTTGACCTAAGAAGTTCTTGGCTCCCTGAATGCCCTGTTCATCATCTTCTGTAACAATAATGTCATCAACGTACATAAGAATGACGATAGTACCTCTCAGTGTCTTCTGCACAAATAAGGAATGATCAGAAGTCGATTGCAAAAATCCATGTTGCTCTATCAAGTACGAGAGCTTCTGGAACCATGTCCTTGGACTCTGCTTAGGGCCATAAATAGCCTTGTGTAGTCTGCAAACCTTGTGACACTCCCCCTCAGCAGCAAATCCAGGTGGCTGCTGCATGTAGACCTCTTCCTGAAGATCATCATAAAGGAAAACATTCTTCACATCGAGTTGATACAACGACCAATCTCACGACACAACAATAGAAAGAAGAATACACAATGTAGAATGCCTGGACACCGGAGAGAAAGTATGTTGATAGTTCACCCCATAAGTTTGGGTGAACCCACGTGCCACAAGTCTTGCCTTATAGCGATCCACGCTGCCATCCGCACGGTGTTTCACTGTGAACATCCATTTGCATCCCACAACGGATGCATCAACTGGAACAGAAACAAGGCTCTACGTACCATGCGACTGTAGTGCTGCCATCTCCTCTTCTATAGCTAAACGCCAACGACTATCCTGCAATGCTTCCTCATAATTTCGTGGAATGTCCACGGCAGATAGAGCCACGACAAATTTCTGAAAATCCTCTGTTAGATGATGAAAGGAGACTTGAGATGCCAAGGGATAAGAAGCGCAGGAGCGCTTCTGCTTTCTAACTGCCATAGGAATATCCAGGTCAGATACAACGCCCACCATCAGTGTGCTATTTTCTTGCAACGACTCCTGCACCGATACAACTCCAGACCCATTGTTAGGAGCTATGTTATCATAACAAACCTGGGGCTCCGTGAGTGCTGGGCGAAAGCCATGAGCGGGTGCAGTCCAACGCGTGTAGAACTTAGGAAGGGATGGAACAAGTGGCACACGTGACTGGATAGAAGGTTGTGGTGGAGTAGATGATGGTGGAGGTACAACATGCATGGGAGGAGGTGGCATGTAGATCTCATTGTCCAAGTCTGTTGAAGCTAACCGATCACCTGTAGGGGAGAAATACATTACAGACTCAAAGAAGGTGACATCAGCACTGATATAGTATTTTCAGCTCAAAGGATCATAACACCAATATCCCTTCTGAGTCCTAGAGTACCCAACAGACACACATTTGACAACTCTAGGAGCGAGCTTGTCAAGGCCAGGAGTCAGCTTGTGGACAAACACAACAGATCCGACACACGAGTAAGGGAGAATGAATCCTTTTTAGGAAAAGCTATAGAGAAAGGAGTCTTCTCACCTAAGACAGACGACGTCATGCGATTCACCAAATAGCATGCTGTGAGAACAACATCTCCCCAAAATGAATGTGGTGTACGACTCTGAACGAGAAGAGTCCGAGTAACATCAAGCAGATGACGATGCTTTCTTTCAGCAATGTCATTTTGTTGAGAGGTGTAGGGACAAGAAGTTTAATGAATAATCCCTTTTGATGAAAGAAAATGAGAGAAATCACGAGTACAAAACTCCAAAGCATTGTCAGTTCGCACAAACTTCACAGAGGCAGAGAAAATATTTTTCACTTCAACAATAAATGTTTTCATCACATCCCCTGCTTCAGATTTATTTTTCAAAAGAAATATCCATGACAAGCGAGAAAAATCATCCACAGCTACAAGATAAAACATGTGTCCATGATTATCAGGCACAGGACTTGGACCCCAGATATCAATATGAAACAACTCAAAAAGGGAGCTACTGCTCCGACTCTGATGACTAGGAAAGGCAGATCGATGATGCTTTCCTAACTGACACGCTTCGCACTAAAAAGAAGTACTGGGTGAGATCTGCGACAGAATATGACACATCTTCTGAAGAGGGAGATGACCAAACTGGAGATGCCATGTGAAAGGAGAGACTGATACCGACGAATGAGAAGATACACCAACATAGGGAGTCCGAACCAGGCGATAAAGGTCACCACGCTCACAGCCACACCCAATCACTTTGCTCGTAAGAATGTCCTGAAAAATAAGAGACGATGGGTCAAAAATGGCTCTGCAGTGCAAATACTTTGTAATCTAACTAATAGAAAGTAAATTCATAGAGAAATTAGGAGCATGTAGCACATTCTGTAGACGTATCGAAGGCGTCAAAATAATCTCCCCCTGTCATGTGATCGGGGAATGAGTTACATCAATTATCACAACTATTCTTCCTGGCGGAACCTGTTTATATGATGAAAGCTGATGTCTGTCTCTACATAGATGATGTGTTGCACCAGAGTCCATGATCCATTATGTAATGTCAGACCCGTGACAAGATGTAGAAACATAAGTACCTGTGGTGCTAGCTGTAGCAGAGGTACTGGCAGAGGCTAAGGTAGCCACATCTGAATGATCTGCCCAAGATGGCGATGCGGAAGGAGGTATAATATCTCTCAACCTGGACACTAGGTGATCAAATCTCTGATTTAATGTGGAAGCAGCATGGAACTCAATCTGCTCTACAACCTGAGTCGACGCAGGAAACCCATTCTTGGAATAGCAAGTTTCCTCAGTATGCCATTGGCGATGGCAAAATGTACATGTCTGACGAGTGCGACCTCCTCTGCCACGATGTCCACGTCCACGGAAGTTAGAATGACCTCCTCTTCCTCGAGAAGTTGCCAGGGTTGAGGAAGTCTGACTAGAGGTGGTGGACGGAATAGTAATTCTGCTGAGCCTGCGAAATGCTTCCTCCATGGGGGGTATTGTGCCATCTGCTAGAATATGAGAGCGAGCATCATCATATTCAGGATCAAGGGCTGCTAGGAATACCCCAACCATTGTAGCGTTCTTATATGTCTTATGTTGCTCTGGAGTAGCCATTAACGGCATGAAACTGTGAAGCTTCTCAAACATCCCACACAAGGATGTATACAATGAATGCAGAAGATGGCTGTTCTGTTTCACAGTGAATATGTCGTACTGGAGTTGGAGGATCTTTGTTTTGTTCCTCGCTTGAGAATAGGTCGCTGCGAGGATATCCCACATCGTCTTGGCATTAGGCTGATGTAACACATCATTGGCGATCTCGATCGTCAACGTACCAGAAAGCCAGACCTTGGCATAGGCATCGTCTGCCTCCACGAGGCATTCACCCTAGTCTCCTCCACCGGCTCCTCCTCGGTAAGAATATGCTTCTTACTATTTGACTTGATCAGGCTCATGAACTGCATAGCTTATAGCTCATAATTCGTCCCGTCCATTTTACAATAGGCGCTGGACCTCTGAATGCACCTGTGGAGGATACATCAACCATGTTCTCAGGCATATTGCTGGAAGAAGAATACTACGGGTTATGTAGACCAAAGATTGTATGTCTACACAGACATATGTGGGTTTGGATGCAAGTGTAGACTCATGTACGCAAACCCGTCATCCAATCGACGAAGTCGATGCGCAAGAAGCGTGATTCTCGTGCTCAAAATAGTGGCACGGTCACGCGCGCACCACAGGGGTTGCCGCAAAACTGAAGGGTGCGCATTGATAGCGTCGCTGGGGTGACGCGCACGAGACGAGGGTGACGTGCGAGGTGGGGGCGACGCGCAAGGGAAGGCCTTGAGGTAGGGTTAGGGTTTTGGGGTTCGAGAGCTCCGGTTTAGGACCACCGCTCTGATACCATGTTGGAGGAAATAAGAGAATTGTTTATTCCTGTAACCCTAGGCTCTCTTATATAGGGAGAGACCTATGGGTAAATTACATATGGCGGACAAGGAAAAATAAAATAAACGAAAAGATACATAGAAAGTAGAAATATCTCAACCGTTTGGGAATGGGAGAGATTCCTTTTTGAATAAATAAGGATCAGATCGGAGCAGCACTGATAAACGAAAAAACCATCAAAAAATGACGATTGTTTGTGACCACTGAAAGACTCCTTGGTTCCGGCAAACAGATCACAATGACAGGTACCTGGAGCATACGATGGAATGAACAAAATACGATGAGTAAACATAATATGGTCATAGATCTTAGGTTGTAACTTGATCATGAGCAACTCCATTGATGTTGCACCAATGAAGTATGGAAAGTGCCAAACATTGGGAACTACCTAGGGAGAAGTTAGGAACATGAACAAGAAGAAGCGAGAACCACTTAAATGGAGGAATCAATGTTTTTCGTCCTTTGTTCCCCATAGCAACTGGGGATGAAATGCAAAAAAAATGATGAATTATTAAGGGAAAGATGAAGTAAGAGCATGCTATTGGGGACGTTGCAACATATGTCGGGGAGGCCTCCGTTGATTGTGTACGAACAAAATACGAGTCCAAAGGCAGTGTTAGAAAGTGTGACACTAATAGATAAATTGACTCTTCTGGGAACCAATAATGCGTAAACCATGTCAAACCAAGACCGATCAATATCCGAACTCCACGGATTCTAGCTTCTCCCAAAATCGTTTCCGGTCGAAATTCCATTCTATGAGTAATTAAAAGGATAAAAAGATAGGATTCGAATTTCGCAGCTTTGTGGCTTATATACAAGAAAAGGTTAGTTAGTCAATCTGGAAGGCTAGCCCACTCCTTTTTCAATAATCCCTCATTCCATGGTCGACTGTAAAGCGCAGAAGTTCGAGCTTTCTTAATCAGTCGGGAAAGAGTGCCAACATTCTCTTTTTGCGGGCATTCCATTGTGGGAGGCCAATCTCCTAGTGGGCTTCATTTTCTTTTTTTGTAAGGGTCATCACGAGACCTTCAAAGAAGAAAACTAGACTATAAATATGCGCATGAGTCTTGACTTAGCCACTGTGCCTACGCTGGGAGCTCTCTTTCAACCAAGCCCCTTTTTGCTAACAATTCAAAGTTCTATAATAAATGCAGCAAGATATTCAGAAGTGCTGCCGGCTTTTATAATATAATAGTTTTTCCACAATTTATATATTATATGAAATTGCATAGAAATCAATCCCTGTGGTTTAGTGACCCGAGGGTTCAAGAGTGACTCCTTGTATGGGATGTTAAAAAAGCAAACCCTCATACCTTAAACCACTCCTATTGAACTTTGTGGAATCATAGTCTGCATTCGACTTTCAAAAGCCAAAACTGCAACCTGAGCTCACTCATGCTTTCCATTCGTGTCGATTCATCGATTGATTATAGATGAGTAAGTGCCCATCTTCCTTCAAAACCTCAAACTAGTTCTATATGCGGACCTAAGCACATCTACACCTTACCGGTAGATATAATAGAATATCAAAGTGGAATTTTAGCCGAGGAATTGATTATAGCATCAGATAGATATCCGGATAGCCATTGTGGCAGTTGGCAGTCTGAATGGAATTGATCGAGGTATACTCCTCATTCATTCTCCGAGGATATTGAGTAGCTGGAAAGATAAGACTAATGACGAGAGAAGCAGGAAAACCCCAGGAAAGTCTGACCAACCCACTACTTACTTAAAAAAGGAACTCTTACCCAGCCCTGTAAGCTGGCTTGCTTATGCATTTCCCCAGGATCAGAGAGAGAACTTTGCTTACTCACCATCAGGCTGACCTCAGGACCCAGACCCCTATGCTCCAGCATCTCAACCAGCATTCATTCCCCTCGGTCGAAAGCAAGGAGATCCGGACCCGCACAGTCTTGATGCCATAGGCCAGAAGTATGACTCCGAAAAAAGCCTGGGAGAGGTTAAAGTGTGTCATCAGAGGGTTGATTGATTCAGCAGAGGTCTCATATGCACTAGTGTTGACTTTCAACTAGTTAGCCATATAGTGTCTGAACATGCTAGGCAGACAAACTGAAGAAGTACCACTCAAGCAAGCTCGAAAATCATCTCTCAGACTCAAAAGCAAAAATATGGTCAAAGGAGAAGAGAGCTGCAGGGTAAGGAGGGGCTATGCACTCAGAGAATCCAAATGGATAGTTTGGGATAGGGAAAGAAGATTGCATTACAGATATTAGCCTCAGACTGCTTCTCACTTTTTGTTCTCACTTTTTGTTTAGGAGTTTTCATCCCCCATATATAATCATGAATTTTCTGTGTATATATTTAAGGGCTGGCATGAATATTCCAAAAAACAAGGAAGGCTAGTAGGATAAAGACAGGTTAGAGGGACAGAAATGCAATAGAGGGTAGAAAGAAAATCTCATAGGGATACCAAAAGGGTGTGTGTGGGCAGGAGTAGTACGAGGGATAGGTCTTCCCAAGCGAAGAGAGAGAAAAGAGGAATTCGAAATATGCCCAAGAAGCTAGTCCCTTACTATTCTCTTTTCTGAAAGGTATATGTGTCGTAACGTGCAGCCCGATCTATAACTCGATAATTCAATAATTCTGATCAAATCAATCCCTTCACCTCTGACCGATTTACCTATGATCTTAGTCATCGTCCTTCCACCAATAATCAGACTGCTGGTGATTGGCAAGTTTCTCGCCAACCCCTTTCAGTCCTCCTATCTGATAAGGATGTGCTTCCCGCCCATCGACTAGAATACAAAGCCTTAGGGAAGGAACCTACCTGACTTAGAAAGCAGCAGTTGATGTAGTCGCTTCAATGAGAGGATCCTTGTTCCGCTCTCAGTGAGCAGGGGTGTTGATGTGACCGACCTGAGAGGCATGTCTGTAATGACCTTAGGATTGCTAGTCCGGAATTCCCTGCTTCTTTCCGATCTATCTTAGCCCCCTTCTCTCCTAACCAGATGAGCCTCTGCCTTCGAGTCGAGTCGCCAGAATGGCATGTGTGCCTTCATTGCCGGTGCCTGGTCGTGCTCATGTTAATAGAAAATATCGGATCAATTATTGACACAAAACACATGGCTTTTATTGCAATTTAACCAAGAAGCATGTTACTTTTATTGCAATTTAACCAAAAAGCATGTATTAACGCACTCGAGTCTACAATTGGATGATTAAAATGCAAATTTATAAAAGAACAGGGGGTAGTGAAGCAATCATTCAAAGCATAATGACATCGCATATAAATAGATGTAATTTATTTAGAATAAAGAAAAAAGGAAGGTTGGAGGTGCAAATTCACCAAATAATGTGCGGTGCACATGTTGATCGTGTGGCTTTGATGAGGAGCTCGAGATCCGATCGTGCGATCTTTATTTAGGTGTATATGAACATCCTGATCCAAACTGGGAATGACTATTCTTAATCAGACGCCAGATAAGGCACTTGGATGAACACTGATGAAGGCGGCTGCAACTGAACTTTTGATTCGGCTCGATCTTCTCTAATCTAGTCCCGATATGATGTTTGAAGATGTCTATATGTCCTAGATTAATCTGCGTTGAGCTGAGGTGGTAGCAAGTTCCGGATCCCATTGATCATGGACCTGGAAGTGAATCTCTTGTTCGCTCAAATGTGGACTTCGTGGTATTCAATCCAACTCCAATTGAATGCTCCAATGCTAGCAAATTATTCAATGCTAAAAGGGGATGCTTCAACCAATAATATTAGAGGAAATTTCAACCAAATGACCGGGATCGTTTAGTTCTCCACGCTTTGGCTCAGGCTCTGACGTGGATAATGCACAAAAATCGATTTCTTCTTTGATTCAAACTAGAATCTCAAATAGATCCAACCACATCCCATAAGCTCATCGAGGTTGTGGGAAGGCATTTGTTGCAATGATTGCTTGGCCAACCCTCAAGAAAAAATGATGGGTGAATGGTTTGATCTCTGAGAAGGTGGAGGAATGAGATGAAAAATGCTTAGATCAGAATCGGATTTGATCAGATCAGGTTGTGCAAGAGTTTGTGAATAAGTGGAGACCGTTGAATGAGATGATCGGATGATTCGGACCTCTGATCATGCAGATCAGAGGGGAAACTACAGACCTAATATTTGGAATAAAAATCAATGAAATGCGATGAATTAAATTGCCAAATTAAGATGAAGCCGATCTATCATTACCTGCAATGGAAATGAGATTGTCTCAACCTCAATCTGGCTATGAAATCACTGGAGAAGGTGGGAGGTTGACCTGGGTCAACAAACCCAAGTCCGGCAATCAGAAAGTGCTCCAAATATCATAAAAAAGAAAACAATAAAAATAATTTAGAAGAAGAGAAATAAATAGAAAAAGATTTTAAATTAAAAAGTTTTGAATAAAATAAATGTTTATAAATAAGTTATTTTTTTAGTGATTTTAATAAATTAAATAAA
The DNA here is from genome assembly GCA_037367405.1 of Ottelia alismoides. Classification (NCBI taxonomy): domain Eukaryota; kingdom Viridiplantae; phylum Streptophyta; class Magnoliopsida; order Alismatales; family Hydrocharitaceae; genus Ottelia; species Ottelia alismoides. Next base: position 167,153 of record JAZKJV010009754.1, on the reverse strand, counting down.
TAAATTTATAAGGTTAAAATAAAAATATTTATTCACAGGTATTATATATATGCAACATATATAATTTTTATTATTTATTTTTTACAAATGTACACATTATTTTATATTTTTTTATTTACTAAGTAATTAAGTGTTTTTTAAATACATTTTTATTTCATTTTTATGAATTTTATTTAATGGGTTAAATAAACATATGTACAATATTGGTACATGATACCTATGTTTGGTTATTTTTACTTTTGTTATTTTTTTGTATTTTATATGAATAGTATAGAATATGCACAATATAATAAAAATACAGTCTATGTAACAATATAAATAAATCATTCAATAAATAAATGAGTACAATATAGACATATAGGTACAATCACACTCCAAAAAGTTGAGTTTCACATCTTAACTCCAAATTTATGAAATCACTTTCATTTAATAGCTTATTTAATTTTGAACATAATGAAAGTGAATTTGATTTATTTTGAGTTTATATGGAGCAGATATTGACCTTTCAATTCTGGATTTAGGGATTTTTCATAGTATGGTCACTTTTTATTATATACATGATTTATTTTTGCAGTTATTTTTATTATTTAAAACATAGTTTTATGTATAAGTTTCGAGAAGAAAACGTTTTGATTTGAGTTTAAATTAATGATAAATAAAATAGTACAAGATATATATACATAAAGTACAAGATATATACACACACATAAAGAATGGTGATGAATATAAGCATGTTAAATTTATTTTCTAGGAGTTTTATAGATTAATGATCCTATCCCCTCCACTTTATACCTTGTCAATTAGTTCAAGACTTGACCTACTCTTGGGGTTAGGATCAATATGTATTTATTTCATATATACAATATTTTTTTCTTTCTTCCTTTATTTATTTATTTATTTTGTGTTAAAGTAATGATAAAGCACGCTATTAAGATATTAATACGAAATATTAATTAATGGGAATTTATGTTATTTATATTTGTTTTGTAAGGAATTTTAAATCAAAACAGATGAATATAGATGATAAACTAAGATTCATGATCCCTCTAAATATTACCTTTGCTAGTCCCTTAACAAACACTTATTAGAAGAATAAGTGATTAAAAAGAAAAGGAAATATGAAAAAGAAAGAACTTAGAATAATTTTGATTTTTAAACTATTTTATAAATAAAAGTATGGTATCATACCTTCAAATTATTAGTTTGTCAGATCCTTATTGGAAAAAGGATTCTAGACTCAACGACCATTAAGTTCCACAAGTCTCTATTTAGTCTGCCTCAACAACCGGATCAAAAAAAGTCTACAAATGCAAACTCTGATGGCGATGAATCTTACTTGTACTATGAATGTGAAATATAGATGATAACACGAGTTTTGCGAAGGATCTAAAGTAGTCCACACAAGGTGGGACCACAATGTCACTGAGGCGACTACTCACGAAATTCAGGACAACCAACAATTAACCCACAATGATAATTAAGCAATAAAAAGCAGCACAGAGTTAAAATTTATTATAACTCTACAAAAAAGATGCGTATAGATGCAAGTATGTGTAGAGTGTCGAAAACAGGGAACTAGCAAACTAGCAGGATAGATCGAGGCAATGAATGTACAAAAGTGAATATGATGTATTTGTCTATAAGTGCTCCTTTTTTGTGGGTTTTTAATTTTATATTATATTATATTTTTAACTTTTATATTTTTGTATATTAATTTTAATTTTCTGATTTTGTATTTTTTATCTTTTACATTTTTATAATTTCCTTTTTCTTTTAATATATATAAAGCTATATATAGAGTATATATGCAATATAGGCTAGGGTTAATAGAAAAGTTAATAAAACTAAGTAAAATAAAGGAAATAAAATCCTTTTGTATTTTAGACACTTTTTAACTATTTTTTTGTTTTTTAGGGATTTTTGCTAATTTTTATATATTTTTTAAGTCAAAAATACCCGAAAACAAGGATAAAATAAATATCTGAAATTTAAATGGAGTCTAAAATTCTCCAAATTAATTTTAAAATAATAACCATAATATAGATAAAAATATAAAATAGAAATAGGTTTTTTTGGGATTTTTGGGAATTTTATATATTTTTATAGAGTTTTTTAGAATTTTTAACAAAGATAGAAAGGGATTTTTTTATTTTTTTATAAATAATAAAAAGGATTAAAATTGTAAATTAAAAATATGACGTGAAGGAGCAATGCAACAAAAAACAATGTCTATTTTTTGGGATTTTTTCGAGTTAAATAGATATGTGAAATAGATACAGGAGAAATTATACTACTCGCAAGAGTATAAATGTAAATAGCAAAAGTTACATGGGTCAAAGTGCTATTTCACCAAATATATATAATCGTATATTCAAATATCATGACCAAATACAAAATCTGAGACATGCGAGGCCCTCTTTGCAAAATTTCCAAGCTCACATGTAAACACGTAATCCACGTTGGTAGGGACCAAAATATAATTAGCAAAAAAGTTAGGGTATGATAATATTTAAATACCAAAAATGACAAGGCTATGTTGCAAAATGACCAAACTTAAGGCGGATCGGACGTCTTCTCATGGATCACTTAAGACACGTGTCACGATCCCATGCTGCGATAACGGATCGGCTTAGACGGCCACGATTAGCTCCACGAAAAGATCAGCGATGCTGGCCTGCGGAGATCCAACGGCGGCTGCTGCGCGCGAGGAACAAAAGAAGATTGTGCAGCGTGGAGACGATGTGCAAGAACACGGAAGAACTCCGCACCGCAAGACTTGATCCACTTCTCCTCCCGTGTACGTCGTCCCCAGGAGCTGGACGAGGTCACAAAATGATGATGGGACTTCCCCGCGTCAGTGAGCGGTTTTAAAGAAGCACCTGGAGCACCGGAGCGGTTAGACGGAGTCAAGGAAGGCAGGGGCCTCCAGGTGCTTCTCTCCGATGCAAAAATGACCCAGGAGGGTCCTTGGGCTTCTAGGACCTGCAAGTGAGGTTCTCACAAAGAAAAGAGGGGTCCTAGGGCTCCGTGGTGGTATGAAGGTGGTCGCCGAAGTAGAGCTCCGTCGAGGGACTACGATCTTATTAATCTAAGCTAAAATAGCAGCTAAAACTTGCAATGGAAATTACAAAATGAAAGCTAAGACCTATAGCTTGCTAAAGAATGAAGAAACTAGGCAAACCTCACCGCCAGGATCGGGAAATAGACCTCACAGCGGAGGGTCACCGGATATGGGTTGAGCACTCCTCGGACAACCTCCTCGATCAATCTAAAGCCCTGGAGTGGATGTTGTCAACATCCGTCATCCATTGCATGCCTTAGGGAGAGAAGAAAGTGGTCAAAGGAGGTTCAAAATCGAAGAGGAAGGTAACAGACAGGTTATGTACAGATGGTGATGGCACAAGGTTCAAGGAGGGATCACGATCGTTGCAAGGCGATTTTGGAAGATCTTTTACCCGATTTGGATCAGGAATGATCACAGACCATATCTCATGAAGAGTCTAATCTCTCTCGAGCAACACACATCGCACGAAAAAAATCAAGAAAGATGGGTCCCCGTGACTATCAGAACGAGCAGAAGTCAAGTATAGGCAGTTGACCTGCAGTCAACGGAGCAAAGCCATGGTTGGTCCACGTGGACCACCTAGGAAAATACGACCTAAAAATGCTTATAAATTCAATGTAAAATAGTATATGATTTTATTAAAATAAAATCATAAAATAAAAATATCTATTATTTTCTATATTATTTTATTATGATTTTTATTTGTTTTTTAGAATGTTAGAATTACAAGTTACTTTTAGGGGTTCATATATTGGTATATTCATATATGTTGTTATACCTTTTATTTTTATTTTGTATTTATAATATTATTGGTTTATTATTTTATATTTTTATAACTTATTTTTATATAATTAGATAGATTTTATTTTATTTTTCTGATATAATATTTACACTTAAATAAATAAATGTATTTATTTTATAAATATAGATATAGGTAATTTACCTATGTATTTATACAAGTATTTTATTTTAATGTTTTCTTGATGTTTTTTTCATGTTTTCTTATGTCTATATATAATAAATATTATTTATAACTTTTAAAAATACAAAATTATAAAATAATGAATAATAAATAAAATGAATATTTTCATCAGTATAGCTATACAATGGGGGTCAAAAACTAACTTTCACACGTAACTCATAAAAATATGAAACTGCCTTCATTAAATAGCTTATTAAAAGTCATATACAATTAAGGTGATTTTTATATATTTTGAGTTTTTATTTGAGAGATATGATTCTGGGAATAGGATTGTGGAATCTTATTCTGAATTTAACTTTATATATATATATTATTTTTGTATGAAATAAATTTTATATTTTTCTATATTTTATTTTTTTCAACTTTCATGTTCGAAGTTTCTTTATTTGAAGTATAAAAAGTAGAACTAAAAATTGGTCCCAAAAATGAATTAAATAAAAAGGGATTTTATTGTATTTTGACCCTTATCTCCCCCTACTTTATTCTCGATCGACCTAGTCATCGAGATGCCTAGGTCTCGGGGTTTAGGGTCATAAAATATCTTCAATATTTTTTTTCTTTTCTTTTCTTTATTCTATAAATTTGGCTTTAAAAATCGTATTTTATACACTATTTACACAATGATGCACGAATGCTAAATTACCTAAATTAAGGGTATTCGCATGCATTTACTAGGGGTTTTAAGGTCAAAATGATAGAAGAAAGATGATGAAGCAGAGATTCATCGTTCCCATATACTTGCCTTTGCTAATCCCTAACAAACACTTATGCAATAAGTGCAGAAAATAAAAACAAAGAAAAGAAAAAGAAATAAAGTGGATTTAGTTTAATTATCAAACTTGTCTTCCTAAAATCAAAGTTTGGAGCTTAATTCGGACCTTTGTAATTTTAGTACGAGTGGAACTTTAATGGGAATCAGATTTGAAATCCAACAGCCTTCGAGAGTCCCAAAACTCTGCTCAAGTATCCTCGATAGCCAGGCCAGGATATTTCAACTCATATGCAAACCCTTATGACTATGAATCTGACTTGAACAATGTAAAAGATGGTGGCTCTCGCCAACTGAAATGATAACGAGACCGACTTCTCCAGAATGACAACCCAGTGATTCCCCAATCCCGTAACTCCTTCCTTAAGGAGCGGGGTATTCCCTTCTAAGTTCAAGTGACAACCAACTCAAGAGGAGGGAGTGACGAGAAGAATGGACGACAGCCAGTATAGCTATTGTTGAAGCCAATTTTTCACGGGTCAAAAGTAATCCACACAAGGCGGGATCACAATGTCGCTGAGGTGACCCACAAGAAATCAGATCTTCGAACAACAATTAACCCACAACAGAGATCAAACAATGGAAAACGGTGCGGGGTTAAAATTTATTATAAGTCTACAACAAAGATGTGTCTAGGTGTAAGTATGTGTAGAGTGTCGAACACAGGAAGCAAACATGTAGATCGGGATAATAATGCTAAAAAATGTGATTGTGATGTAATGTCTATACAAGTGTGCTATTTTTCGTGGGTTTTTAATTTTATATTTTTATTTAAAATTTTATTTTATATTTTTATATTTCGATTTTTAATTTATTGATTTTGTATTTTCTTTTTATATTTTTATTTTTGTATTTTCTTTTCTTTTAATAAAGATATAATATATAAGGAATACATGCACTAGAGATAAGAGAGATAAAAATAGGGGAAAATACTCAAAATACACGAAATAAAGTGTTTTTGTGATTTTAATATTTTTCTAATGTTTTTGTAATTTTTCTAAATTTTCCTGATTTTTTTGGTATTTTCAAAGTCACAAATACTAGAAAAAAGTGAACAAAGTTGCTGGCCAAAATTAAAATGAAGATGAAAAATATCAAACAGAGTCCAAAATTCCTCAAACTAATTTCACAGTAAAGATAGTCAAACAGAGAAAATTATATTTTTTAAGATTTTTGTCGAATTTTTAAGATTTTTATGAAGGCTTTTGAGGTTTTCTGATTTTTAGGAGTTTTCTTTTGAAATTTTTAGTGGTTTTTGGTCTGAAGTCAAAACACACAGAAACACACAAAATGTGATTTTTTGGAGTTTTTCAAAAACGTTTTGTAATTTTTATGTATTTTCTAATGCAGACAGTACTGAAAATGCGTGTTTTTGATTTTTTATAAATAGTAAAATGCAATAAAAATGCAAAGTAAAAATATAGCATGAAAGAGAAACAAGACATGAGCCTAAGTTAATTTCTTGGTAATTTTTAGGATTTTATAGACACGTGAAATAAATAGAGAATAAAGAGAAACTACAGTACTAGCAAGGGCATATATGTAAATATGCAGAACTTCAGGGGCTATTGTGCAATTTTTTTAAAAAATTATAACAAAACAAAAATGTTCGCAGACTAAACATTAAATCGCAAAACGCCAGGGGTATCCCTGCAAAATTGCCAAAGTCACGTGCACGGGGCATGGCCTGGTAGGGACTAACAGCTAATATTACAAAATCTAGGTGGGCGATATGCAAATTATACAAAAGTTTTTAAACAGCCTATGAATGATTTAATGTTAATTGTTAAATATAAAAACTGGCTGGGTATAATGTGCAAAATACCCAGACAGGGGACGATCGCACGGTTGATGCGCTCTCACTAACGCCACGTGTCGAGCTCCGTTGTCCCGATGCCCCTTCGCGCGGACGTCCGCCATTAGATCCCCCGATAGGATCTGATGCTTGAGGCTACTGAAGATCTGACGGTCGTTGTTGCCCTCCAAGAACTGGCCAGATCCGACGGCCAGAAGGTGACGACGAAGAACGGGGAAGAACCCGCGGCGGGGCAAGCTTCCCCAACATCCTTCTCCCTCATCCGGCACTCCTTCGAGCTACAAAATGGCGGGGGTTGTTCCAGGAAGTCTCATGATTCGATTGGAAGCTCAAAAGGCAGAAGGTCCTCCCGTGTTCACCCGCGAGGTCGGAGGAGCAGAAGCCCTCCAGGTATCACCGACGAACGAGCAAAATGCCCCCAGTCGCGCATGAAGGATCGAATACCTGCGAAAAAGAGTTAGAGGGTCGAGGGCAAACTGCCTCGACCCTGTGACGGCGTGAATGGAAACGGGTGCAACGAAGATGGAGCTCGCCGGAGCAAGCTCCGACGAGGGGTGGCGTTGGTGGTTTAATGTGTAAGCAGTGAAAGCGAAAGTGGGAAATGTATCCTAATGCTAAGGCGAATCTAAAGATGAAAGAAAAATAAACAACAACGACTTCAAGGGTTGTATACCCGAGATAGAACCTCGACAGCCAAACATGGTCGGAGGTGGTGGAACACGGCCTTCCCGACCTTGTCGTACCTCAGACGAGATGGCTGGAGACCCCCCTGTCACCGGAGTTGCTCCCGGGCGCTCTCGGATGTCTAAGCTCTGCTAGGAAAGGGTTCAAAAATCAATGGAATGAAAGGGGAGCTATTTGAAGGGTTGACGAGCGGGCTACAAGAATGAGGTGCAACAGAGATTGCAGCGATGCCCCGCTAGAGGAAATCATAGGGCATGCATGCTGATATATCGAGGAGCAAAAGTCGTTTAGGATGAAACATGAAAGGATGCAGGGTACGCTCTCCAAAATTCAGCGAAATCTGTTCTAACACGCAGCAGAGGAGAAGGTCCGATCAACTATCCAAGCCTCCTGGTTGGTCCACGTGGACCAACAAGGAAAAACCTCTGGAAAAAGATTTGTAAATTATTTTAAAATAATAAATAATTTAATTATTTTATATTATTAAATAAAAATGTTTATTATTTTATAAATTATTTTATTATGATGTTTATTTATTTATTCGAGATTAACAATTACAAGTTTCCTTTTATAGGCTATATAGGTATCTTTGTCTATATATTTTAATATTTTATTTTCATTTTGTATTTTTAATTTTATTAAATCTATTTATTATTTTATAAATTTATAAAGTATTTTTATACATTTATTATTATTATTTTATTTTTCTGAAGTGTTTTGTACACTTAATAAAATAGGAGTATTAATTATACATGTATACTTATAGGTATTATACCTATGTATTATATACAAGTATTTAATTTTGTGTTTTCTTTGTGTTTTATTCTTATTTTAATATACATATATATTATAAATAATATTTACAAAATTATAAAAATATAAACTTATAAAAATAATGAATAATAAATAAAATGAATATTTTAATCTGTATAAGTATACAATAGGGGTCCAAAACTCAACTTTCACATCGTAGCTCCGTAAAATACGAAACCGCCTTCAATAAATAGATTATTAAAATTTATATTCAATTAAAGTGATTTTGATACGTTTCGAGATTTTATTTGAGAGAAACAGGTCTGGGAAGTTAGGATTTTGGAAATTTATTCAGATCATAACTTTTTATCTGTACATTATTTTTGTATGAAATCAATTTTGTATTTTTCTTTATTTAATTATCTACAACTTTCATGTATAAAGTTTCTTTATTTGAAGTATAAAAAGTGGAACAAAAAATAGGTCCCAAAATGAATAAAGAATGAATTAAATAAAAGGTATTTTGGCCCTTATCTCCCCCTACTTTATTCCTTGTCGACCTATTCATCTAGATGCCTAGGTCTCGAGGTTTAGGGTCATGAAATATTTGCAATATTTTATTCTTTTTCTTTTCTTTTCTTTATTCTATTATTTTGGCTTTAAAAGTTGAATTTTATACACTATTTACATACATGTGCATGAATGCTAAAATGCGAGAATTAAGGATATCTACATGCATTTGCTGGGGTTTTTGAGGCCAAAATGATAAAATAAAGATGATGAAATAGAGGTTCATCATCCTCCTATATTTGTCTTTGCTAGTCCGTAGCAAGCACTTATGCAATAAGTGCAGAAACGGGAAACAAAGAAAAGAAAAAGAAGAAAATGAGATTTAGTTTAATTGTCAAACTTGTCTTCATAAAATCAAAGTTTAGAGCTTAAGTCGGTCATTTGGAATTTTAGTGCGGTCCGAACCTTAATGAAAATCGGATTTGAAATTCAACAGCCTTCGAGAATCCCAAAACTCTGCTCAAGTCTCCTCAATAGCCAGGTCACAATACTTCAACCCATGCAAACCCTTATGACTATGAATCTGACTTGTACAACGTAAGTGATGGTGTCTCTTCCCAACTGAAATGACAAAGAGGATGGCTTCTCTAATATGACAATCCAATGATTCACCAATCCAACAACTCATTCCTCGAGGAGCAGGGTATTCCCTTCTAAGTTCAAGTGGCAACCAGCTCAAGATGAGGGGGTGAAGAGAAGAATGGACGGTAGCCAGTGTAGCTACCTATCCTATGATTTAAGACCAGCGTAATCAAGTCACCCAGCTGCAGGCTCACATGTTTTGACTTTGAAGCTCAAGCTTGCTTATTTGACTATACACATATGTACACTCCGGTAGGCATTTTATTTTTGTACAGGTCTGTCCACTTTTTTGGAGTTTTTGCTTTTTGCATTTTTTTTGAATATTATATACAACAGCATTTACATAGGGAGTTTTTCCTCTTGAGTCAGTAGACTATCCCTCTTTATAGCTTTATTGCAACCCACAATCTCCTGTCCTCAAAACTCATCATCACCGGATGGGTTGGGGTACACTTCCCTCTCTAGAGGAGGACAAGTGTTTCCACCTGTGTGTGTCTCATACTGGCAAATCCAACCCCCTCACCACTCCAACTGAGTTGAGCCAAGTGAAAGGTGCAGGTGTCCAAGTTAGGTCATTCTCAACAAGAGTCGTGCATGTGCTCTGAAATACTCTACTTAGGCAGTCAAGAATCCATTGAACCAAGTCTCGTGATCCTCAAAGAATTAAGTCAACTAGACCTGAAGTACCTCAATTCCAGATCCTATAAGGTTCCTGTTAATTAGGTAGATTTAAGGTCCAATCAAGCTCCAATCTTCGGATTTTTCTTAGACTTGTTCAACTATCAAACTCAATCCGAAAAATGTTCATGATATGTAAATGCTATGCAGAAAATATTTTTGTCATGCAATTTTCAAAGATTTTGAAGTTTTTATGGGTTTTTGTAAAGATGATACATATGCATTTTTAGATTTTTCAAAAAGATTTTTCTAATGTTTTTGGATTTTAGTTTTGCAAATGTTTTTGGGATTTTTGAAAACAAAAGGTTTTGGCTAAAAACTAGGTACAAATATTTACACGGGGATGCATCTTGTATTTATAAGAAGTGTATTTTAAGAATTTACAAAGGGTAAGTGGTCGATTTTATAGGTATATACATAGAGAATTTTTGGGAGATGTAAGTATTCCTCAAATTTATTTGGCAAAGATTTTTCAAACAATTTTGAAAATGATAGTCCAAAATAATTTTTACAAATAATTTTTACAAATATGTACACACATTTGAAAATCATTTTGCAAAGGTTTTCCAAACAATATATATAGATTTTTCATATATTTTTGCAACCATTTTTCAAACCATTTGCAAATCGTTTTTCAAACATTTTATTTCACAAAGAAAATAATTTTTTCAATCAAAATGTTTTTACAAAGCTTGAAAACATGTAACAAAATGTTTTCCAAATAGTTTTCAAAAGATTTTCACAAGGATTTGCAAACTATTTTTCAAATATTTTGCAAAAAGATATTTTCGCCTGATTTATTAATCAGTAAACACAAAAAGAATTTGAGGAATAGTCACATCTTTTTATTAAGTATTTTTAATTATTTTAATTTTATTAATTAGTCATGATTATTAAGAAAATACGAAAGTACGAGTTATGGCTAAAGTATATACGCAGTATATACGACCCCATTATACTTAGCTTGAGCTATTCCTCATAGACCAAAGAGAAAAGAGAAGATATAACTCTATACTGAGTATAGAAAAATCTAAAGAATAAGGAACGAATAAATGAATGAACAAATGAGAAGTTGATCGCCCCCCCTATACTTAGGATCAAATAATCCTAAGTATAGGTGACTGTCCACAAAGCTGGGAGGGTTAAGGATGGGAATGAACAGATCGTACTTAGACTGTCTCCCCCTATACTTAGGGTAAGATACCCCTAAGTATAGACAAGAAGAGGAGACAATGGAGAGGATCAAAGAATAGAAGCACTCGGAGTGCACACCCCCTATACTTAGGATACAATCCATCCTAAGTATAGAAGACTGACAAAAAGGGGCGACACCTTTTCGGTAGATAAAGAAGATAGAAGAGGAAAAGAAGAAAAGAAGAAAAGATATCAAGAGATGGAAGAAGATATAGAAGGATGTACGCATCACTCCCCCTATACTTAGGGTAGAAGAAGCCCTAACTATAGGCAATAACAGGAGTGATGAAACAAAACGACGAATGAACACTCGGCTCATCGACCCCCCTATACTTAGGACAAAGTACATCCTAAGCAAGGCAAACACGAGAATAGGGTAGATGAGCAATACGGTAGAGGGACGGAGGTGAACAAAAGAGAATATACAACAGAGATGGATCTACACAGGAGGTCAAGAAGGTCGAAAGCAAACCTTTTTGCGGGACCGCTGAGATATGGATCTGGTATGGTGTAGGTCGACATCGGGGTCCTCAGATGACACTAACCGATCAGGGTCGACGGGTGTAGTTCCACAGTGTCCCTAGGGTATGAAGGCACAGACGAGTGAGTGGAAGAAGTGTGGTCAGGTCTGGCATTAGGAATCTTGCTGATATTATAGTGGAATGAGACAAACTCATCATCGGAAGAAGTGTAATCAGTGTCGTCCTGCGAGATTTCCTCCAGGTCAAAACCAAAAGGAACGAACTCATCAGTGGAAGTAGTTGAACTCTGTTCGTCCTCAATAATCTCAACCGGATCATCTATCTCATAAAAAGGCCCGAATTTCCAAATAAAAGCAACCAAATCAAATTGTCCTTTGTCTCATCAGTGTCTAAGTGAATAGGAGCAGACTCATCAGTGAAAGTAGGTGAGTCATGCCCGTCCTGTCGAGTCTTGGAATCTGCCCTTCGTTCAATGGTGTCGATCATGTAAATCTCGCGGATGTCATCAACACATCGTCAAGTCCCATAAAAAGGAACTCCGAGGTCCATGCTTTCCAAGTCTTCCTCCTTGGAGAGGAATTCTTGGGTCTCAGTGAATCTAGTAAGCAACAAAATTCTCTGATAGTCTCATCCAGGTCATGGTCTTCAAGGTCAGCCAAGATAAGTGAAGGTGTATCAGGTGCAGTTCTCTGGTCAATTGTGGGTGCGGTGATCAATACTTGACTCTTGTCAACAGGACAAAAGCGAATCTCTCTTGATCCATAATCAATAACGACCCTCGCAGAGACGAGTAATGGTCGCCCCAGGATGATTGAAGAGTGCTCCCTTGTGGAGGTCTCCATGGGCAATACGACAAAATCAACATTGTAGCTCGTACCCTGAATCGATATGATGACGTTTTCAGTGATACATTCGGCCTCTTTATTGATCCATCAGCAAACTGGACTATCATCCCGGTCTTCTTGAGAGGCCCTAAGCGAAGAGACTGTACCGGCCAGAATGGTAATATGTTAATCGAAGCACCGCCGTCGAGGAGAGTGTGATCACATGTATGGTCAGAGATGGTGCAGCTAATGAAAGGTGTGGCAGTGTTCCTTTTTCTAGGAATGGGATGGTGTGTGATGGCATGGGCAGTGGCCATGGTCAAAATGTGACGCTCAGATCTGCTCCTCCGCTTTCTCTTCTTGAGAAGAGGAGCAGATAATTGGGTCATGGCCTGCTGAAGTGGGGCATAGATGATCTCATGAATAGTAGCTACCACTTCGGGTTTAGCCAATAATTTTTTTAATTTTTGAACCTCCTCCATACAAGGGAGGAAGTCAGAATCAGCATCTACACGAGGCATGCCAAGAGCAGTCTGTACAGCGGCATCCTCAGGGGCAAAGGTGGGACAGGGTGTGAAAGGTTGCGTGGTCAAAGGGTCTGGCAAGTGAACACTCTCCTCACAGTCTGACTCAATCATGTGTCTGCCGAAATCTTTTTTTGTTTTTAATTTTTTCTCATTTTTTTGTATTTTGGGCGATTGCAAGGTCTCATAAAAATCCTTGAGTGAACCCATATCATCAAATGGTGGAAAATCATGGTCGCTCTTATTTGTACTAGTGAGGTGGTCAATCCTCTGTCTCATATGATCCATCATCTGGTTTAAGTGCTCAAGGGTGGACTCCATGAAAGGTGACTCCAATATATCAGGCTCGGGTGAATGTGAAGGTGGAAATTGTGGAGGTGGTGGTGGATGTGGGTAGAAGTCCGAGTCCTGATACAATGGCTGAGGCGGGTATGTACAAAAGTCTGGAGCAAAGTCCTCCTGGAAAAAAAGGAGGTGAACCGGCTGGAGTGTTCGAGGGATCCGCAAAGTCCAGATAGAAAATGCTCCAGTCGGACATGTCGAAACGAAAGGTAAATAATCGGGAGAGCACGAAGGTCAAGTCAAAGGAGTAAGAAACAATGCGCAAATGGGCAGAGACGATCTAGAAAGTACACAAACAATCACAAACAAATCACACAAAACAAACCCTTAATTCACCTACTCAACTCTGTAGAGACCGTAAAATGTGATCCTTTTATCTTGTCTGTTTTAGAGTTAGATGAGAAGTACAAAAATTGCACAAACACTTAGGGGGCTGAAATGGGATTTGGACACTAACCTTAGTGCGTGTACGGGCAAGTAAAAGCGAAGACAATGAGGGGATTACTCACCTCAATACGCGATTTTTTTTTTGGTCTCTTTTTTTAGGGTCAAGTAATGTTAGCAGTCCCAATTTTATTCGTTGTCACTTTTTTGGATTTTTAATAAAAATGCACGAGCCTATCGAGGAATCAATTTCACTTAGCACCCAGGTTGGCAAAATCAGAGGTAGAGAGGCAGAAAAGTAATGCAAGCGGCAAAACAATGATGTATGCTAAAGAGAAATGCTCAGCTTGCCTCCAGCACTCTACATGCAAAGATGCTCAACAGAATTGAAATCTATCTATATGCAATGCAAGTCGATGAAATCGCCATAAGTTTCAAAAATTGCTATTAGTGTGAAGAACCGATGCTAATGACCTAGAATGGAATCGAAGTGTCTGGTCTTGGAGTCTCCTCGGTGCCCACCACAGTAAGTCCTGCACGCGTTGTATGGGGAACTCTCGTGGCGCGGTGGTTCCAAGACTAAGTGAGAAGCAATTCAAAATTTGACTACGTCCAAACGAATCTATAGGCACATGCAAATATATTAAGTGTTTGGCCTTAGTCTATCGCAAGCAATCCTAAAATTAAGGGCTCAATCACATAAAATAAAGAAAACAAAATCGAGAAACAAAGTAAAAAAATGCGATGAAACCATGAAAACCGCGGTGAGCCCCCAAGGGAACAAACACTTGAAAATTAAGCCTGAATATCCAAGTCCTGAGTACCTGTATTATTACAATAATAGTAGTCTCTCTCTCACACAAATTACACAAATAAATACAACAAAGTAGATAGAGCTCAGTTTTGAAAAATTCTCTAAGCCTCCTTGGTGCTAGGTAGGCAAGCTGACGCCAGCTTTCATGTGGATGCGTACGCGCCTAGGGTGGAGCGCCTCCCTAGATCCGTGGTACCTCGCACAAAGTCAACAAAGAGATGTATTAGACAGCTCAACAAGATATATCAAAAATAGCGAAAATAAATGAATGGCGAGTATAGGCAAATAATCACAATCAAGCAAAAACCTGATCTATGCGATGTTGCTCCCAGGCAACGGTGCTATTTGTTGAAGTCGATTTTTCACGTGTCAAAAGTAATCCACGCAAGGCGGGATCACAATGTCGTTGAGGTGACCTGCAAGAAATCATATATTCGAACAACTATTAACCCACAATAGAGATCAAACAATGAAAAGTGGTGCGGAGTTAAGAGTGTCGAACACAAGAAGCAAACATGTAGATCGGGACAATAATGCTAAAAAATGCGACTGTGATGTAATGTATATACAAGTGTGCTATTTTTTATGGGTTTTTAATTTTATATTTTTTATTTAATTTTTGATTTTATATTTTGATTTTTAATTTACTGATTTTGTATTTTCTTCGTATATTTTGTACTTTTGTATTTTATTTTTCTTTTAATAAAGATATAATATATAAGGACTATATATACTAGAGATAAGAGAGAGATAAAAACAGGGGAAAATGCTCAAAATACATGAAATAAAGTGTTTTTGTGATTTTTATATTTTTCTAATGTTTTTGTAATTTTTCTAAATTTTTCCTGATTTTTTTGATATTTTTAAAGTCACAAATACTAGAAAACGGTGAACAAAGTTGCTGGCCGAAATTAAAATGAGGATGAAAAATATCAAACAAAGTCCAAAATTCCTCAAACTAATTTCACAGTAAAGATAATCAAACAGAGAAAATTTAGAGACAAAAATTATATTTTTAGAATTTAGAATTTTTAAGATTTTTATGAGGCTTTTGAGGTTTTCTGATTTTTAGGAGTTTTCTTTTGAAATTTTTAGTGGTTTTTGGTCTGAAGTCAAAACACACAGAAACACACAAAATGTGAATTTTTTGGTATTTTTCAAAAACGTTTTGTAATTTTTATGTATTTTATAATGCAGACAATACTGAAAATGCATGTTTTTGAATTTTTATAAGTAATAAACTGCAATAAAAATGCAAAGTAAAAATATAGCGTGAAAGAGCAACACGCCTAAGTTAATTTCTTGGTGACTTTTAGGATTTTATAGACGCATGAAATAAATAGAGACAACAAAGAGAAACTACAGTACTAGCAAGGGCATATATGTAAATATGCAGAACTTCAGGGTGTAATGTGCAAAATACCCAGACAGAGGACGACCGCACGGTTGATGGGCTCTCACTAACGCCACATGTCGAGCTCTGGTGTCCCGATGCCCCTTCGCGCAGACGTCCGAGATTAGATCCCCTGATAGGATATGATGCTTGAGGCTACTGAAGATCTCACGGCCACTGCTGCCCTCCAAGAACTGGCCAGATCCGACGGCCAAAAGGTGACGACGAAGAACGGGGAAGAACCCGCGGCGGGGCGAGCTTCCCCGACCTACTTCTCCCTCCTCCGGCACCCCTTCGAGCTACAAAATGGCGAGGGTTGTTCCAGGAAGTCTCATGATTTGACTGGAAGCCTCAAAAAGGCCGGAGGTCCTCCGGTGTTCACCCGCGAGGTCGGAGGAGCGGAAGCCCTCTAGGTATCATCGACGAACGGGCAAAATGCCCCCAGTCGTGCGTGAAGGATCGAATACCTGCGAAAAAGAGTTAGAGGGTCGAGGGCAAACTGCCTCGAACCTGTGGCGGCGTGAATGGAAATGGGTGCGACGAAGATGGAGCTTGCCGAAGCAAGCTCCGGCGAGGGGTGGCGTAGGTGGTTTAATGCGCAAGCAGTGAAAGCGGAAGTGGGAAATGGATCTTAATGCTTAGGCGAATCTAAAGATGCAAGAAAAATAAACAAGAACGACGTCAAGGGTTGTATACCCGAGATAGAACCTCGACGGCCAAACTTGGCCGGAGGTGGTGGAACACGGCCTTCCCGACCTTGTCGTACCTCAGACGAGATGGCTGGAGACCCCCTGTCATCGGAGTTGCTCCCACACACTCTAGGATGTCTAAGCTCCGCCAGGAAAGGGTTCAAAGATCAATGGAATGAAAGGGGAGCTATTTGAAGGGTTGACGAGCGGGCTACAAGAACAAGGTGCAACAGAGATTGCAGCGATGCCCCGCCTGAGGAAATCATAGGGCGTGCATGCTAGTGGCGTAGGTGGTTTAATGCGTAAGCAGTGAAAGCGGAAGTGGGAAATGGATCCTAATGCTTAGGCGAATCTAAAGATGCAAGAAAAATAAACAAGAACGACGTCAAGGGCTGTATACCCAAGATAGAACCTCGACGGCCAAACTTGGCCGGAGGCGGTGGAACACGGCCTTCCCGACCTTGTCGTACCTCAAACGAGATGGCTTGAGACCCCCCTGTCATCGGAGTTGCTCCCACGCGCTCTCGGATGTCTAAGCTCCGCCAGGAAAGGGTTCAAAGATCAATGGAATGAAAGGGGATCTATTTGAAGGGTTGACGAGCGGGCTACAAGAACGAGGTGCAACAGAGATTGCAGCGATGCCCCACCTGAGGAAATCATAGGGCGTGCATGCTGGTATATCGAGGAGCGAAAGTCGTTCAGGACGCAACATGAAAGTATGTAAGGTGCGCTCCGAAATCGAGGCGAAATTTGTTATGACACGCTGCAGAGGAGAAGGTCAGACAGTTGACCGGAGGTCAACTGTCCAAGCCTCCTGGTTGGTCCACGTGGACCAACCAGGAAAAACCCCTATAGTCTATATAGGTATCTTTGCCTATATATTTTAATATTTTATTTTCATTTGTATTTTTAATTTTATTAATTCTATTTATTGTCTTATAAATTTATAAAGTATTTTTATGCACTTAAATATATTTTTATTTTATTTTTCTGAAGTGTTTTGTACACTTAATAAAATAGGAGTATTAATTATACAAGTATACTTATAGGTATTATACCTATGTATTGTATACAGGTATTTATTTTTGTGTTTTCTTTGTATTTTTATTCTGATTTTAATATACGTATATATTATAAATAATATTTACAAAATTATAAAAAAATGAACTTATAAAAAATGATGAATAAGAAATAAAATGAATATTTTAATCTGTATAAGTATACAATAGGGGTCCAAAATACAACTTTCAAACCATAGCTATGCAAAATACGAAATCACCTTCATTAAATAGCTTATTAAAAATTATATACAATTAAAGGTGATTTTGATACGTTTCGAGTTTTTATTTTAGAGATACAGGTCTGGGAAGTTGGGATTTTGGAAACTTATTCATATCATAAATTTTTATCTGTACATTATTTTTGTATGAAATCAATTTTGTATTTTTCTATGTTTAATTATCTACAACTTTCATGTACAAAGTTTATCTATTTGAGGTGTAAAAAGTGGAACCAAAAATAGGTCCCAAAATGAATAAAGAATGATATAAATAAAAAGGTATTTTGGCCCTTATCACCCCCTGCTTTATTCCTTGTCGACCTATTGATCTAGATGCCTAGGTCTCGGGGTTTCAGGTCATACAATATTTGCAATATTTTATTCTTTTTCTTTTCTTTTCTTTATTCTATTATTTTGGCTTTAAAAGTTGTATTTTATACACTATTTACACACATGTGCATGAATGCTAAAATGCGGGAATCAAGGGTATTTACATGCATTTGTTAGTGTTTTTGAGGCCAATGATAGAATAAAGATGATGAAATGGAGGTTCATCAGCTACCTATCCTAGGATGCAAGACCAATGTAGTCAAGTCATGCAGCTGCAGGCTCACATGTTTTCACTTTGAAGCTCAAGCTTGCTTATTGACTATACAAATATATACACTCCTGCAGGCATTTTTTTCAATCGGGCGTGTCCACTTTTTTGGTGTTTTTTTTCTTTGCTCTTTTTTTTTGTTGAAATACTATATACAACAGCATTTACATAACGAGTTTTTCCTCTTGAACCTGTAGTCTATCCCTCTTTTGAAGTTATTGCAATACACACTCTCATGTCTTCAAAATTCATTATCACTGGATGGATTGGGGTGCACTTCCCTTCCTAGAGGAGGAAGAATGTATCCACTTGTGTGTGTCTCATACCGGCAAATCCAATCCCCTCACCACTGCAACCGAGTTGAGCCAAGTGAAAGGTGTAGGTGCCCAAGTTAGGTCATTATCGACAAAAGCCATGCGTGTGTTCTGAAATACTCTACTTAGGCAGTCACGAATCCATTGAATCAAGTCTCATGATCCTCAAAGAATTAAGTCAACTAGACCTGAAGTACCTCAATTCCAGTTCCTATAAGGTTCCTGTTAATTAGGTAGATTTAAGGTCTAACCAAGCTCCAATCTTCAGATTGTACTTAGACATGTTAAATTATTAAACTCAATACGAAAAATGCTAATGCCAATGCAATTGCTATGCAGAAAAACATGATGCAATTTTTTAAAGATTTTAATCTTTTTATGGATTTTTTAAAAAGATGATGCATATGCACTTTTCTTGATTTTTCAAAAAGATTTTGCAAATATTTTTGTGTTTTTATTTTGCAAATGTTTTTTTGGGAATTTCGAAGACAAAGGTTTTGGATTTTAAAATATTTACACGGGGATGTATCTTATATTTACAAGAATTAGATTTTAAAGAATTTACGAGGGGTGAATGGTTAATTTTATAGATATGTATATATAACTTAATAATGAATTTTAGTATGATGTACACATTCCTCAAACTTATTTGAAATTCATTTTACAATCAATTTTGAAAAGTTATAGTACAAAATATTTGTTATTAATATTTTTACAAACATGTACACATATTTGAAAATCATTTTGCAAAGGTTTTTCAAACAGTCTATATAGATTTTTAAAATATTTTTGCAAATAGTTTTTTCAAACAGTCTATATATATTTGAAAATTATTTTATTTCACACAAAAGAAATAATTTTTTCAAACAAAAATGTTTTTACAAAGGTTGAAAATATTTAACAAAACATTTTTCCAATAATTTTCAAAAGATTTTTCAAAAGGATTTTCAAGATATTTTTCAATTATTTTGCAAAAAATATTTTTTTCCTGATTTATTAATCAGTAAATACACAAAGAATTTAAGGAATAATCAACATCTTCTTATTAAGTATTTTGAGCGACACCTTTTCAGTAGAAAAAGAAAATAGAAAAGGAAAAGAAGAAAATAGATGAAGATGGAAAAAGATAGAAGAGGATGTACACATCGCTCCCCTATACTTAAGATAAAAGAAGCCCTAAATATCGGCAATAACATGGCGATGAAACAGAACGACGATTGAACATTTGGCTCCTCCACCCCCTATACTTAGGACAAAGTACGTCCTAAGCAAGCATACACGATAACGGGGTGGATGAGCGAAACAGTAGATGGGCAGAGGAGAACGAATGCGAATATACAACAGGATGGATATACATGAGATCAAGAAGGTTGAAAGCGAACCTTTTTGCGGGACACTGAGGGATAGATCTTACAAGATGCAGGTCGACATCAGTCCTCAAATGACATAAACCGATCAGGGTTGACACTGTGAAGGTCCTTAGTGGCCCTAGGGTGAGGAGGCAAAGAAGGGTCAGTGGAAGTAGTATGGCTAGGTCCGACCTTGGGTGTCTTACTGATGTCGAAGTGAAATGGGACGAACTCATCATCGGAAGAGAAGTGGGGTAGCAATCGTCCTGTGAGGTCTCATCTAGGTCAAAATTAAAAGGAACGAACTCATCAATGGAAGTAGTTGAATCATGTTCGTCCTCTACGTTCTCAATCAGATCATCATTCTCATCAAAAGGCATGAATTCCTGAAAAAGCAACCAAATCAAATTCGGCCTTAGTTTCATCAATATCTGCACTCCGTTCAATGGTATCAATCGTGTGAATCCCACGAATGCCATCAACACAACGCCAATCAC
Source organism: Ottelia alismoides (assembly GCA_037367405.1). Lineage (NCBI taxonomy): Eukaryota > Viridiplantae > Streptophyta > Magnoliopsida > Alismatales > Hydrocharitaceae > Ottelia > Ottelia alismoides. Next base: position 146,572 of record JAZKJV010009754.1, on the reverse strand, counting down.
AGGAAGAGGAAACTCCAATGTCTACGCTTTCCGAGTCTTCCTCCTTGGAGAGGAATTCTCGGGTCTCATCATCGATCATAAAGAAAGTCTCTCTGATATCAGCATATAGATCATAGGCCTCGAGGTTGGTTAACACATGCACGCTCTCATGGGATGTAGGTCTCTGGTCCGTGGTAGGTGTGATGATCAACAAATTGCTCCCGACATCAGAACGGTAGCAAATATCTCTTAATCCGTAGTCAATAACGGCTCTGGCAGAGGGGAGAAAGGGTCGTCCCAGGATGATTAAAGGATGCTCCACATGGGTGGAGGTCTCCATGGGCAAGACGACGTAGTCTGTAATGAAGCTCATGCCCTGAATCAGAATGATGACATTTTGATGAATACCCTTCAACCTATTTATTGATCCATTAACAAATTGCACTATCATTCTAGTTTTCTTGAGAGGACCAAGATGAATAGATTGTACCAATGAGAAGGGTATTATATTAATCAATGCACCACTATAAATGAGGGTGCCATCACATAAATGGTCAGAGATGGTGCAGCTCACAAGAGGTGTGACAATGCTCCTTTTCCTAGAGGATGGATGATGGGCGACGGCATGGGCAGTGGCCATGATCAAGATATGATGTTCAGATCTACTCCTTCGCTTTCTCATCTTATGATGAGGAGCAAATAGTTGGTTCATGGACTCGCGAAGTGTGACATCAATGATCTCATGAATAGCGGTCACCACTTCGGGTTCAGTCAACATATTTTGAATTTTGGATCTCCTCCATAAAAGGGAGGTTGGAATCAGCATATACACGAGGAATGCCAAGAGCAGTCTGTATAGTAGTATCCTCAGAGTCAAGAATGGGACAATATATGAGAGATTGTGTGGGCAAATGATCTGGCAAGTGCCTCTCCTCATAGTCTAACTCAAACACGTGTCTCTCGAACTCTTTTTGGATTTTAAATTTTGCTCATTTTTGTATTTTGGGTGATTACAAGCTCTCATGATAATCCTCAAATGAATCCATATCCTCAAATAGTGAAGCGACATTATGGTTCTTATTTAAACTAGTAAGATCATCAATCCTTGAATTCATTTGCTCCGTCATTTGGTTTAAGAGCTCAACATGGAAATCATGAAAGGTGACTCCAACAAATCAATCTTGGGTAGATGTGAAGGGAAATGTGAAGGTGGAGGTGGATAAAAATCCGAGGTCTGAGTCTGTGACTGAGGCGGATATGTACAAAAGTCGGGAGCAAAGTCCTCCTGGAAAAATGGAGGGACCGGCTGGATTGAATGAGGGATCCGCACAATCCGGGTAAAAAGCACTCCAGTTGGCCATCTGCGAAATAAGAGAAAATGATCGGGATAATACGATGGTCAAATCAAGAGAAGTGAGAAAAATGAACAAATACACAGAGACACTAATTCTTAATATGTACACGAGCAATTAAAGCGTAGACAATGATGGGATTACTCGCCCAAATCAAGATTTTCCTTTTTGGTCTTTTTTAAGGTCAAGTAATATTAGCAGCCCTAATTTTATTGGTTATCACTTTTTTTGGATTTTAAATGAAAAATGCATGCGCCTAACGAGGAATCAATTTTTTTTAGCACCTAGGTAATCAAAATCAAAGGTAGAGAGGCGGAAAAGAAATGCAAGCGACAAAATGATGATGTATGCTAAAGCGTAAATGCTCACCTTGCCTTAAGCAATGTACATGCAAAGATGCTCAGCAGAATTAAAACCTACACTATATGTAAATGCAAACTAATGAATTTGCCTTAAGTTCATCAATTGCTATTATGGTGAAGAATCAATGCTAATGACTTAGAATGGAACCTAAAGTCTGGTCTTGGAGTCTCCTCAATGCCCCCAACAATAGGTCCTGCAAGCGTTGTATGGAGAACTCTCGTAGTGCGGGGTTTCAAGACTAAGTGAGAAGCAGTTTAGATTTGACTAAGTCCAAGTGTATTCTATAGGCACATACAAATAATTAAGTGTTTGGACCTTAATCTATTGATAAGCAATCCTAAAGAAAAGGGCTTAATCACACAAAAGAATAAAACGAAAAATGCGAAGAAAACATGACAAAACCACGGTATGCCCTCAAGAGAACAAATACTTGAAAATTTGGCCCAAGTACCTATATTGTTACAATTAAAGGCTCTCTTTAACAAATTACACAAATTAATACAATAAAATAAATGGAACTTGGTCTTCAAAAATTCTATAAGTCCCTTGGTGCTAGGTTGGCAAGCTAAAGCCGGCTTCATGTGGATGCAGGGTGCCTTGAGTAAAGTGCCTTCTTTGATCCACGGTACCTCGCACAAAGTCAACAAAGAGAGGGGTTAGACAACCACAATAAATATCAAATAAATGAAGCAAAAATATAGACAAATATCACAATCAAGCAAAAGTTGTGATCTATGCGCTATTGCTCCCTAGCAACGACGTTATTTGATAACACGAGTTTGCGAGTGTCTAAAGTAGTCCACACAAAGTGGGACCACAGTGTCGCTGAGGCGAACACTCACGAAATCCGAATCAATCAACAATTGACCTACAATGATAATTAAGGAATACAAAATAATGCAGAGTTAAAATTTATTATAACTCTACAACAAAGATGTGTATAAGTACAAGTATGTGTAGAGTGTCGAACACAGGGAACAAACAGGATAGATCGAGACAATGAATGCACAAAAGTGAATATGATATATTTGTCTATAATTGCTCTTTTTGTGGGTTTTTATTGTTATATTTTTTAATTTTATTTGTTTGATTTTATATTTTGTATTTTTATTTTTAATTTTTTGATTTAGTATTTTCTTTTTTTATTTTGTATTTTTTCCTTTATATATATAAAGCTATATATAGAGTATATATACAATATAGGCTAGGGTTAATATAAAAATTAACAAAAATAAGAAAAATAAGGACAATAAAATCTTTTTGAGTTTTGGATACTTTTTATTTTTTTGTGAATTTTTATGGATTGTTTCTAATTTTTATATATTTTAAAGTAAAAAATACCCAAAAAGAGGGATAAAATAAATATTCGAAATTAAAAGGGAGATGAAAATATAAAACAATAAAAAATTCTCCAAATTAATTTTAAAATAATAATCATAATATACAGAAAAATCTAAAATATAAAATACAATTTTTTGTGTTTTTTAGGAATTTTATATATTTTTGTAGAGGTATTTAGGATTTTTCTATTTCCATGAGCTTTTTTTATATTTTTTTAGTGGAGTATGAAGTTGTAAAATAAGTAAATAAATAAGATACATATTTTTTTGGAATTTTTAAAAAAATGTTTTATATTTTTGCATATTTTCTTTTGCAAACAGGGACAAAAAGGGATGTATTTTTATAAATAATAAAAAGGCTTAAAATTGCAAATTAAAATATGACGTGAAGGAGAAATGCAACCTGAAGCTATATCTATTTTGTGAGGTTTTTTCGAGTTAAATAGATGCATGAAATAAATAAAAGATACAAAGAGAAACTACACTACTGACAAGGGCATAAATGTGAATAGCAGAAGTTCCACGGATCAAAGTGCAATTTCCCCAAAAATATACAACTGAATATTCAAATATCAGGACCAAATACGAAATCTGAGACCCGCGAAGCCCTCTCTGCAAGATTGCCAAGCTCACGTGTAGAAACATGTGAGCCATGTTGGTAGGGACCAAAATGTAATTTTCAGAAACTTTGGGGCTCTTCGGCCATTTGTCCAAAACTTAACACAGAATAAAAAATTTTGTGGACTAATTAGAAATACAAAATCAACGAGGGGTCCATTCACAAAAAGTTCAATCCACGTGATGTGTCACGTGAGGTGACGTGGCTCGGACTGGAATAATTACCCAAAGTTCAGGGGTCTTTTTATAAATATTACAAAACAGAGGAATGTTTATATGCTAATAATTAAATACCAAAAATAGCTGGGCTAAGTTGCAAAATGCTCAAACCTAAGGCGAATCCGACGACTTCTGATGAATCACTTAAGACACGTGTCATGATCCCATGCTGCGATAACGGTTCGACTTGGACAGCTGCGATTAGATCTCCACGAGAAGATCGACGGTGCTGGCTTGCGGAGATCCAACGGCAGCTGTTGTGCGCGAGGAACAAAAGAAGATGGGATGGCGTGGAGGCTATCCACAAGAACGCGGAACAACTCCGCATCGGCGAGACTCGATCCACTCCTCTCGTTAACTTCGTCCCAGGAGCTCGGTGAGGTTATAAAATGCTCATGTGACTTCCCCGCATCGGTGAGCGGTTTTTGAGACAAGTACCTGGAGCATCGAGGTGGTCAGATGGAGTCGAGGAAGGTAGGGGTGCTTCAGGTGCTTCTCTCCGGCGATGGATTATGATCTTAATCTAAGCTAAAGTAGCAGCTAAAGCTTGCAATAAAAATTATAAAATGAAAGCTAAGCCCTATATCTTTGTAAAGAACGAAGAAACTAGGAAAACCTCACCGACAGGATCAGGAAATTGACCTCAAGACAGAGGGCCGCCGGAGATGGATGGAGTGCTCCTCAAACAACCTCCTTCATCAATCTAAAGCTTGGGGCGGATGCTATCACCATCCTTCATCCATTGCACGCCTTAGGGAGAGAAGTGGTCAAAGGAGGTTCAAAATCGAAGAGGAATGTGATGGACAAGTTATGTACATATGGTGATGGCGCGGGGTTCAAGGAGGGATCACGATCGATGCAAGGCGATTTTGGAAGATCTTTTTACCCAGCGTGGATCACAGATGATCAGAGGTCATATCTCATAAGAGTCTAATCTCTCTTAAGCAACGCACATCACGCGAAAAAATCAAGAAAGATGGGTCCCCGTGACTGTCAAAACGGGTGGAAGTCAAGTATAGGCAGTTGACATGCGGTCAATAGGAGAGTCCTAGTTGGTCCACGTGGACCAACCGGGAAAATCCGACCAAAAATGCTTATAAATTCAATGTATAGCATATGATTTTATTAAAATAGTGATAAAATGAAAATTTATTATTTCTATATTATTTTATTATGCTTTTTATTTATTTTTTAGAACATTAGAATTACAAGTTACTTTTTAGGGGTTCATATATAGGTATATTGATATATGTTTTTATACCTTATATTGTTTTTTTGTATTTTTTATCTTATTATTTTTGTCTATTATTTTATATATTTATAACTTATTTTTATATACTTGGATATATTTTATTTTCATATGAAATAAATTTTATATTTTTCTATATTTTATTATCTACAACTTTCATGTTCAAGTTTCTTTATTTGAAGTATAAAAAATAGAACTAAAAATAGGTCCTAAAATGAATAAAAATGAATTAAATAAAAAGGGATTTTTATTGTATTTTGGCCCTTATCTCCACCTACTTTATTCCTTGTCAACCTAGCCATCGAGATGCCTAGGTTTTGGGGTTTAGGGTCGTAAAATATCTTCAATATTTTATTATTTTTCTTTTCTTTTTATTATTCTATAATTTTGGCTCTAAAAATCGTATTTTATACACTATTTACACAATGATGCATGAATGCTAAAATGCCTAAATTAAGGGTATTTACATGCATTTACTAGGGTTTTTAAGGTGAAAATGATAGAATAAAGATGATGAAATGGAGATTCATCAATAGTTCACTACATCTGAAATAACAAAGTATGTCCTTCTCTAGTAAGGTTACCCGAACTCCCTAGTCGAGCTCCTCTTTCCTCGAGAAGCGGGGTATTCCCTTCTGCGTTTAGGTGGTGGTTTTACTCACCACCAGAAGTTAGGGAAGTTAGGGTTTGATTAGATAAGAGGGTTGTCTTGTAAGATGAGAGTTATGGGAAGAAATTGGTGGTGGAAGTTGCTCGGGGAGTTGCGTAATGGCGTCGTGGGAAAAGGGGGAAGGTTGAGTAGTTGCCATCGCTCATGCCCGTTGAAGATCGGGCTGGAGGTTAGGGATGAGTTCCTTGCCCTTTGATAAAGATCGGAAGGCGAAGCATATAGTGGAAGCAAATGGTTGTGATACGCTAGATCAAAGCAGATCGTGCGGTCCAGAACCAAGGAGCGCTTGATTAGACTAGAGCCGTCTGATCAATGTGATCAGACAAATGAAAAGATGTGTGTGGTGAAATAAGATTGGTCATCTCATCAAGATGATTAGATAATACAAGAGAGAGGAGGCTGGGCTGAATTGGTACAGCTACATGGCTCACTAAGAGTGAGCCCCACATAGCCCAATAAAATAAATCAGAAATCATGAAAATAATGTAAAATGAATAAACAATAGTTAGAGCTAAAATTAGAATAAGTATTAAACATGAAAGTTGTAAATCTCATTGAGATCTACACCTTCCAATTAGAAATCAAAGTGAAAATACCATCATATATATACTAACATTTTGCAAGCATTTTTAAGGTATTAAAACACTTATGTAATTTTCTTTTTAATAATTTCTTTTATTTTTTATTTATGTTTAATATTAAATTAAATATATAAAATATTAAGCTAATTTTTATTTTATTTTTAATAATCAAGAAACACATAAAATATTGGCACAATAATATATTTATTTATACACATATAATCAGGGTTAATTATTTACAAGTATTCAATTGTTAAGTATTATTATTGGTGAATTACTTAAGCTAAATGGTTAATCAATCTTAATAATGATGATAAATATGTGATTTAATTTTCTTAGAGATGCTATACTTTTTATTGCTTTAAATATTCTAATATGCTCAGTGTTTTATTTAAATTCACTTACTTCTTTTATTTCATTACTATAATATAATGATGTACAAATCTGTGTACATATATAAGAATATACGTAAAAAGGGATTTATGTATTCAAAATAGTTAAATAGTTCAAAATCGACTAAAGACAACTAAATCCTATTAGTTTTTAGATTGTTGATTAATACTTGGTCAATATCCTGACCAACCGAGTACTTACTACTGATTTTTGCAATCTTAACCTTCACCATTATAGGTTAAGAAAGGAAGCACATTGTCATCCTCCATTGAATTCTACTAGAAAGAGAAGAGAAAGGAGGGCACCCTTACCTCTGTTATTAGCCTCTAGGGAAGGGAGAATTGGTTTTATTTATTTTTCTTTTTTTACTTTGATTATGGATGAATTGACTAATTACGTTCAGGGTGAGATAAATTAGTGCATGTTCTTTGCTGATTATATATGTCTCTTGATGGGACTAAAGATGAAGTAAATGAGAAGCTTGAGGTTTGGAGACATGCTTTAAAGACTATATGATTTTGTATAAGTAGGGCTAAGACTGAATATATGTAGTGCACATTTGATGGAAGCATTGGTGAATGAATTAAGGTAAAGATTGGAGAAGATGACATTTAGAAGAAATATTCTTTTAGATACTTCGGATCTATTTTGCAACATCATGGGGAAATTGATGGCGATGTTACTCATGGGATAAATGTACTTTAACTAAAGTGGAGAGGAGTCTTTGCTAGTCTATGTGATAAAAAATTTCCTTTGAAATCAAAGGGATGTATTACAAAGCAACTATGAGACCTTTTGTGGATTTGAATGTTGGCCTATGCACATAAACATGGTTAGAGAGTGACAACATTAGAAATGAAAAAACATGGGTAGAGAGTGACAACATTAGAAATGGAAATGCTATAGTGGTTGTGTGGGCATACCCTAAAAAGATTGGAGTCAAAATGATGTGATAAGAAGGAAAGGCATAATATGGAGAATGCTCATTGAATGAGCAATTCAATAACACATCTCGGATCTAATCGATATTGATATACCGAGTATCCGTTGATACGAAGTATTCCGACGATCCTCACGATCCGAGTCCGAGCTGTTGGAATTGGAATAGGGCCTTTCAAATCCTCCTAGCCATTATCCTATTGTTCAACTGTCCCTCGGAGACTGGGTCGAGAATGCCCCCCCCCCCCCCCCCCCCGTGGGCTTCCTCTTTTGGATGGTGAGGCCGGCTTCTACCTTATCTTTCTCTTTGGCAGGTCTCCCTCAAATTACTTTCAAGCCCGCGACTAGACTTTCTATATAATAAGCTCGATTCCACTTATTTAGCGGAAGGAGGAGCGAATGAGGATATTAATCAGCATCTGGCAATCTGAAACCTAGTCTCTTTTCCCTAAGTAGCAGGACCCTTCAAGCTCTACATAATAAGCTCGCGAGGAGCTTCGACTAAGAGGCTGAGTAATGGCATTTTCCGGGTCCACTAGATTAAGCGCCCTCTGAGTAGCCTAAACTCTCGTACCGGAAAGGAGCTTTTGCTTGTCCATTACCTAAATCGATATAGGTAGATTGGGCGTTTGCAAAGGAGGTCGGCTAATGCACCAGTTAGAAGATGCAAGATTTGGAGATTTTGAGCTGGCTAAGAGAGTGCAAGGAACGAACAAGAAGTGTTGGAAGGAAATTATTCATTGGAATATTGATTATTTGAATCTAATCAAGAATTACGCGAAATAGATCAGAATGAAGGCAAATAATCCATGTAATCGACCTACTTAATGTAGAATGCTTTGTTGTCGTTGTTTTTACTTTGATTTTTTAAATTTTTAGAAAAGATTAAATTTCAAAAATTAATTAAATAAAATGTTAATGGATTGTTTTTAGTTTTTAGAAAATGTGTAAAATACTCAAAAATAAAATTTGAAAATATATCTTGTGTTTGTTATTTTTTAAGTAATGTTGGTAAATTTTTGGATTTTAACATTCTTCATGATTTTTTTAAAATTCTTTTAGTAAAAAATCAAAATAATAGAAAGTACAAGTATTTAGTTCATAAAAAATAAGAGTGGGGAGTGGGACACATAGTAGTGGAATCAATCTACAATATTAAAAATGCATATGATGCCGCAGCTAATTCGTGTGAATTAATAATGCGTCATCTCAGTACAGGCATGAAAATTGCGGTTTCTTCAAAAAGATCACTTAATTAGTTAACGTCAAATTAAGTGCAAAGTGGTCAGATTTATATTTTACTTGGGCAAGATCAAGATCGAACACATGGATGCAACTTTCTCCTTAGGTTAATTTTCAGATCGATTACAATTTAGGGTTTCAAAGATATATTTTTTGGAATTTTTTGTGCAATTTAAATGATATGCAAATCTAGTGAAGTTTAGTGGTCTTTTTGCAAATTATCAGTCAAATAATGTCCAAAAAACTCTCAAAGTTGTTCAGTATGTGTAATCATGCAAAATTAAACTACTATATATTTTTGGAATTTTTTGTAATGAATTTTTACTAAATTATATGATGCAAATCGAAGAGAATAGATTTTAATAAATATCAATGCTTACAAAAATAAATTTCTTCTAGATGTTTCTAATCGAGAAAAATCCTAGACAAATCCAAAACAATTTGAATTTCCTAATAATACCATGTGTTTGATCAATTAAAATTCAATTGCCTTGATTACAAATCTATTTATTCTGTACGCATGAAAATTAAATGAATTTTTGGCACATGTCAGAGAACAATTAATTATAACTACTACGATTTTCTAAGAATTTTAACTAGGGTTAATTTTAAATGAATTAAATACCTACTATTGGGTAAAATAAGAAATTACGTGCCGAATTAATTTTTTTAAAATAAACCTAGCTCACCAAAATACAACTGATCAATCATAAGATAGATAATTAGTTACTCTATAACATGCAGATTTTTGAATTGAAATACGGTGAGAAATTAAGGTTCAATTCAATGCTCAAACACATGGGTGTAGATGCAAAAAAATAGAAAGAAAATATGAAACAAATACGTACATGGCACAAATGGGATTTCCTATTCTCGTTAGGGGAATCAGTGTAAAAACTGTTTAGGGCTTCATTGATGAATCCAAGAAGTGACAAAAAATGCTATGCAAAGGCTCTAGCGTCCCTGTGATGTGTGCATGATCGGGCAGAGGCTCGACGGTGCGATGTGGAAGGTCGTGGGTCATAAGATGGTGATGAAGGGGCTCTATCCTGTGAAAATTGTAGCCCAAGCGACTTGGTCTCCTCCTCTTCTACTAATTCTTTCCGTTGTAGCTGGAGGTCGTCACACGGTGGATGGAGTTTGAAGGAGGGGTTGCTGATCTGGTTGTCGAGGTAGAGCAAAAGGACTAACCTCTGTAGACTTGCAAAAATGGAGTCATTTCTCGAGCTTGAGAGCTCAACTTGGAGGGATATGATGATGATGATGATGGGGGTACGGATGTTGTGGTGGATGGGTGTATGAGGCGATAGTTAGAGGAGGTGATGAAGAAGTTTCTGCGAGGGTCTAAAATATCCTCGTTACAAAGCAAAGATAAAATATCGATGAGGTGAACGCTCACAAATACATCATTCAATCAACAAGTACCCACAATCAATTAATGAATCAATTAAGTCTCAAATATTGTGAGTTACTATTTATTTTTAATTCTACTAGCAAAATGTAAAGCATGCAAGCATGTACATGACGAACCGCATAGAGCAAGTTAGGTACCCTATGATTATTGCTAATCAATGTATATTATATAAACATGTCCTTTTGTTTTTGTTTTTGTATGGGTTTTTAATTTTATGTATAAATATTTTTTAATTGATTAAATAATAATAAGTATATGTATATTAACTAATGATAATAATGATATAGTAGATTAATATACATATTTATATACACACAGTTAGAGGTATACACCTAAGGGATGCACATATTTATTTACATACGTATACGTATATATTATATGTTTTTCTCTTTATATATATAACTATTATATTTGTTATATAATTTGATTTTAATTCTCTTTTAAATTAATTATATAATATAGGAATATATAAGGCTATACATATATTACAAGGTATTATATAATAATTATAAATACTAATGAAAATAAGCAAAATATAGAAAAATAAATTGTTTTGGATATTTTCATAAATTTTTATCGTTTTTGTGATTTTTAAGGAAATTTGCTAATTTTTATAGATTTTTAAAGTCAACAGTATCCAAAATCAAGGATTTAATAAATAGTCCGAATTGAAATGAAGATTAAAAACATTAAAAATAGTTCAAATTTCTTCAAATCAATTTTAATATATAGATAATAATATAAAGAAAAATCAGAAACAAAATGAATAATTATGGATTTTTTGTTATTTTTAACATTTTTGTTGAAATTCTTCAAATCAATTTTAATATATAGATAATAATATAAAGAAAAATCGGAAACAAAATAAATAATTATGGATTTTTCGTTATTTTTAACATTTTTGTTGGATTTTAGAACCTTTAAATTTCTTATGATTTTTTTTCTATTTTTAGAGATTTTTGGTATGGAGATAAAATATACTAAAATAAACATATTATTTTTTGGATTTCTTCAACGTATTTTTCTATTTTTGGTATTTTCTAAGTTAGTCAGGGACAAAAACATGCCCATTTGAATTTTAATAAATATTTATAATGCCAAAATAAATTCAGATCTTGAAATTACATGATAGCATGCATCTAACCCTATTTTGCATATTTTTTAGAGCACGATGTTATTTTTAATAAATGAAATTTAAGTACTAAAAATACATGAATCGGAAAGGGCATAATTGTAAATAAAATTAAAGACTGGATGTTGTGCAATTTTCTCAGGAATATACAACAGCGACAACAAAGCTTTTTCCCACAATTAAGTAGGGTCGGCTACATGGATTCTTCGCCTCCATTCAGATCTATCTTGAGTCAGTCCCAGGCTTATATACACAAGACTAAGATCCCTTCGTATGGTCTCTTTCCAAAACTTCTTGGGTCGTCCTCGTCCTCTTTTAGCTGGCTCAACATCCCAACACTCACAACTTCTAATTGGTGTGTCGAATGATCTTCTTTGCAAATGTCCAAACCATCTTAAACGGTTTTCTCGCATCTTATCCTCGATCGAAGCTACACCAACTTTCTTTCTGAATGAATCATTCTGAATCCGATCTTTACGTGTGTGTGTGTGTGTTTGTGTGTCTACACATCCACCTTTGCATTTTCATTTATGCTACATTCATTCTCTGCACATGTCTATCGTTCACAGACCAACATTCAGATCCATAAAGCATGGCAGGTCTCACGGATGCTTTGTAAAACTTTCCTTTAATTTTTAAAGGAATTTTCTTATCACAGAGAACAACAGAGGCTCCTCTTCACTTTAGCCAGCCTGCATTTATTCTATTAGTAACATCTCCATCAATTTCCCCATCATGTTGTAGAATAGATCCCAGATATTTAAAGGAATCTCTCTTCTGAATGTTATCGTCACCAACCTTCACCTCGATTCCTTCACCATTGCTTCCATCAAAGGTGCACTCCATATATTCCGTCTTAGCCCTACTTATACGAAACTCTTTAGTCTCCAACTCGTGTCTCCAGACCTCAAGCTTCTCATTTACTCCATCTCTAGTCTCGTCAATCAACACAATATCACTAGCAAATAGCATACACCAAGGTAACTCATTCTGAATGTGACTTGTGAACGCATCCATAATCAAAGTAAATAGAAATGGACTCGAAGCAGAACCTTGATCTAAACCAATGTTGATGTCAAAATATCCAGTCTTCCTAGACGGGGTCCTTACACAAGATAAAGCCCTATCATACATGTTCTTTATGAGGTTAATGTATAGGACAAGTACTTGTCTCTTCTCCAAAACTCTCCACAGTATCTCTCATGGGATAAAATCATAAGCCTTCTCCAAATTAATAAAGATCATATGGAAGTTCTTCCTTTTATCTCTATAAATCTCCATTGTTCTCCTCGGCAAATGGATGACTTGAGCGACCTGGCATGAATCCGAATTGATTTTTTTTTACGTTGGAAACTTGCCTCAACCTTCTTTCGATTGCACGTTCCTAAATTTTCATAGTATGACTCATCAATTTGATACTTCTATAATTTGAACAAATTTGAATATCTCCTTTATTCTTATAAAGAGGCACCACGATACTCCTCCAATCTTCAGGCATTTTCTTGCTTCGCCAAATAACATTGAATAGATCGTAAGCCAAGTCAAACCACGCTCATCTAAAACTCTCCATACTTCTACTGGGATGTCATCTAGCCCTATACCTTTCCCGGTTCCTTTGTTTGTATCCGTCTATAGCTTGCACGATTCAAGTAACTTTCACTACTAGCTAGATCACTCAAAGCAATCTCTCTATTTCCTTGCCCAATGATAAGTTTATGGAAGTATTGCTCCCATCTAGTCTTTATATCCTTCTGAGTAACAAGCACACGACCTTCCTCGTCCTTAATGCATCTCACTTGAGAAAGGTCTTTGGTCTTTTTTTCTCTTGCTTTGGCCAACCTGGATATATCCTTCTGCCCCTCCTTAGAGTCGAAATTTTTATACAAAACTTCATAAGATTTTGACTTAGCTTCGCTTACGGTCTTCTTTGCTTCCTTCTTCACTATTTTGTAGTTTGTGACAGTTTCCTATGTTCTATCCTTAGACATAGATTTAAAGCAAGCTCTTTTTATTTTTAGCTTCTCTTGTACCCCTTCACTCCACCCTTGTGACAGTTTCCTATGTTCTATCCTTAGACATAGATTTAAAGCAAGCTCTTTTGGAGCTCCTCCCTTTGACTCGCCTAGCATCTCTTTGGCTACCTTTCGGATACAAGATGCTACTGCCTCCCACATCTCATTTGCACTACCACTACAATCCTAAGATAAGTCTTCTAAAACCTTCTCCCTAAAGCTTGCTTGCTTTAGTGGAAGATTCCACCATCTAGTTCTAGTTATCTTAGAAATCCTCCTTTTCTTTACCATCCCTTTAATTTGTACATCCAAGACTAACAAACGATGTTGGGTTGTTAAACTGTCTCCTGGAATTACTTTGCAGTCTTTACAACACAACCGATCTCTTTTCGTCAATGCAAAGTAATCTATCTATGTTCTAGTTGACCCACTCTTATAGGTAAATAAATGTTCCTCCGTCTTCTTGAAGAGAGTGTTTGCTATGAAAAGATCATATGCCATTACAAAATCCAGGATGGCTTTTTCCTCATCATTTCTATCCCCAAAACCATGTCTTCCATGAACACTAGCATACCCTGAAGCATCTTTTCTCACATGTCCATTAAGATCTCCACCGATGCAAATCATCTCTCTTTGTGGGATTCCTTGTAGACTCTTATCCAAATCTTCTCAAAAAGCTTGTTCAGTCCTTTCATCTAAACCAATTTACGGTGCATAAACTGAGATGATATTTAGAATTTCTTCTTCAAGCACCAATTTTAGCAAAATAATTCGATTCCCGAATCTTTTCACCTCAACCACACAATCCTTCAAATCCTTATGAACAACCACTCCAACACCGTTTCTACCCTTATATTTACCTGAATACCAAAGTTTAAAGCATGTCTTCTCAATCTCCCGTACTTTCTCTCCAACCCATTTAGTCTCTCGAAGACATAGTATATGAATCTTCCTTCTTTCCATCGTATCCACTATCTCCATCAGCTTTCCAGTTAAAGTGTCAATATTCCAACTACCAATCCGCAACTTCCGTTGCAATCTGTTTTGGACTAACTTCTTCACTCGCATGCGTCCATTATGCGAGAACCCTTGTAAATTTTAGACTGCATCCAGGTGGTGATGCGGCGGAACTAGCTTAATTACCAGCATGTGTTCCTCATGCGAGAACCCTTGCAAATTTTGAACTACATCCAGGCTACGATGTAGCGGCCTTTGTCAATTTTTCATTGCATATGCAACACGTCGCAAGTAGGTAACGCCCCAACGAAATATGTATGTTTTCTTAAATCCATGTTGAAAAGATCCGGTTGTCATGCGGCAACTTCTTAAATAGTATTTCTTTAGAAAAAAGGTACTATTTAGGAAGTTGTTTCTGACTGTTTTACGTTGGTTGTCGGCTACCTAACGCAACCCTCCTCATTTACCTGGGCTTGGGACCGGCCATGGATGAGTTCTCAGGAATATACAACGTATATTTAAAATTATTGTACTAAAATAAATGCAAGAACCCACGAGGGTATACAGGCAAAGTGCCCAGCTTACGTGGGACAACACGCGAGCTGAGCTGGACTGGATCTAGTTGTAAGATTGAATAAGACTAGGTTCCTCTTTGCAAAAAGCCCCATTTTATTTACACTACATATTTTATTTACAATACTAATAAATAAATACAAAAATGATGGGGGTTAGGTTTGCAATTTACCCCCCAAAGGTATACCATCGGATGGTTCTAATCATTCCACTTACCACGCGTCATCTTCTGGGTGGTTGATGTCGGTTCAAGGCTGGAAATCTCTGATTAGATCTTGGACGAAGATCCAACGGTCTGGGCTCTGGAGATCGAATGCCTCTTGTGCATTCTGGAGCGAGGTAACGATCGAACGACAATTGTTCTACCAAAATAACATGTAAGAACACTGGCAACTTCCGTATGCTGATCCTTCCTCCTCCATGCTCCTCTAGTGCTGTTGAGATGCTCGATAGATACTCCATGGTGCTCCACAGTTGTTGGCTGCCTGGAATGGGTACAAGGCCCCTCAAACAGGCCCTGAAGCTAAGTGTTGCTTGTCATTCTGATCTTGAAGTCAACTCCCTTCAGATGGAGATTTCATTTCTTGCAATGATGCGCAAAGGCAAGGCGAGACAAAGGCGGTGGGACCTAGCTTTTATTTGGTCGAAATTGAGGTGAAATGGACAATGGTGGTGAGGTCTCTAGTGAAGCAGCGGAGGGATACCTCAATTCGCAGAATCACGGGGGTTCCAGTTGATCAAACATGTCTAGGAGATTGAGAAGGCTCTAGGAAATGAAATGAGGTGAAAATGGGTTGTCGGAACAATAAAAAACACAATGGGGATGAGCTAAGCCTCCGACGAACTACGAATCTACCTTTTTATATTAAATCAATAGACAAAAAATAAAACTAAATGCTGGAATCGAAACTAGAAAAATAAAAGCTAACTGGGAAACATAAATGCACAACTCATATACCTGCTAGTGGGCAAGGAGTAGGGTAGGCCGGAGCACCGCCAAAGATCCTACGGTCTGGTCTCTGGAGATCGAATGCCTCTTGTGCAGTATGGAGCGAGGTGACGATCGAACGACAATTGTTCTACCAAAATAACATTGAAGAACACTGGCAACTTCTGTATGTTGATCCTTCCTCCTCCATGTTCCCCTAGTGCTGCTGAGATGCTCGATAGATACTCCGTGGTGCTCCACAGTTGTTGGCTGCTTGGAATGGGTACGGGGCCCCTCAAACAGGCCCTGAAGCTATATGTGTTGCTTGTCATTCTGATCTTGAAGTCAACTCCCTTCAGATGGGGATTTCATTTCTTGCAATGATGCGCAAAGGCAAGGCGAGACAAAGGCGGCGGGACCTAGCTTTTATTTGGTCGAAATTGAGGTGAAATGGACGATGGTGGTGAGGTCTCTAGTGAAGTAGTGGAGGGATACCTCAATTCGCAGAACCACGGGGGTTCTAGTTGATCAAACATGTCTAGGAGATTGAGAAGGCTCTAGGAAATGAAATGAGGTGAAAATGGGTTGTCGGAACAATCAAAAGCATAATGGGGATGTTCGAAGGAGCTAAGCCTCCGACGAACTACGAATCTACCTTTTTATATTAAATCAATAGACAAAAATAAAAATAAATGCTGGAATCAAAACTAGAAAATAAAAGCTACCTGGGAAACATAAATGCACAGCTCGTTTGCATCGAAAAAAAATAAATGCACAGCTCGTATACCTGCTGGTGGGCAAGGAGTAGGGTAGGCCAGAGCACCGTCGTGGATCTCCTCTCCTCCTTGCCCCAGTGCTCTACAAATTCGGGGGAAGCAACCTCTGTCAATGGTGGTTCACGCACACAAGCTAGGATGCACAATGGAGCTCAAAGAGGGATCAAGAATACGATGAAGGCCTGGAAGGATTATTTTTAGACAAGGGGTTCGACATATTCTAGAGTGGTGATTAATCAGGGCTCGAGGCGTATATGGCGGATCTGATGATCCCACGAGGCAGAAGGATGTGAGATGCAGAATCCTTGTGAAGAGCTCAATGTAGAACGAGGCTCTGACTGAAGATGAGGGACTCGAGGCTCTGACATGAGTCAGAGAGAGAATAGGGAGTTGAACGAGGTCGATATTCAATGTGTTCTGATTGGTCCATAGGAGACGTTACAGGACAAAATAGCCTTCATTATTCGAAATTATTTAATAAAAAATAGTAAATGAGTTTATTATTTTTTATTATAAAATAAAAAATATTTATTATTTAATATAATATTTTAATATGATTTTATTTATTTTTTGGGTTTATTTATAACAAGCTAATTTTTAAGGGTATATTTATATGTATAGTCATCTATGTTTTGTATTTTTAATTTTTATTTTGTATTTTTGGTTTTTTAATTTATTTTATTATTTTATATATTATTTATAGGTATATTCTTCTATGTTTTGTATATTTATTTTTATTTTGTATTTTTATTTTATTAGTTGATTTTATTATTTTATATATTTATAATTTATTTTTATATACACAAATATATTTTTATTATATTCTTCTGATATATTATGTATACTTAAATAGGGGTATAAATTATATAGGTATAAGTATCGTATATTCATCTATGTATTTATATACGCTTATTTTATTTTGTGTTCTCTTTATGATTTTATCCTATTCCAAATATGTACATGTATTATAAATAATATTTTACAAAATTATAAAATATAAAATTGTAAAAATAACAAAGAATAAATAAAATGAACATTTTAATCACGTATACTATACAATATAGGCCCAAAATCTAACTTTCACACCGTAACTCCAAAAAATATGAAAGAATGACTCTATGAAATTACGTCGATACTGCCTTCATTAAATAGCTTATTAAAAGTTATACATAATTAAAATTGATTTTGATGCATTTTGTATTTTAATTTAGAAGATATGGGCCTGGGAAGTTTGGATTTTGACTTTTATTTTGAGTATAAGTTGTACATTGTATATTATTTTTATATGAACTTAATTTTATATTTGTCTTTGTATTATTATCTATAACTTTCATGTACAAAGTTTCTTGACTTGACAAATAAATAATAAAGAATAAAATGGGTCCTAAAAGAGAATTAAATATGAATTAAAGGATGGGATTCTTATTGTCTATTTGTCCCTTATCTCGTCCTCCTACTTTATTCCTTATCGACCCAGTCATCAAGATACCTAGGTCTCGGGGTTTAGGGTCATAAAATAACTTTGGTATTTTATTCCTTTTCTTTTCTTTATTCTATAATCTCGGCATTAAAAATTATATTTTATATACAATAAATAGAGTAAACAATAAATATTAATTTGTACAAAATACTGATATATACATGCATTAGCTAGGATTTTTAAGTCCAAAATGATAGAATAAAGGTGGTGAAATGGAGATTCATCAGGAGGTGAACATGACGAAGGTTCAGTGAGGGCGATGAATGTGAGGACCTGTTACTTGGATCTTTGTAAGATCCAAGGTGAGTCGTCTGTGGAGGGGTATGAAGGGGTATGATAGAGAGTAAATGGGGATCGATTGATTTTGATAGATATGAAGAACCGAGGGGAATTGTGGATTTGGGTTCTACGAATGTAAGAGCCAGGAACCACAAGAGGATAGGAAGAAGCGACACAAGTGAGAAATGGAAATCAAGAAAAGAAGAGGAAAGGAAAAGGGTCTCCCTGAGGGGTGAATGGATCTGGTTTGCCTGGGGGAAGGTGGAGCTGGAGAAGTTCATCCTTGGTCATCACCCGAGTCCCTTGAAGAGGGCACGAGACTCCAACAACTCCTGTCGAAGCTGCAACATGGAGAGATATGTTGTGGTTCAATTCGAGGATAGGATGCTCATTATCTCGGCAATGGAGTATGAGTTGTTGTCACCTTGTTGTTCTCTGGAGCTGGCTCTCTCTCTCTCTCTCAAAGGGTGGATCCCGACACAGGCGGACAAATGGGTTTTGATGCTAGGTCGTTTAGGGCTTGTGAACCTTAAAGAGGGGGTGACTAGAGATGGCGATTGACAGGACATGGAGCGACAAGGGGAAGGTGATGGGGTCGTTGGGTTTCTTTGGCTGAGAAGAACGGGTGGAAGGAGACGAGTAGATCGAACGATCGAGAAAGCGACACATGGTGAGGGGATAAAAGAAAGGAAAGAAACAAGAAATAAAAGAGAAATAAGTAAATATCATGGTCTTTGAATAGAGGGAGCTTCATCCAACGACCCAAAAAGGACGCTAAGGAGCTTACGTGGAGGAGCACATGGCGGCTCCAAGAGCGGCCACATGTCGCTTCCGTAAAATACAAAAAACAAAATAAAAAAATTAGAATAACAAATGACTTCAAATAAAAAAGTGTTCTTCATGAAAATTGTTCATCTCGATGAGATCTACAACTTGTAAAGGAATTGAAATCAAAAGACATCATATGTACAAAGTGAATTTTGGTGGGATCTATGTATATAAAATACTAGAATTTATGTTTTGTAATTTTATGATTGTTTAAAATAAATAAAAATTCAGAATAAAATATAATAAAATAAAGATAAATATCTACATATTAATCTATTTTTGAGGATTTTTTATAATAGAGACATCATCTGAAATAAATAAACAAGGCTTATATACAAAATCCATATACATACTCAAAACACATCGTTTTCTTTGGTTTTTTATATGTTTTAGATATGGATTTTGCACACTTTATGAAAACATAAATAAAAGAAAATCAAGTGAAAAAAACAAAAGAAAAAGAGTTAATTTTATACATAAAATAACGAGTTCTGGTATGCAAATATATATAATATACAATGTGGACCTACAACTACAGTTTCACATGTAAACTCTGATTCTTTTGAATCTGATCTTGTTTTATAGATAATTAAATGTACATTAATTCAAAAGTAAGTAGAGGTTCATAGGAGAGATTTTTACATTTTTCAACTTTTGTCTCAAAATTAAGGTTTGATTTTATTTATTATATATATGCACACAAGTTAGTTTTCTCCTTAGATTTTTCTTTTATTATTGTTAGTATTATGTACACAATAGAGATGATTTTATTTCATTTTGATTAGTATAAACACGATTATTGGTTTCTTAGTAATGCAAAATAAAAATTGATAATATAAGGTTATTATTTACACGTGCATGAGTGATAATAATGTAACATTAATTTATAAATGCAATTAATTACTTTAGAACAAAGCTCTATTTTCAGCTTTTTGTAGCATGGGAGCCAGTAATCGCGTTGAGTTGGAGAAGGACTATGCAAATGGAGGATGAGTAGCATAGAAGATTGAGATGAGGATTAAGTATGGTGGAGGGTATGAGGTTTTTGGGGTGTTGTCTGAAAAGGAGGACAGGGTTTGGTGGAGTAAGGGTGTGAATCTTGGGAGTATGGTGGATTAATGGTGAAGGTACTGTGGTCGATGATGGCACTGGTTGCGAAGAAGAAATGGAAAAATGATAGTGGTTGGATTGTGATGCAACATACAATATTTGAGATATGGTCATAGGTAGGAGATGATGATGATGTAACCTAATCATATGTCATGAAGATCGGGAGAAGGCCAAGATTTGAATGGGTCAATATTGGTCAACGGGCATGTATCTTGTGTCAATCTAGTCGTGTCATGTGGTAGAGGCATGTCAAATATTGATTGGAGGCTGTTTTTCCTCTAAAAATATAAAAAATAAAGAAAATGCATAAAGATAGTATATTTTCTTAAATAAAAAAGTGGAAAACACGAAAGTTGGAGATCTTGAGAACTAGAACTAGAGCATGGAGAAAATTCTCAAAATATATCATTTAAACATAGGATAATTTTTATAGGGATTTAATATGTATAAAATACTTGTAGTTTATGAAAATATATCATTTAACTATTGGTTGATTTGTTATAGGTATTTAATATGTAAACAATACATGCGGTGCGGTTTATGGTTGTTTTATTTTTTCTTTGTTTTCTTAGGAAGATATGCACATATTATGTTAATACTTAATACATATTTCCTATCTTTTGGATTTTTTAATAGGTGATTTAAAATTTAAAATATTAAAATAATATTTACAAATATATATACAAGCTCTTAATATATTTTTTGAATTATAAAGATTTAAATACCCAAAATATTCTTCATTACATTTTTCTCATCATACATGACATCCAAATTATGGCAAATATGTATTTCTTCTCGATACCGTAACTTCTTGAAAAATATACTTTGCTTTCTCCACTTATCCTACATTTTTCTCCTCTTAAAATAGTCATACTAGGCAAAAAGTTTTGATTGTTACTTGATTTTGCCACAAAATATTACTGCCTATACAAGATGGGACCATTAAAGATCGTTTAATTATGAATTATTGTTATCCTTTTGTCATATATTTGGGAGGTAGAAGATGATGCAACTTTTCTTTTGTATTCCAACCTGATAAACATGCAAAAGTCAAAAGTCACTTGGGGTCATCATATATTTCGTTTAATGCATTACACATGGTTGATATTTTCCATTCAAATGCATCATAGGTTCATGTGCCTAAATTTCGTAGTAATTATCTCTTCCTCCAAAATCCCTTATATATATATATAGGGGGCCTTTTAAATATGACTTGGTCCTTCCATCCTTATGGAAGGCCAACAATCATAGTCGTTAGATTCAAATCTAATGGCATCATCAATTTATTTTGTTCAAAAGGGCATTTTGGTCATCGACTTTTGTATTAATTATGCACATCAATTAATATTCCGAAATACTAAATTTAGCAAGTTTTATTTTTGGTAGTTTTCGTAATACCATATTTAAAAAATGCTCAGTTTTGTGATGGGCGACATTACATGGGAAAATGTTTGTATCCTAATTTTTTTTGTAGAATCTGCATTTTCTTTTGTAACGATTGTATGATTTTTTTTATTTACTGTGTTTTGTTCAAAATTAATCAGTCATTTGTAAATTTTGTATGGTTCTTTGTAGAATAAAATTTTATGGTTCTTTTTGAAAATATAGTAGTCATTCACGCTCAATCAATTAGTAAAATATAACCGAAATATGTATAATACACATTCAAAATGTGTAACGTACATCCATGATGTACAATACACATCAAATATACAATATGCATAAAAAACTACAATTGTCAAATGCATCCAATTGATACATAAAAATGCATATTAAATATCTATAATACACATCAAATTTGTATAATGCACATCAAAAAGTGTATAGTACACATCAATATTGTATCTCCGTGTCAGACATCAGGCGACCGCCTTGAATCCACACGGACCAACACGGAGCACCAATTCTGTCGTCCTGTGCGCTTCACCGTCACCAGTCGTCCCCTCCACGTAGCACGAAGAGCACCGCCTGCAACCTCCTTTTTCGCCTAGACAATGCCCTGGAGCCATCGTGAGGCTCACGCACCAGCCCACGATCCCCCAACGCCTACCACGTCCACTAGAGGAGCCCCCTTCACCTCCGCCCGTTGGCGCCTGGACTTCCTCCGTCAACCGGCACGCGTCTCCTGCTCGGAGCTCTTCTAGAACCACCCATGACACCCTTCACTATCGATCGCAGCCAAAGAATAACCCATCCTCAGCGCGAAGGATCGCCACCGTACACCAGTCGCATCGCCATCTCCACGGGAGGTCATTGGCCACTAGCGCATGCCACAGAACTTCGCCCCCCCCATGACGGGTCGCTTAACACGTGATTTAATTTGCATTCGTTGTAGTATGTATACTTAGCGAATCAGCCAGAACCGAGGGAAGATCTCCTTAAAGAGTATTTCGGCTTTAATTTATATCCCGGGAAAGTTCGTGGTCGAACATAGGGGGAGGCAAAGGAACAACTTTGGGTTAATTCAAAAAAAATAGGTCTAGATTTCCTATACGGATTTTTTGTATTTTTTTAATGCAAAATGAAAGCGAAATGCAATATGCGGGTGAATTAAGACAATAAGAAAACACACAACTATGACCAATTAATTTTATTATGAAAATTAACCAGATTTAGACAAATTGTAATTTTCCTATAACCTAATCCAGAGATGAGTACAAAACATATTTTTTTAATTTTAGGAATTAAAATGCAACAATTACAAATGCACACTTTTTATGGGTTTTTCACGATTTTTCACACAAACAGAATGCAAAAATTATGAAAAATTTAGTGGAAATAAAAAATATGCAAGGATGCTACAGTAATGTTTTGGTTTTTTCTGACAAAATATGAAGTTTTATGGATTTTTTAATGGAAATAGAGTGAGAGTGAGTAATTAATTCTTAATAAATCTACATTATCAAGTTATCTATAGAATGAATTTTCTCAAAAAGATATAGAAACAAACAATCCAAGAGAGTTGAAATTTCGCAAAAATATTATGTGTGGATTTAATAAAAAATCAATTACGATAATTACACTACAATTCATTTAAGGCATAAGACAACTCCAATTAAAATGAAATTTGGATACTAATTATATCATATTTCAAGGCATCATTCCTGATTTTTATGCAATTTTTAGTGCAACTGTGAGTGAGATATGAATTTAAGGGACTATATTGGGTAAAATATGTCAAATTTCACTTAAATAATTTTAAATAATTCGTCATAACTCACAAAAATACAAATAAATATCCATATGGTAGAGAACCAGTTGCTCAACATAATGATATTTTTCATTAAACAAAGTGATGCAAAATAAATATCCAAATTAACATGCAAATATAGGGTTATCGGTGCAAATTCAGAAATTGAAATTGACAAACAAACTTATGCACAAGAGCACTTTTGGAATAAGAGAAACATGCAGGACAAGACTTGCAATTTGTACAAAAAAAAATAAAATAAGAAAAACAAATAAACCTTCTTCTTGCAAGTCGGGCATGAAGCGGGTGAAGGGGGGCGACGTGCGTGGTGGCTGCGCGAGGAAGAATGGCGACACACGGCAACGTGCGGTGAGGAGGGAGGAGGCCGGTGCCCGCTGAAGGAGGAGGAGGACGGCTATGGTTGCGCCCTGGAGGCAGTGGCGCGGAGGGGGAAAGGAGGAGATGGTGGGCTCACGACGGGGCAGAGGAGGCACGGAGAGCCACGGGGGAGGCAATGGCTGTGCACGGTGGATTGTGCGAGGAGCTGGCGGCCAAGGGCAGAGGCACGGGCGTGGCTGGCTATAGGTGGCGTGACCAGCGGTGCCTGGCTGTTGGCGTCTGGAGGGCAGAGCTGCCTAGAGATGATTGGGGGGTGCCAAGCCAATGACCACCGGCTGCGTCCCTGCTTTTTTCTATTTTTAAATTTTTTTGCTGTGATGTTTTTTTGTGTGATTAATTTTTTTATTTTTTTAATTTTTCTTAAATAGGAACAAATATGTATACATAAAAAAGGGGGAAAAGTAGTAGAAGGGATTGACGAAGAAAATGAAGGTGGCAGTGATGGTATGATGTGATATAAAATGATGGTGTGGGGAAAATAACGAGGAAACAAATGTGAGATAAAAATGAATAACAAGAAAATGGAGAGGGAAAACTTACTTGAGATTCGTCGGATTTGCAAAGGAGCTACGTTGGACTGTTGTTGTCACCTCGATCAGATTAACGAAATAAAAATCGGAGAAGCTATGCGAGCTCGTTGGGAAACTCGTGACGCGGGGACACTGGTCACCGCGGATCTCACCTGAAGGAGGTCGTCGCTTGAGGAGGATGCTTAGCCGCTGTCACCGGCAAAACACTCCAAGCTCTCTCCTTTTTTAATAGAATGTCGGATGGGGAAAATGAGGATGAATAGAAGAATAAAAAGAGAAGAAGAATGGGAGTTGAAGAGATGGTGGAAAGGTGGAGTTTGAATGAGAGGTTAAAAAAATGGAGTGGAATGGAGGTTGAGAGAAGACTTGGTGGTTAATGGAAGAAAATGGAAGTTATTGTAGAGAATATGAATTAAATAAAATACAATAAAAGTAGGGTACTAAAAAGGGAGAATAAAATAAAGACAGAAAAAGTGGAGAATTTACAAAAGAAGACAAACAACATGTATACTTTTTATACTTTTCTAATTTTAATTTTTTTGTATTTTTAATAAAAAGATATTTACAACAGAAAAATATAATAAAATATTGGGAATAAAATACAACACAACAATGATTTTTTGTATTTTTTAGTGATTAAGAAAGATAAAATAAAAAATGAAGAAAGAATGAATATTTACATATTATACAATGTACAACTAGGTCCCAAAACTCAAATTTTGCAAACGAGCTCCGATTTTAATGAAATCACTTTCATTGGATAGATAATTTTCTAACTTGAATTTTATAAGTGAGTTTGGTGAATTTGGAGTGGAGCAGGAAGTTGGACTTTATGGCCTTTTCTCTTTGGGATCTAAGTGTATTTATTTGAGGTAAATTTTATTTCATATTTTTGTATTTTCATATACAATTTTATGAACAAGTTAGAGAAAGAATTAGCCAAAAAGGAGTTGAAATGAAATTACTAAAATATATGAAGTTTTGGGCTATTTACAGGTTAAAAACTCATTTATTTTGCGACTTTTTATTATCAATATATTGTACAATGTAATATAAGATAATTAGTGTATTTTATTTACAAGTCATTTTGTTAATTTATTGATTTTGTGGATATTTATTTGGGAGTTTATTCAGAGATTTTGCTAAGATCAAGATATTGAGATGATGAATTGTGGATTCATCACCCTGTTGTCGTCGCCTCTGGATTACGCAAGAGAAAGAAGAGCGGCGCACCTCTCTTTGGCTTGGAGAAGAAGAAAGAGTTGTTTTATGCCCTAGCTGATCAACCCGTCAACTGCGCCCACGTCGCTGACGTAGCAGTCGGCCCTGCCTTGGAGAAGAAGAAACAACATCGACGCCCCCCTTTCCTCCTGGGCGTGAAGAACAGTAACAAAAGAAGGGCAGAACTCAAACCCTAAGGAGCGCCCCTTTTTTGCTAGGGCACATAGGTTTCTAAATTTGAATAAATAATTAAGGTGACATTAATGAAGGAGATAATTGAGTCGGTTACATTCTATATTTAGATAATGTATAAAGATTAAAATGTATTTTTGCTTAATTTATAAATAATATTAATATGCCATTAATAGTAACCACAAATTCAATTACGGATGGTTGAGATTGCTGGCCTTCCTTATGAATGGAAGGATCATGTCTCATTTAAAAGATATCCTATATATATATATTTATATATAGGAGAAACTTTAAATGAGGCAGGGTCTCACCAATATTATGGTGAGCCCTCCCTCTCATCCGTTTATCTTAAATCATGTGGTTGCAATTAATGACCTTTTAATTTAATTGTTTTAATGCTCAAAAACTTGTTTTGGTCATTTTGTACATTCTAAAAATAAAATGCGACAACCATCAATTTCATTGCACAATTGAAAACCTAATTCGTATTCCCATTCGTGCAAGCAATGGAAAGGGCGACGTCGCAGAAGGTCGTGGTTGTGCAAGGCGGTGATGACCTACACGCAGGAGAGCGATGGCGGTGATGGAAAGGCACACAAGCAGGTCTCTATGGTGGTGCGCCATGATAGACACGAGAAGGTACACGTCTTAGAAGGTGACTTCATATTTTTATGTTCCACATCGTGTTACGACGGTCTGGGAGGGAGGTCTTTTGGCTGCACAAGAAATTGACGATGAAGGAGTACGATGACCATCTGCGGCTACGAATCTCCCATGTTTGTTTTGGTGATCTCGAGGCTGATCGTCTGATCATATCTTACTATAGGTTTAATGTTAAACTTCTTTTTACAAATACCTGTTTTGTATTTACAAATCCCGTATTGTTTTCTACAAATGTCAATATTTTTTTTACAAATGCTATACTATTTTTTACATGGTATCATTTCTTTTATCAATTACTAACAATGTATTTTTTCGTGCAGAATACTATACAAAAACTACAAAGCGAGCACTCTTTTTTACAAAAGAATTCGTAAATATTACAATCATGACATGTTAAATACAAAGTTTCACAAAGGGACCGTGAAAACTACGTACATTGGAAAGACATTGATGGACCGCGAACATAAAATTGAATAAGATATTAAAAGTGGATATCATACTTACAAAATACCAACAAAATTTACAAAAAAATAATTATATTTACTTCCATTGATTATGACTCCAACTTTGAATATTAAAAAGTGGTTATGCATAATTACAAAGCTCCATATAAAATTTACAAATGGAATGACAGTTTTACAACGAGTGTTTTCATTCCGCAATTAATGTCGTTCTAAAGATAAACATGGATATAGATAAATAAAGAATGGACGAAAATACCAAATCTATGCGAGCCTAAAATAGTAAACTAAAAGGATATAATGAAATTCAAATTAAATGAGAAATGGAGTGACTAAAATACCCTTTTTGTAAGATACTGTTGGATTGAGATCAAATGGATCACATCGATGGCTCACCATAAGATTGGTTAGACCTTACCTCATTTGAAAGGGTCCCTATATATATATATATATATATATATATATATATATATATATTCACCTATTATATTGCCTAGCCTTCTAGAATAAAATTTAGAATGCATTTCATCGAGTTTCATATGCTCCTCAGAATCTTTCTAACCTGTGAAAATTTATCTTGATTGTTAAGTATTATTCTATTAAGTGATAACACATATGTAATTGTCATTGTTATTGAACGATTTTTTTCTTTTATCTTGAACATTTGTAAGGGAAATTTGATCAAAATATTTCAGCTCCTCGAGGTAAATAGCTTTAACACATGTTAGATATTCTCCAAAGTTATTATTGACTATATCATCGACTCACATTTCTCAACCTTGAGTATCGATCTCCATTTTATCTCTTCTATCTTGATGTACAGTTGATCATCGTACTTCTTATCACTTTATAGTCCAAATAGTACAATGTAATAAAAAAATATCTAAAATCAAAACGATTGTATGCCCCCATCTTGATAGTTCTTTCGAGTGTTATTATATTTGACACAAGGAAAGGAAAACTTATACCATCTCCAAGAATTCCTAGTCTTTGATCAGTTCTTCATATACTAAAACACCCCCTCTAAAAAATCCAACACTCTTTTCTTGTATCTCTGAAAGCAGTACATATTCTATTCATCCCAGCCTTGTTCTGTTTTTTTCAAATTAAGATTTGTATTTATTAAGTTTAAATGATGCGGGTATAAGTAACTCCTTTAGTGTGCAACCTTTCTTAGTAATTCATATACACAATACCCACCATTTATACATGCTTGTCATGTTCATTTTATGAATGGCTATTTTGATCTCTGAATAACATATATGTTAGCCCTATATAACATAGTAGGACATTATTACAAGTTGTATGATTAATTAAGGAAGAGTTTTTAAGTGATAGTATATAACATAGTAGGGCATTATTACAAGTTGTATGATTAATTAAGGAAGAGTTTTTAAGTGATAGTATAATGTTTAATCACTTTTGCAACTAAAATGAAATGATTAACATTATCCCTTAAGAAATAGTGGGAGAAGAATGATCTAGGTACGTAATCAAAGCTGCAAGAAATCCACGGAGAACAAACGATTTATAAGGAAAACCTCCTGGGTGTAGTGGGGAAAAGAATCAAAGCGTAGTTTTGATATGATAAAAATATGGAGTACAAGATATAGAAACCTTAAGGGCTTGTTTGATTACCATGTTACCTCGGGTAACCTGGTTTACCCCTATGCATTCTTGGGTTAGAATTTCATCACAAACCAATTTGACATCACATCACATTCATCATTTCAACACTTTCCAACCTTACTAACCATCCAAACAACTATTATTCACAACAATTTACTCCAACGGAACCCAACCCAGTTACCAAGCCGGCCCTAAAAGGCATCGCTCTCCCAAAAGAAGACTCTTGTGTAATCCATGCCTTATCCTGAAATACACATATATAGACACCGCAAACTTCTCCATTAATTAGATCAGATAAGATCCATTTATGATATGTATTCTATATCTCAATATATCTTCATGTTGGCTTGAACTCCACCTAAAAAGTAGAAAAGGAACTCCCTCTTTATTATACTTGCCCTTTCTGTCCTAGAAAGACCAAATATTCAAGAAGGGTATGAATTTGACTATTGAAATCGATTTGGTCATTATATCTGTTGGATTGTCTGTTAGCAATCTTCTCTATTTGAAATGTTGCCATCCCTGTAACTACTTCTCTGGTGAAGGTTTAGCGCACATTGATGTGCTTTGTTCTATCATACTGCATCTAGTCTTTTGTGAGATATATTAATGTACGACACTTTGTGTAACGAACCCGATCGTCCGAGAATGTTGCGGAAGCGAGAAACTCAGTGGACATCTCGGGATCGTTACTCATAGCATCAATCATGGCATAAAAGAGCAGTAAAGAACCAACAAAAAAACTTTTCCATAAACATAATAAGGTCACAATTCCAAGAGTTCCTTAATTAAAGAAAAGATAAATAAACTAGATGAAATCGTTTCCACGATTTCCTTATTCCAGTGGGCATAAAAGACGTCCTTCCAAAGCAAACCCGCAGTAGTTCCATACCGATCCTGCTTCTTGAAGATTGTGTCGTCTCCCTTAAACCGCTAATGATCTAATCCTCACGTTCTCCTGAAAAAAATAGAAAAACATGTTATGAGCATAACGCTCAGTATGTGCCGAGTTATGGTCAAGCCGGCTAGCGTAGAAACAAGTTTCGAAAGTCATTATCAACTTATTTAATGCATATAACTCAATTTCTTTCATAACCATGAATAACATAACATATTTGCACATATACCCGTAAATTTTATCATATTTGCATGTATGTCCATAATGTTCATATAAATTGCACATATGCACTTTACAATAACAAAATTGCACATGTACCCTTAAAATTACCATCAATGGTCCGCAACATTCTCGGACGATCGGGTTCGTTACACTTTGACTATTACAATGGATGAAAACTATAACCTTATCAAGACTTAGTTTATCAGGACTTGGTTCATCAAATAATCTTCTCAACCAAATTGCCTCCTTGATTCTTTTGGTTGCTGCCATGTATTCTTCTCCTATGGTAGATAAGGTCCCAACACGATATTCTGTAAGGTTGCCTTTCATGAAAATGTACATCTGTCAATAGTGAACATATAGTTTGTGATTGATCTTCTCTTATCACATATACCTCAATAGTTGACATCGATAAAGACAACTACATTCTTACGTCTCTCAAACTCGACACGATGGTACCTCACGGGTATCTCAGAATCCATTTCAAAGGTAGCCAATGATCTTTTCCTGAATTTGAAATATAGCTACTTACAACATTTACTACCGAGACAATGTTTGGACGAGTGCATATCATGACATACATAATAGCTCTTAACAACACTAGTATAGGGAACTTGTGACATATGCACATGCGTATCTTGCATATGCAGAAACAACTTTGAGAAGAGCTTTGGAAGAGAGACAAGTTGAATCTTCTCAGGTTAGGCATTTTTCACGTCGAAGTCGTCCAAGACCTTCAACAAGTAGCTTTTCTGGCTCAAACATAGTTTCCGAGCCTTATGATCTCCGCGTATATCCATACCAAGTATCTTTCTGACTATACCAAGGTTGTTCATATTAAATTCTACACCAACTAAGGACTTGAATTTGTTTACTTCACTCTTTTTTCAGTATGTTATCAACATGTCACCAACATAAAAATAAAGAAGCTATTAACAAGGTGTCTAAAATATATATATATATATATATATATAAATCACAACTTCTCTTAGTAGAATCTCATGCAACCATGAATGAGTGGAAGCGTTTGTACCACTATCTTGGAGATTGCTTCAACCAAAAAGATATTCTTCATTAGTCACACATGGTCTCCCTTTCCTTGTACTTTGAAGCTCTCGTATTGATGCATAAGTTCTTCATATAAGATGATTGTCTTCAAATCTAGCTGCTCCAACTACAAGTCGTTCAAGGAAATAATTGCTGAAGGCATGCTTTACTACCGATGAGAAAATATCATCATTATTGATAATTTCTACCTGGATAAAGATTTTGGCAACTAGCCTTACCTTGTATACCACATTGACAGATCCAAAGATGCATTCTATCTTTTGAACAACTTCGAAAAAATTGCTTGGTTCTCCTACTTCGCATATAGTGCATATGCAAATGTTGAATTTGCATATCTCGAGGGTGGTATCATCAACATTTGTCCATGTCTATTTGTAATGCACTCGGACCATCATTACATGCTCTATTTTCTTCCTCTTCTTATTATGGTAAGTGGCCATGATGATTTTGAACTTGGTCAACTCAAATGTTTGAGTACCTATCTAAACTTAAGTCCTTTTGAGTTAGTATGAGTGAATATGATGAATGTCATCATTCTGTTATCTCTACTCATGTCTTTCATGATGTATCATATTATTCTTATTGTATGAATATGATGAAGCATGGATAAATGTTGAAATACTATAATGTTCAATTTAAGAGATCTTTTATCTTAAGCAATGATTGTTTAAGTGTTAAGCTTACGATTTGCATGTTTGTTGGTACTGACATGAGATCTGCATCCTAAGAATAAAAAGAACTTTTCTTGGAAGATAAAGTAGGAGACTCATTAAATATGATATTTTCTCTATCATCAAATTTTTTGCTTTTGGATCATGATACTATTGTATATATCCCTTTATTCCATAACGAAAGAAATATGCATTCAATAGATCTAGGTTTCATTTTTCCAGGATGACAATAATCATTCAAATTAGAATAATCAGGCAGGGATGATGTCCATATCATGCTACATCTGGTGTCAAGACGTCCAAAATCGATAAAAGAGATTAGTTCACAGAAAGGTTGATGTCGCAACTGTTTCAACCCAAAATTCCTCTATCAATCATGTATTCACCATCATGCATCTGGCTCTCTATAGAGGGGTTTTGTTCATGTGCTCTGTAACTCCATTCTGTTGTGGAGTATGTATGTCTATGATGTCTACAAATTCTTTCATTTTTGTAGAAGTTATTGAACTCTATGGAACATGATTGCAAGTCGTTATCTGTTCAAAGTCTCTTGTTCCTAATCTGCTTCTCTAATAGTTCCTTCCACATCTTGAAGCGCAATAATATTTCATCTTTGTATTTAAGGGCATAAATTCATACATTTCTAGAGTAGTCATAAATAAATGTTAGCATGTATCAAACAAGAGTGCTCTTTCTTTTATGTTCAACATCACCCAAACTCTTCCATGTTTGTTTGTCAGGAATGTAATGCTTACAGAAGTCTAATTTGCCCATGCTATGAATGTCAAGTAATCCTCTCTGACGAGGGAAGTAATGCTTGTCTTGCTTAGATGCCTCAACCTAAGATGTCGTAGTTTGGTGTGATATGTCCCTGAAAGATTCCAAACATTTGCAACATGTATTATAGTATCTAATGCAACGTATACAATTTTCAAATCTCTTTATAGACATATTTGTCCATCTTTGACTTGTACCGCCCTTTGTAGCATATTTGCACACAACATACGTGCACGCGCATTTGCATGTGCGCGCGCACACACACACACTCTCTCAGATGGTACTAAGGGATATCAAATTCTTTATCATATTGTACACCTTGCTATATGACAACCTTTATTAATTCAATACTTGACAACCCTGAAACTCTAGTTAGTTAGTTAGTGAATCATTACATGTAATGACAACTCTTTCAATTGATCTATATGAGGAGGATAGAAGGAGACAAGCTGTGATTGACGAAGGGGTTTTGTACTAGTCTGTTAATTCAACAAGATCAATAATCGTTGTGTTGACCAAGTGTCTATTAAGTCAACGATCAACCCACAATAAGATGACATAGTCAAAATCTTAGTGAGTCAAAATTTCTTATAACTCTACATAAATATGTATATGTGTAAGTATGGTAGAGTGTTGAATACTAAGAAGCAAAATATGGGTAGAAAATTATCACTAATTATGGTAATTAATAGTATTTTTTTGGATTTCTATCTTTAATTGTTTTTATGGGTTTTAAGTTATATTTATTTTTTACGATTTTAATTGTTTTATATTTTTTATTTTTACTTTTAAAATAAAGTAATTTATACAGATAATAATATAGATATTAGGGAAAAAGGAGCCTACCTCGGCGGGTGCAGGTAACTTCCTATACCCGGCCTAATTTTTCATTATTTTTTAATTTTTTTTGAAATGAAACCTTGGGGGATTTAGATCACTATGTATCACCATGTTGTCATTCTAAATTCAACTTAATTCGAAACTTCTATCATCTCCATCAAGACTACCAAATTTTAACGGTCTCAGAATTGCTGAAATCGACCATGTCTAGATGAACATGTTAGGTATGTTTGTTTTGCATGAAACTTGAAACACATATTCCCCTTAACATATTAAGTTAATCCTGCCAACTTTTAATCCAAAAAAATAAAAAATAATCGAAAAATGGGGGTGGGTGCAGGGAGTTTCCTACACCCTAGGGTGCAGGCTCCCTGTCCCCTAGATATTATATCTTATATATAAGGAAGAGATATAGTAAATATATGATATACCTTTTTATTATTTTAAACAAGTCAGATACCAAAAATATGATGTTTTCGATTTTCTGATATTTTCTCCGTTTTTGGTAATATTTGTGGTATTTTTATATTTTTAAATTTACAAAATACTCCAAACATGGAATATATTAATTTCTAGAACTTGTTTAGGGTTTAATAAATATATATAAGTTCAAAATTAGCCCTAATTTTTTAATATATACTATATATAATAAAAAAAGGTCACAAACATGAAGATACTTTTTAGATTTTTTGTATTTTTGCTAATTTTTATAAGGTTTTGAGATTTTGTGTTTTATAAGTTATATTTTTTTAGTGATTTTTGGATATGTGATAAAATATACTGAATATAGATAATATATTTTTAGGATTTTTTTGAGTTATTTTAATTTTTATGGTTTTTTAAATGGTAAAAGGAGAAAATATAAATGTTTTGCTGTTTTTATAAATATGAAAAGTAAGTTTAAATGCCTAGCAAAAATTATATGTAATCAAACAAGGTTCCAGGCATACAACATAATTTTCCTACAACTTTTGGCATAAAGATGCATTTAATATACATGAAATACAACAAAATAAAATACACATCATACAAGCACCTATATGTAATTTTTAAGAACTAAACATTCATTTAATAACGTGCACATAAATTCTAAAATAAAATACGCAAATTTCCACTCGTCTCTCATGGAGGACCACGTGAGGTGACCTAGCAAAGGACTTATATACAATTATCAATACAAAATAACCTAAATATTTCACAAGTGATTTTATTTACAAGACTAAAAAGAAAATGCAAAAAGTACGAAGGAGATGTACGCGAAAAATACTCTAAGGCACATGTCGGGATGTGTGGGGCACTTCTGATCTGACGGTGCACGTGTGCCCGCTTAAGTTGGTCCAATGGTCGAGTTTGAGCACCACTTTACTTCAATTGGATGACCCAGATTAGATCTAGCCCATGTTCTTGATAGGACAGTCGCTGGGGGGTCATCAAGAACAAGGGAGAAGCTCATCTTCCCCAACCTTCGATCTTGACAATCTTTTCCTCTCGGGCACCTCTCTCATTGACGAGGGCTGAAAACATTCCTACTAGTCTTCTGCTTCAGTTGGAGGTCTTCGTGAGGTCCATACCTTGCTAGGTAGAGGTCTGGAGGACGTTCATCTCCAGGGAACCTGGGACTTGATCCGAGGTTCGATTTGACTCCTAGGTGAAATTTTTAGTGCTCATATCTGCAGGGATAGCTTTGTGGCTCAAGACTGAATGCCCCTCGACCGGTTTATTAGTGGAAAAACGTGGGACGAAGCGAAATGGTTGGATCTCCGACAAGCGGTGGAGGTGGAGATCCGATGGACCCGATATGGGTAAGGTCGGGGTGAATCGATTGATCTAGAGTGCATAGAAGATGGAGGGGAAGGCGATAAAGGTGATGACGGGTCGAAACAAGGGCTAAGCATTTGTTAATAGAGGGTTGGAGCCTAGTTCTCCAACGAACTATGATTTTTGAAGTTTAAGTAAAACAAGATGAAATAAAGACAAGTAAATGATAAATCTATGCTAAGGATTAATCTATGAAGTTAAAAACCTAAGATAACAACTCAAAATTGGTCATTGATCCTGGGGGCATATTAAGTTTTGATATTTTTTAATTCCGATAATTTGTATTTATATGTTTTATAGAAGTTAGATAATATATACAATAATTCAAAAATATAAGGAGAATTAAAATGTAAAGAATAAAATAATTGGTTGTATGTACAGATGCCCATAGTATCTCGAAAAATTGGCTTTTGCATCTTAGCTTCAATTCCAATGAAACCACATTCATTTATAAATAATTTAATTTTAAATACAATGGATTTGAGTTGGGTTCATTATGAGTTCATATGAGTAGATATTGATCAATGAAGTTTTGTTTGTGGCTTTTTCAATTGAGTGTACCAAGGTATTGTGCAGGATTTGTTTTGGCCAATTTTTTTTCTTATTTTCTATACATTATTATGTACAAGATTTATGATGAACACTTTACTATCTGAATAAAATAATGTAGATTCGGGAATATACACAGTATAAAGAATAAAAGATAAGGTGTTATAAAAAGAAAAAATTCGAGTTTTTTATTGTTTTATTGAAAGTTCTTTGAATGTTGATAGAGATCATTTTCTTTATTCGGTCTTATGAGTTACAAAGACACTAAAATAAGAACAAATGATGAAGATGACCTAGCCTTCATTTGTCACTAAGCTAGAAGTATATATTGGAAGGAAGAAAATCCAAAACGAACTTCCTAAAGAAATACAATGATTAAATCATATGCTACAACTACATAGAAAGGACATTTGGCAATGCAATTTCCATTCCGGAAGACAAGGAAAAACAAGAAGTGAATACGATGAAAATTTTCAAGCAAAAAATAATTATCACGAGAAATTTTGGGTTTTAATTGTTGAAAATTAATGTGAACAAAGTGATGCAGTTATCGATGCAACCCACAACTTCTTGAATAAAAATTTATTCCAGTAAGAAGAAAATGAATCAAATCAAACAAAATGCTGAAAATGTTATTATTTTACATGTATAACGTGCAGGATCGAACTCAGAGAGGCTACAATACCCAGGGGTTGTTAATTCATGAAAATCAGTAAGGATTTTTTTCCTTTTTCTCATTTGCTATTTTTATACGTTTTAATTATTTTTGTATATTTTTTTATAGATTTTGATATTTTGATATTTATGTTTTTTATTTTTATTTTTTAATGATTTTTCATTTTGGAAATTTTTAGCTTTTTAATTTTTAAAAGAAAATGAAATAAAAGAAAATGTAAACAAAGGAATATAAAGCTCTTTTATGATTATTCTAAAATAGTAAAAAAAGTCCAAAAATCAAAATAATTTTTGTGTTTTATATTTTTATAACATTTTTGTGTTTTTGTGAGATTTTTAGATTTTTTTGGATTTTTAAAATCAATAAAAATTGAAAAAGAGCACAAACAACTTCGAGCTACTATATTTGGTTTTATAAAATATAAAAAAAGAAATACTGGAATTCAAACTCAGAAGAAAATAATTTTTTTCAATCTTTAAAATACACTATTTTTATTTATTTTCTTGATTTTAATGGGTTTTTATGAATTTTTCAATTTTTAGGGTTTTCTGAAGGAATTTTCATTCCAAATCAAGGTAAAACTAATAAAACCATAAGTTTTTTTTGGAATTTTAAAACAATTTTAAAATTTTATGATCTTTTTAATGTGAATAGAAAAAACTTGTGTTGTTTTAAATTTTTAAAAATAATAAAACTAATTAATTTTGAAAATAAAAAATAAGGGTGATAAAATTAATTACAGAAGCTTATCCTTATTTTTATGGGATTTTTAAAGACAACTAACTAATTATAGAAAACAATTAAAGAAAAAGTTAGTAAGCAAAAGAATAATGTTTAAAGTGCAATTAATTTATTTTCATTAATGAAATGAATAACAAATAAAAATAAAAGGGTGTAAAGTGCAATTATCCCACAAAAATACACGTCAACGCACGAGAGATGCGTTGGATTGGATTGTTTGTAACTATTTTTTTTCAAGGATCAAACAATAAGAACAAAGAACAATCCACTTATTGCAATTTTCCAAGAAATCGTGTGTCTATGCATGTGGAACAATTGAGTTCAATTAGGACTTAAATGCAAATTTAAAAAAAATAACGAAGGATACTAGTGCAATTATTCAAGCAATATCAAACAATCATGTGTCCACTTAAGGTCTTATTTAAAAATAAAATATAAGCAGGGATATGGGTGTAAAATTTACCGAGGAGTTTGGGATGCGCGTGCTAGATGGATGGCTTGGAGTTGAAATTGACGCTCTGATCTAATAGTCAGCTTTTGGGGCTTAATGGGTGGCTTCGATTGAATCTGTCATTGATTGTGCTTGATATGACGATGCTAAGGGTGACGGGAAGAATACGTATGAAGGCGTCGCCTGATGAAGTTGATTCAGCTTAATCGTCGTCGATCTTTGTCATATTTGCTCTCTATTGGCTCCATAAGATTGCTTGTGGTCCTCCACATTGATACGAGACCAAAGCAAGATCTGTGTCCTGTCAGTTGGGGACGTGGAGCTTCAGGTCTAGAACATGTGAAACTCGACCTCCAGACACTCGATCTGGCTCCAAATAATATCATGTACACCTGCCCATTTTTTCCTGCTCAGAGGAAGCTCTGCCCATTGTTATTAGCCAAAACAGAGGAGAAATAGGGAATGAATGATTGCTCTTCGACTAGGTGCTTGGAGGTGAGATCGAAACTCAGATCCAGAGCAAATATGATGATCAAATTACAATAGTGTGATGGAGAAACATTTGACAATCGTGGATGTATGATCGGAATTATCAGAAAACGAATGGATTGCCTATGATCACGAAGATTGGAGGTTGGACTACAACTTTTTTCGGTGGACGTGGACCTCGAAGTAGCGGAGGTCGCATTCATTAGCTCCGCACTTACTGTCGTCTTAAAGGTTATACAAAGGATACATGCTACTCTAAGCATGGCCTCCCTGCATCGGAGCAAGCTGGCTCATATATTGTTTCCCCTTCATATCAGAGATATGATGACATAGTTTCTCGATAGAGGGACATCATGCCGTCAGGAGGTTCCATTACCTCCTCGTCTGCTCCAGATGTTGCTACCTCTTCTAGTGCTTGTACCCTAGATAGCATTTTTACCGTTACATCTTGTCATGACCAGATTTTACAATTTGGATTATAGATTCTGGAAGTTTCAGAAAGTTGGCCCATGCAGCCGCATATGCGACCACAAACCATGTAATGCATTGCATAAGA
The DNA here is from genome assembly GCA_037367405.1 of Ottelia alismoides. Lineage (NCBI taxonomy): Eukaryota > Viridiplantae > Streptophyta > Magnoliopsida > Alismatales > Hydrocharitaceae > Ottelia > Ottelia alismoides. Next base: position 108,097 of record JAZKJV010009754.1, on the reverse strand, counting down.
CATATGTGTTGGTTATGCAGTCCGGGCGCATACTCGGTCCGAGTAAACTGCATATGCGACCGCATATGTAATAGGTCTTGCTGAGGTGCTATAGCCTCTAACGGAACCATACCCGACCCGATAACCCTAATTTACCCACTTTCCCCAACCATATCCACCCTCTCCCACTCAACGATTCGAAGCCCCATCGGAAGCCCTAGCCCACCCTCTGCGCTACGAAGCCTAGCCCTAACATGTGCTTCATGTGCCTCCGCTTCCGATGCGTGCCACCAACAGGTGATCCTCTGCCTCTGGTGTGCTCTGCCAACTGGTACTCCTTCGCCTCCAGTGTGCTCCTCCGCCAACATGGGCTCCTCCGCCTCCGCTTTGGGTGTGCTCCTCCACTAACAAGTAGGTTTCTTTTACAGAAAGACATTGTTACATGGTAAAAATCTATGGATATTATCTAATGATTTAATACAATTCAAGTACTTTTTAACCCAATTGGAATATGGTTTAATATACGATTCAAGTACTTTTTGGTGCGATTATTGATCTGATTTCAACTATATAGATCTGATTTCAACTAAGTTTATTTCATTTACTGCTGATCTTTATTTTCTGGGTTCATCACCTCAGTTCTAGCTACCCTCCACTTTAGTGCTTATGTTTGACCTCTTTAGGAAATTCAGACCCACACTAATGATGCGCTATAGCGTAAGAGCATCCAGGACAATTAATTCGTTCTTCCTTTAGGGCAACATCTAGTGGCTATAGTCCTTTGTTTTCAGTTTATTGGGTCTAAACAAATCAACAAATCCACAATAATTTATTCAGCATCACTTTTAATTTTCCATTTTTTCCCTATTTAGTTGGTTGAAAATCACATTGTACAAAAAATTTTTCACTTCATATTTCTTCCATGTTATATTTTGTTGAAACATAAATATCTAATGTTTCAATTTGTTATTATATTTTAAATTATTTTTATATTAAAATAACAAAAACTGCATAATCCGCATATACTGCCGCATGTACTTCTTCCCGCCCGCTTACTCGCTTCAAACCGCCTGACCGAACGAATACCACATATCAACTTTGTGAACCTTGGACTCTAGGGCAACACAACAATTGTGTGGAGATAGAGATTAACTTACAACTTACAGACAGATCCCTCTTGGGAGGACAATAGTCATTGATGATGGGATTCACTCCCCCAATCACTGGACATGGGGGAGTGTAACTTGACATCTTCGATGCGACTACAAAATATGTTGCATGCTCCAGAGTCTATAAATCTATTGTCCGTTAGTAAAATTACGAAGGACTTTCATTGTAGAGCTATTTTTGATCCATCATCTCTTATTTTCTAGGACATCCTTACGAGCAGGGTGATTGGTTGTGGCCGTCAGCAGGGAGGCCTCTACTACCTTGTTTGAACGTGAGGTGTTGTCCTTTCCTCCCAATCCAAAGGATCTGCTTCACCTTTCATGTCGCATATGCTCTTCGGTCATCTTCCCTTTCAAAAGTTGCATTAAGTTCTTCGTCATATTTGACCTCGTTCCTTGTTTGAATGTGAGACAAGTCAGTTAGCAAAAAGCACCATCGCTCAGTGTTTCACAATAGTCAGAGTCAGAGAAGTAGCTCTCCTTTTAAGTTGTTTCATACTGATATTTGGGGTCCAAGTCGTGTCCTTGATCATCGAGGACACATGTTTTATTTTGTTGCAGTTGATCATTTTTCGCGTCTGTCATGGGTCTTTTTGTTGAAATAAATCTGAGGTTGAGAATATCATTATAGGATTTATAAATGAACTGCAAAGTATTTTTATTCTATTATTAAATATGTAAGGCTTGATAATGCATTGAAATTCTATACTCGTTCGTTCTTGCAATTCTTTGTTTCTCGTGGTATCATTCATTAGACTTCTTGTGCCTACACCTTTCAGCAGAATGATGTTGAGAGAGAGCATCGTCATTTACTTGATATCACTCGTATGCTTCTTATTCAAAGCCATTCCCCACATTCATTCTGGGGTGATGCAGTTCTTACAGCATACTATCTTGTGAATCGCATGCCTTCGTCTAATCTAGGTGAGAAAATTCCTTTCTCTATGGCATTTCTAGATAAGAGTAATTCTCATTTATTTTGCGTGTCTTTGGTTCAGTTGCATTTGTTCACCAGTTATCTCCAGGTCGTGACAAGATCTCTCCTAGAGCTATCAAGTGTGTTTTCGTTCGGTACTCTAGAACGCAGAAGGGGAATAGATGCTATCATCCACTTAACAGAAAATATTATGTTAGTGCAGATGTTACATTCTTTGAGTCGGTAATGTATTTCTCCCCTACAGGCGATAGATTGACTTCTTCTGAGTCATGTGATGAAATTATATGCTCCCACCTCCACCCACACTAGTTATACCAGCACCTCCACCATCTCCTACCATGCCTCAATTGTCGTCTCGTACTTCTCCACCACACTCACCAACATTACTTTCTTTACCACTTCTCCCATCTCCCACTATTGTCATTCCACCCTTATCACACTTTTATACCCGTCGGCCTCCTTCTCGCGGTCAACGCCTGTCATCCAGCTCGACCAAGGTTAGTTCTGAATATATTGTTTCTAATAATGGGTCCGACTAGGCTTCTGGACAGGATCCTATGCAAGATAATTTATAAATTAAAGAAGTTCCCAATGATATGGATGTTCCTATTGTGCTCCACAAGACGAAGCATGGTTGTGACTCAATCCCCTTGCCTCTCAGGTTACGTTTGACTGCCTTACAGGGGAGTTTTGAAGATTTGCTATTTCTCTAGTTGTCATGGACATGCCACCGAATTATCAGGAGTCCTTGAAGGACAACCATTGGTGTCTAGTTATGGAGGAGGAGATGGCTGCTCTACAGTGACGAGGTACCTGTAGCTTGGTAAATGCTCCTGCTGGAGCATCTGTTGTCAGGTGCAAATTGGTGTTTACTATTGAACACCATACAAATGGCAACCTTGATCGTTATAAGGCAAGGCTAGTAGCCCATGGATTTACACAGACTTATGGCATCAATTATCTGGATACTTTCTTCCCAGTTGCTCGCCACTCCACTCTATGTGTTCTACTTTCTGTTGATGTGGTTCGTGATTGACCTTTATATTGGCTTAATGTTAAAAATGCTTTTCTATATGGTGAGTTTTAGGAGGAAGTCTACATTCAGCAACCTCCAGGGTTTGTTGTTGAGGAGGAGTGTCAGCAGGTTTGTAAACTTCACAAGGCCATAAGTAGAGTCCTAGGATATGGTTTCAAAATCTCTTGGATCTAAAATTGAAATGCATGGGTTTAAAATGAAACTCTTCTTTATATCAATCAAGTCATCTTCGAACGACATCTCTGGAATGTCTCTCAAACTAGAGCCTTGGTGAACATGCCTGTTGTCTGTTCACCTGAGCTAATATGAGAGAGAGAGAGAAATGAAACTCTTCTTTATAATGTCTCGAGTGTAGTGACAGTCTACCTCGATTTGCTTGGTCCTCTCATGGAAGGTTGGGTTGTTGGCTATGAAAAGAGTAACATGGTTATTGCATTGGAGGTGCATGGGAAGAGACACCTCAACAGCTAGGTCAGTCAAATGACCCACATCTTCTCTATACCCCTCATGTCATTGCTCTGTATTCTGATTTTGCACTAGATCTGACGAGTATCGTCTACATCTTGCTCTTCCATAATGCCAATGAGCTCCTCATGAACGCTGCAAAGCGAGAGATAGACTTCCTCTCATTGGGGCTGAAGGATATGGTAGAATCCTCAAGTGCATCACAAAAGTGTGTGGATCACATCATATATGATCGAGAGCGACTAGTCACACTAGTTGCTCGATGCAGCAGAATTTAAATTTTTTTTAATCGATGAAACACATGATCCAAGAACACTTCTTCAATCGTTTCATCTAATCACATAATATATAAAAGAATACCTCTTGTAGCATGGTTGCGATCAAGCCTCTAAGATAATAGATCTCCTGTCTCAAGTCCAATCCGTCGGAGGAGACGCTTGTGAGCGTGGAGATGATTCACATACTCCTTATGAATGAGATGCATCAAAGAAGACGAAGATCCGAGAGTCGTCAAAGTGGCAGCACAACGGCGATGCGACGACGAAGGCGACCTTCTCGCTATGAGAAGAGTGGACGACCACTCAAGGAGAGAGAGAAGGGTGGCGTGACAAATGAGAGAGAAAGAGACGTTGTCGAAGTTGTGTGCAATTGAAGAGCGTGAGGTGCCTCTTCTTTTGTAGGGTTTTGGGAGTCCATGGATCTCAATGCATGGACAATACTAAATCAATGGATGCCATTGATTTGTGTTGAATCCAATGGCCATGATTTTGTTGTCAAAATCATCGGCAACAGTTAATTTTATTTAAATTAATATATATTTACAAATAAATATAATTAATTTCAAAATTAAATCATTTAATCTTGGAGATAAAGAAGGAAGAGATTGCCTCATCCCTAAAAAGGGGGAAGACCACCAAGTCCCTTTGGGACAATGTGCCCATCCACCCATTTGACGAGGCATGAGTCAATCTCATTCCAAGTCATGAGATTACATTATCTCATTTCCAAGATTATCTCACATGGATCATTCACAATTATCTTGTGAAGATTGCAATCATGCCATTGGATTTATGTGAATCACATTTACAACCCAAAACAAAATGTAATTATATTTTCAATTAATCATCCAATATGAATCCAATGCACATCACTAATTAATCAACAACTATAAATCACTATTAGTCTCTCCTATATATATATCACAAATCACATTTATAATATATGTGAATAATTGGATAGTGTTATCCACATTATTTACATCCATAATAATTAAACTATATTTAATTATATTAAATTATCATTCTCGTGCATTCAAATAATATGAATGAAATTCACATTATTCATGATAATTAAATCACATTTAATTATCCATTTCTTAATGCTTAAATATAATTCAACAATGGAATTATTCTTGAACCCTTTCAAGAATAATGCGCTTTCTTCACAGATACTTGGAGATAAGGATAGGGCGATTGTACGTTCCAAGTATAGTGACTAAAATCCAGATCAAATTAATGTCCAATACTTGGACCAAGATCAAATTACTTCTCTATTGAGAGGAGTCACTAAAATCCAGACATGTTTCATCACTCCCTCGGAATGGAAGCGTCATGGTTATACAATCGTTTATGATCATATCACCCTCAGGTATTCCTAATACATTTACATCCTATATACTGGAAAACCTATGATAATCTCGAAGATATATATCAATTTTACCATGTCATCTTTAGGGTTTCTTTTTTCAAGTTTCTCATTCTTGGTCACTAGGAGTTGGTATCAATCATATGCTTTTGAAAAGCATATATCATACCTTCAAGTTCTTATCATGCTTCCAAAGCACGACGACCATGCATGGAATTTGATCAGTCCTAATACCTCATAATGTCTTCTAGTTCACAAATGAACATGTACGATCCCTTTGAGAGATCGTATTACTCATATACCCTCATATGCACACCAGCTCACCGGTGTATAGACTTTGGTTAGCTCATCAACTTATTGGTCTGCCAAATATACACACTCAGACATATAGCAACACATCTGTCTCCGGTTAGAGGATACATGCCTATATCGTGATAGTATACAACATAGGACTTTGATTATCTCGATCTTGTTAAGTCGACTCTTTCACCTAACTAATCTAACACCGATGAATCTCTATTCTTATGCAGAGAACATGCATCAAGAGGTCGGTCAGATATCATCCTAATGAGAAAGGATTCCCATCTCCTACTTAGGCTGGAGATCATATTTAACAATCATTTAACGATGCTTGATGAGTCCTCAATCTGACTCTTTATATATTCATCCAAGCATCAACCTCTATGATTCAATCATTGAATCAACAGTTGTATGATCATTAAGATGTCCATGGTACATAATCCTAATTGTACGGAGTGACCTTATAGTGCATTTATTTATTTAATCTCGAGTAGGGAGTAAAAGAATCAATAACTTATATTGATAAATCGAATGTTACAATAAAATTTTATTGTAAGAATGGTTCACCTCAGTCTCACATGGCTAATAATCTTCTACTAGCCTCCAGAATCATTCAGGTACAATCCTTTACCCTATACTCATTACATGATGGTTGAAAATCTTCTGTGTTAGAGGTTTGGTAAGAGGATCGACAATGTTGTCGGCAGAGGCCACCTTGATGATGATGATGTCACCACTCTTTTGATTCTCCCGAATGATTTAGTATTTCCTTTCCATGTGCTTGCTCTTTTGATGCCATAGGAGTTCCTTCGCATGGGCAATGTCTCCCTTGTTATTGCAGAGTAACGGGATGTGAGTATCAGAGTAAACTACATCAAGTTCTAGATGAACTTGCGCAGCCACACCGCCTCCTTTGCAGGATCAGATGTAGTGTCTTCGATTTTTGTTGTTGAATCTGTTGTAGTGTCCTACTTCTTGATTCTCCAGCTCACACCACCACCGTTCAATAGGAACACAAACCCTAATGTTGACTTTCGATCATCAATATCAGACTAGAAGTCTGAATCTGTGTATCCCAAGACTTGGAGATCACCATTTCCATAGACCAAGATGTAATCTTACGTCCGTCTTAGACACTTGAAAGAGTTCTTCACTGCATTCCAGTATTGTTTTCCATAGCAGGATTGGTGACGACTTACCACTCCTACTACATGGCAGATATCTGGCCTAACACATCATGGTGTACATTAAGCTTCAGATCGTTGATGCATAGGGGTATCCAACCATGGCCTTCTTTTCCTCAACAGTTTGAGGAGCTATCCCTTTAGACATGTGGATACCATGTCTTAAGGGGGGGAAACCTTTCTGGGAACTATCCATACGGAAATGTTCAAACCCAAGATGTAAGAGGCTTCTCCAACATCTTTCATCTCGAAGGTATGGGATAACTAAATCTTAACAGTGGTCATCATCTCTGTATCATTCTCAAGATAAGGATGTCATCTACGTAATGTACGCTGAGTACAATGGCTCTCCCACTAAGCTTCTTGTATAGACAAAGTTCATCAGGATATAGCACAAAATCATAACTCTTTATGGTTTTGTCAAATCTAATGTTCTAGCTACGAGGAGCTTGTTTGAGCCTATAGATGGATTTCTTTAGCTTGCATATTTTACCCTCCTCGATTATGAAGCTATGGGGCTACTCCATATAGATATCCTCCAGATATCTTGACGTCATATTTTATCCATTGAGGAAAGATGTCTTGACGTCCATCTACCAGATGTCGTAGTCAAGAGATGCAACTATAGCTAGCAGTTTCCTCCTGATGGACTTAAGATAGTCTCTGGAGAGAACGTCTCATCTTAGTCGATGCCTTCTCTCTGTGTGTAGCCTTTGGCTGCAAGTCGTGCCTTGAAAGTCTCTACTTTCCCATCAGGTTCCCTCTTTCTCTTTAAGATCCATTTACACCCAATGGGTTTTACCCCTTCAGGTGGATCATCTAGGGTCCACACACCATTCTTATGCATGGAGTCAATCTCTTACTTCATTGTCTGCATCCATCTATGCATGTCATGATTCGCGAGTGCTGTACCAAATGAAGTAGGATCATTGTCGGTTTTACCTGACACATGGAATCCATACCTTTCAGATGGTATAATTACCCTCGAACTCCTTCGAAGAGGTATGTGTGTTTTATCTTTATTTATCTCTTCAGTTTCTGGTTCAGGAAACTCAGAATCCTTAGTGGACTCAATGAGTTCCTCTACTTCATTTTGTCTTGACCTTTAAGGAAGTCATCCTCCAAAAATCTCACATCTCTAGAGACGAAAACCTTCTGGGTGTCAGGGTCATAAAGCCGGTATCCAGTACTGTCTTTAACATACCCAATGAAGTAACACTCACAAGAGCGAGATTCTAGCTTACTTGCATCCACGTTCTTCATATGGGCCAAGTAACCCTAGGTTTGGTTCCATATCAGAGCTCATGAGGAGTCTTAGATATAGCTTACTAGGAATCTTATTCAGAATATATATTGCAGGTCTCTTTTATATATCCTCTAAAAATAAGAGGCAAATGTACTTTTCTCATCATTGAATGAATCATATCCATGATGGTCCTGTTGCGTCTTTCAGAAACACCATTAAGTTGGGGGAGGGCTTTCAAACCTAAGCTTGTAGCAACCACGGCAATGACTCTGACTATCTTCCCTTCATCTAGACACATAGTTTCCTGAAATAGATGCAATAAACTATATACAAGAACAGAAGCACCAGAATCTATAACCCAACTTCCTTCTCGTCCAATGAGAAAACTAGTTTCAATGATGAAAGTAGATTTCATACCTGTTGGGACTTTACCTTTGTCGGCAGACTTTGGGTATTCCAGAAAATTATGCCTTCGGTGTCCTATAATATACCTGTTGGACTTTACCTTTGTCAACAGACTTTACATATTTCAAAAATTATGCCTCCAGTGTCCTAGCTTTTTGCAGTGAAGACAGACATGGGTTTTCTTCAATGCTATCAAAGTGGATGTATTGGAAGATGAGCTAACTCCTTGACTCTTTTTCTTTCTCTTCTAGGCCGAGCCCTTCCGAGAACATTGCTTCCGACCATGCTTTCCTTTGACTTGTGCAACCATTGCACTGCCAGAGAAGTCATCCTTCTTCATTAGGTTTTCAGCAGATTTTAAAGCAGCCAATAGTCTAGAGTTAGTATAATCAACTTTGCTCATGTGCTACATGACCACAAATTTGTTGAAAGGCTTAGGGAGAGACAATAGAATGAAGTCAGCTTGCATGTCGGTGTCCATGTTAGATCCTAGGGTTTCCAGTTCAGAAAGGTACTCAAACATTTTGAGTACATGTTCTCTGACAGAGGTCCCCTCCCGCATCTTGCAGCGAATAAGTTCTTTCATTATATTATAATGTTGTATGTACGGTTTATATCACCGAATATTTCTGTCAGATTCAGCATGATACCATGGCAAGTGTCCATTTCCACATGTTGCTTCTGAAGCACATTGGACAATGAACCCAGAATGTGGCATCTTGCTAGATTATGATCTTCATTATATTTTTCATTATAAGAAATTTCTTCTGGAGTCTTCAGGTCTGTGTACTTGTCCTTCGAAAGCACATAAGAGATGCGCTCAACAGATAGGACAAGATCCAAATTCGGATCCAATCCGAATAATATGGTTCGATCAACTGATTTGACCTCCAGAAGCATGCTAAATGGGTTCATGTACTTCATTTTCTGAAATTAAGAATGCACTGTATTAGAATATATATTATAATATATTCTGTTGTATTTCTTTGATTAAGGATTTTTTAATCAAATTATTCTTTCCTTTTCAATTTTGAAAGTTCATACCCTTAATCACTTTCAAAGCAAGATATATACTTTCCGTTATATCTCTAGCAAGAATTAAGATTTCCTCTTTATCTTTATCACATCCTAATAATATGACAAATTGCAACTCGGATAAAAAGAAGCGGAACACATTCTGCCTTGCAAGTCCAACTTACATTTCCCAATTTGATATTTAACACCCGAGCCCACCACTCTTAAGGTGATGTTGACCAGTTGTTAATTGAACCAACTGTCAACAGGCTTAAAACTCGCTATATGTAATCCAATATCCACCCCAATAATATGAGGACTCTTTATTGGTGTCACTACGTACGCAGTCTTACTCTTTCGAGAAGCAAAGAGTTCGATCCAGATGCGCTTGTATGCAGGAGCTGTCACTTCGGGCAGGCATCTCCTACATATAATCCTTGATGACGGAGCCCTTTTTCTTGATGGGAGACCATGGATGTCACTTATGTGATTCTCCACCTCATATTTGAATTCTAATTAATTATCATAAATCACATTCACATAATAAATTCTTCCAAAGAAAATACACATCTATTCATAATAAAGTGTTTTAATTGGATATAATTAATTCAATCACATTAAATCAATTATCAATCTAATTCAATCACCAAACTTGATTATTACTTGAAAAGATAATATTATCTCTCAAAGTACGTATTATTTCAAATTTAATAATGAAAAAATACATCATGATCTATCTAGCATTATCCCTTCCCTGCCCATTGTCATGACAAGTACTGACAGGAGTGGGATAGACCCCTCCCGGACCAACCTGCTACCCACACCGTATCCGCCTCGAGCAAGGATAATGCCAAATTGATCCCTTCGTACTTGAGATGATAATCAATTTTTCAATCGAAGTTATACCATAAAGTAATAATCAAAATCATTTTGATTATAATGCTAAACAAATTCCCAATCCTCGTCAAGGAAGTTTGTTTGATGGAGAGTAGATTGAGTAACCGTCTGTGATCTACATCATATCTAATTAATTATTGGTTAACGCAATGTCATTTAAGGAAATAATTATCATCAAATATTTCTCAAATAATTATTTATAACTATTTCAAAAATTAACCATTACTTTGACTAATTTCTTAAATAACAAGCATAAGGTTCTAGATTAGGAATGTAATTTCCAGCAGTGACCCTCACTCACTAAAATTATCATATCAATCAATTTGAATTCAACTCAAGAAAAGTAAGTTTCCAAAGTTTACTAATTTGATTTATACCAGAAATCATGTCATAAGCACACATCTCCTGACATTTTAAAACAGTATCTAACTCTTTAATTACATCAAAATTCGTCATTCCCCGAAGCAGTGGATATGTGTTCATTAAAATGATCATAACTTGAGTAATCAGATTTCAAATCACGCAAACTCAAATCTAACGGTTTCCTTAATTAATGGGGAAAATTGTCCACGTGATATTTCATGTTTAAACATTTTAAATAGTGATGAAAATAATCACAAAATAGGACTATGAGAATGAGATGCGATAAAATTTTCACAAGCCCTAATGAACCCAAGTCTTCGTAGGTTTATGGGTCGTATCCAAAACCTCCTACTTGGCTCCGATACCACTTGAAGGATGTGGTAGAATCTTCAAGCGCATCACGGAAGCATGTGGAGTGCATCATATATGATCGAGAGTGACTAGTCGCACCAGTTGTTCGATTCAGCGGAATTTAAAATTTTTTATTCGATAAAATCACCTGATCTAAGAACACTTCTTGGTTTGTTTCATCTAACCACATAAGAGATAAAGGAATACAACTTGTAGCATGATTGCAATCAAGCCTCTAAGAGAAGAGATCTTTTGTCTCAAGTCTGTTCCGTCAGAAGAGATGCTTGCGAGTGGCAGAGATGAGTCGCGTGCTTCTCGCAATCCAAGTCGATGATCCAACAAATGTATCTCTTGATCTCGTCTCACGAGATCGAACACTTTTTTCACGAATGAGATGCACCAAAGAAGATAGATATCCGAGAGTCGTCGAAGTGGCAGCACAACAACGATGCGATGACGAAGGTGACCTTCTCGCTATGAGAAGAGTGGCAGGCACTCAAGGAGAGGTTGAAGGGTTGGCGTGAGAAATGGGAGACGTTGACAAAGTTGTGTGTGATCGAAGAGAAAGGGATGCCTCTTCTTTTATAGGGTTTTGGGAGTCCATAGATCTCGATGCATGGACAACACTAAATCAATGGATGAGATTGATTTGTGTTGAATCCAATGACCATGATTTTGTTGTTAAAAACACAACACTTAATTTAATTTAAATTAATATATATTGATAAATCAATATAATTAATTTCAAAATTAAATCATTTAATCTTGGAGATAAAGAACGAAGAGATTGCCTCATCCCTAAAAAAGGGGGATGGACACCAAGTCTCTTTGAAACAATGTGGTTGTACACCCTTTTGACTAGGCATGAGTCAATCTCATTCTAAGTCATGAGATTACATATCTCATGTAATTTCCAAGATTATCTCACAAGGATAATTCACAAACATCTTGGGAAGGTTTCAATCATGCCATTGGAATTATGCGAATCACATTCACAACCTAAAACAAAATGTAATTATATTTCAATTAATCATCCAATATGAATCCAATTCACATCACTAATTAATCAACAAATATAAATCACAATTAGTATCTCTTCTATATATCATAAATCACATTTATAATATATATGAATAATTGGATATGGTTATCTACATTATTCACATCCATAATAATTAAATCACATTTAATTATATTAGATTATCATCGTATGCATTTAAATAATATGGATTAAATTCACATTATTCATGATAATTAGATCACATTTAATTATCAATTTCTCAATGCTTAGATATAATTCAAAAATGGAATTATTCTTGAACCCTTTCAAGAATATTGCACTTTCTTCGCAGATACTTGGGGATAAGGATAGGGCGATTGTATGTTCCATGTATAGTGAATTGGATATTGAGATCACATCTCAAATCCATATCCCATTGAGCTCTCATAGATGCTTGATTTATTCAAGGCTGCATATCTAATCTTCTTATTGCATCTGAATCTCATTCAGATTAATATCCAACACTTGGACCAAGATCAGATTACTTCTCTATTGAGAAGAGTCACTAAAATCTAGATCCATTTCATCACTTCCTCGGAATGGAAGCATCTTGGTTATACAATCGTTTATGATCACATCACCCTCAGTTATTCCTTATACATGTACATCCTGCATACATGAGACCTATGATAATCCCGAAGATATAGATCAATTTTACATTGTCATCTTTAGGGTTTCATTATCAACTTTCTCATTCTTGGTCATTAGGAGTTAGTATCGATTATATGATTTCTAGAAGCATATATCATACCTTCAAATTCTTGTCATGCTTACAAAGCACGACGACCATGCAAGGAATTTGATCAGTCCCAATACCTCATGAGTGAGCTCATGTTTTTCGATTCACAAGTGAACATGTACGATCCTTTTGAGAGATCGTATTACTCGTATGCCCTCATATGCATACCAGCTCGTCAGTGTATAGACCTTGGTTAGGTCATCAACTGACTTGCTCGAATCACGGGGAAGGGTATATTTAGTCTCGCATGGCGATGGTCCTGTATTAGAGCTTCCCAACGAGCTCCATATACCTCTTATTGTATACCTCCTTAGTATATTCATATAGCTTCATGCTCAGGTCCATGGGAGTGGTGGTAGGCCTGCAATCTGCTATTCCTATCTCAGAGAGAAGATCTGTGATGTACTTCCTCTAGGTCATTGTAAGACATTGCTGGAATAACTAGTGAATGATCTGCAATTGATCTCACGAACATCTACTGATATATCAAGTCCAAGAGCTTCCAAGACCATACTTTTGGACTCTACTTAAGGACATATAGTTGAAATACCCCGAGAGCCACACGGAGCAGTCATGTGGTCTCATAAGACGGAACCGCAGTCGTTGAAGTGACCGACACGAAGCTTGATGAATAAATTTATTATAAACCCTACAAATAAATGTATACAGTGGTCAAGTATATGTAGGGTGTCGAATCAAAGGAACAGACAGGTGCAGTTATATTACTTATCTCTAATAATATGTTTTTGTGTATGTTTACATGTTAAGTACTTAGTGTTTTGTGAGTGATTGTCGCCTTGTCTACCCTTGTTAATTCAATCAAATTATCGATCAAATTAAAAGTTCAGTTCGTTGCAGTCATGTAATCGAGACATCTTCTAAAACCACTCAAATCTAATGGAATATCAATTTTAAGCGGCAGATTTATTTTACTTGGGCAAGCCCAAGGTCGAACTCGGGGAGGCAGCTGTCTCCTTAGGTAAATTTTTAGTTAATTTAGAGATCATATTTTTCCTAAGAATATTTTTGTTCTTTTTATAAATTTTTATGCAATAAAGGAAAAATAATGCAATTTCAAGCCATTTTTTCAAGATAATCCAAAAAGATGATCAATTGAAGTCCAAAAATTATGAAAAAAGACCACAATATGGAATGTAATGAAATTAAGTATCTACTTTTTTGGAATTTTTACACTCTATATGAATTTTATATGAATTAAAGATGAATACAGGGTAATTTTTGTAAGATGAATTTTAATAAATACCAAAACACATTATTTTTAGATATAAAAATTATCCTAGATGAATCTAAGTATGATGAATCCAGGAAACTTCATAAACCCAAAATTTATGTGAATTGGACCTACTAAAAATCAATGAAGCAAATCACTGTTTGATTTATTCAGGCCTTGTGATGCGTGTAAATGCAATGACTTTTGGGCACAGTGTAGAATACTTTATCCTAAGTTTAAGTGATTTTATGGTGATTTTTTTAGCAACAAGGAATTTAATATGAATTAAAAGGCACATACGGGCAAAATATAAAAAATTTCACCAATTTAATATTATTAAATTTCAGATGACTCAAAAAAATAAAACACATGTCACATGAGATAAAGGACAAGTTAGGCTACAACATGCATTTTTTAGAATGTAAAAAGAATGAAATATGGACACCTAAATATGCGTGCAAAGACAAGGGCCAAAATAAAATATCGAAAATAAAAGTTGCTACAATAAAACGTACCTATAATGCGGAGGGGGTGGTTGCAAAATTCCCACAAAGGCACGCTCCTCGCGTGACGCTGGTAGGGACAGAAATTTAATTTCCAAAAGTTGTAGGGGCCTTTGTGTAATTTACTCATCCGTCACGTGAGAATCACGTATGGGGCTAGGTTCAGACAGCGATCGAGGCTCAGGTGGCTCGGATCAACCTCGGGTCTGCTTCGGTTGCTCCGAGCCTAGGGTCGTGGAAGAGGCTCGGAGTCTCCACGTGGTGAATGTTGAGCCGTTAGATTGGGAGCGATCCAACGACTACAGGGGTAGAGAGACGTGGCTGACTATTGGCAATTGGATCGAGATGGATCCAACGGAGGCTGAAGCTCGAGGTAACTGGTACGTGGTGCGAAGGGGTCCATTAGATCTATCTCGATCCAACGATGGCGGGCTTGGGGCAACGTGTCGAGGAGAGAACCATCCGATCGAGAGGATCGGACGGTAGATGCGCTTCGTGTTCCTCTGATCCGCCGCCGGCGGACTTGGCGGGGCTCCGACGATGGGCTCCTTGCTCCGCCTCCTTCATCAGTGGTCGATGAAGCTCGCCGATAGCTCCTGAGATGCTCAGATTGGTTATGGAAGTGTCGGGAAGCTACCGGAGGTCCTAGAAGCAGCTGTGGAAGTCCATAGGCTGGAGATGTCAAAGCTCAAGTGACGCTCCGGCGACGTTCCCATTAGTGAAGATAGGGGTACCTGCAGGGTTATTCTTTGCCAAAAAGCAAGTGCATCGTGTTCGTGGGAGGCGTGCGAGTGTGGTGACGGCTGGAGGTGGTATTCCACCATGCCCGGAGGAGCTGTGATCGGAGTGAAGTGAGAGGTGCTGTCAGAGGAGATGGACTAGCTCGCGAAGATGGGAGCTCCAAGGTGGAGCTCAAGGGATGGTCGGGAGAGGATGGAAGCGATCGGAGCAGCGGAATAAAATCAGAGAAAAACGCGAAGAAAGGAGATGGAATTCGGAGAAGATGATGGAGGGGCCTACCTGGGATCAGGAGCTTCCTGGTCTTCGCTCAAAGTTCGATAGCGTCCCGAGCTCGTGCAGCCCCTCGGAGGAGCTGCGACACGGAGGAGTTTGCCATGGATCTCGCCGAAGAGGGAACATGTCGTCGCTCGCTTCTATGCCTAAATCATTGTTACTGATAGGTAGAGGGGAGCTCTAGGTTCTCTCTTGCAAGGGCGGATGATCTGAAAGTTGGCCAGAGGCGGGGAATTTATAGGGATAAGGTGGAGGTACAAGCGATGGAAGGAGAGGTTCGAGTGGGGTTTATGGAGCGAAGGAGAGGCGATCATGGTGGAAGCGGCCTCTGACGAAGATGAAGGGAGTGTGGGCTTCATCGTGGAGCGGTCAATGAGTGGAGATGGTGGATGTAGTGCCGGAGAAAATAGGCAAAGTGGGCGACGTGCTTGAGGAAGGCAGCCAGAGGAGGAAGACGTTGTCCTGGCCATTGGATCTCGTGATCCAGCGGTCAGGAGATGGGCGTGTGGGAACGAGTAGGATTAGATCCGGGGGTCAAGATTGAAGGACATAGCGACACGTGGAGAGCGGATGAGTGGCGCTGATGAGAGGTGGAGATGAGATCTGGCGTACGATCGGATGGTCAGGATTTAGATTGGGATGAATGGCACGGATGTAAGTGATCTAGCGGCACATGGTGAACCACGTGGCGCAAGGAGATGGAGGCGGAAATGAGAGGATGTGATGAGATCTTGGATGATCATCCAAGGGTTGGGGTTCAGGCGGGATTGAATGGCCAAGATCTGAAGGAAGGGGCAACCATCGGGTGGCTATGAGCGTGACGTGTGGCGCTAGGAGAGGGCGGTGCCGGAGAACGGTCCAGATTTGATCTGAGCCTTGATCGGACGGCTGCGAGGTGATGCGGTATGAAGGGCCCATATCTGAACATGGTGAGGACGATCTGACAACCCAGAGGCGAGGCGCGTGGCGGGCGGATGAGTGGGCTGCGTGGCGCAATCAGAGGGTGCCACGTGGCCCAATCTGGATGGCTGGAAAAGAAAGTGAGATAAGACGGAGAAGATGGCCGAAACTCAAAACATGAAAGTTGTAGATCTCGATGAGATCTACAAGTTTCATGTTGATCAAAAATGGAAATGAGGTCAAATAAAGTACTAAAATACAAGGATACGAATATACATACATATAGTGTACAATGGGGTCCCAAAATCCAAGTTTTGCATACGAGCTCTGATTTAAATGAAATTGGTCTCATTTTGAAGATCTTTGAATGTGTATTAATTTAAAAGTGAGTAAACCTAGATCAGATGTTGTATGAGATATATATGTGCATTTTAAGGTCTACGGTCTCTAACTGGGTTTGGGATTTTATTGGATAATTATTCAAGTTAGAAATCTTTGGTATTTTCCTTGTATTATTTGTCAATAATATATACAGTATGAAGTTGATTTTATTGGTTTTGGAGTAAGTATAAAATATATATAATTAGGTGAAATACAAGTGGATTGTGCTTCTTATTTAATGTAAATGTGAATGCTAAAATGCAGATATTACTTATGCATGCATAAATGCTAATTATGCAATATAAGTGGAAATATGCAGCTGATTACTCGAGAACAAGACTCTATTTTTAACTTTAAGAGTGATGAATCACATATTCATCTTTGGGTGTTTTAATTATTTAAATTTTTGATATTTTATATTATATTATTTTTTAAATTTTAATGTTATAAATTTTATTTCTTTTTATTTTTCTAATTTTTAGTTTATATATATATAACAAGTGTAAATATACAACTACATGTAATAATATGTACAAAATAGGGCATATACGTTATATATAAGAAATATATAAAAATCAGTAATAAAAAATAAACCAGACTTTTTATTTTTTAAAAGGATTTAAAATATATTTATAGTATTTATAATAAATAATAATAATGTGTACATAACTATATATATGTATATAAATACTATATAGGCTTATTATATATGGGTTAAATGGAGCTGCCCCCAATGGGGAGCTAACTTGGCTCCCCTGCCCCATTTCGCGCGGATTTTTTATTTTTATTTTTTGAAAATTTATTCCGTGGAATTTCATCATTATACCCCTATATTATATTATTAAGATTTCATGCAAAACAGAGACTCCTACGGCCTCCATCCAGACAGTCATTTTTTAACGGTAACAAAATTGCTAAAAATGACACCATCTGGATGGAGGTCGTAGGAGTCTCTGTTTTGCACGAAATTTTAATGACATAATATAGGGATATATTGATAAAAATCCACGGAAGAAATTTTCAAAAAAAATAAAAAATCCGGGAGAAATGGGGCAGGGGCAACCCCATTTTACCCATTATATATAGCATTATATAGTTAAAAATTATTAAAAAAATATTTTTGTGTTTTCTTCTACTTGTGTGAATTTTTTAGCGATTTTTGCTATTTTTTGTATTTTAATATTCAGAAAATCCCAAATCAAGGAATAAATAAATAGTCTGAATTGTGTTGAGTTTCTGAAAATAATTTTTAATATGTTGTAATAAATATATATGTAAAATATAAGACATAAGATCATTTTCTGGAGTTTTGAGATTTTTTCTAATTTTTTTAGGGTTAAAGAGGGTTTGTTATATTTTTCGATTTTTCTTTTGTATTTCTAAGTGATTTTCAAGCTAAACAGGGAATAAAATAGCTCCTTTTGATTTTTAATAAATAGAAATGTGAGAAAAATGTTAAATGAAATACGCGAATGAGCATACAATCATGCATTTTTATCTTGCTTAATTTTTTGGAGCACGAGAACTATTTTTATAAAATGAAAAATATAAATAACCATAAATAAGCTTGTAGGGCATTTATGCATTAATAATAAAAGGCGAGGAGTTGAAACTAAATCACAATACATAAATCAGAGGGTATGAAATTTTCCCAACTCACGTGGGGGCCACATTACCTAGCTGGCAAAGGATTTAGATGTAATTTACAATAAGTACAAGGGTTTAATTGCAATTTCTCCACAATTAAATATTTGCAGAACTATTAATCAAATAAAAAATGGAGGGGGTCTTCGCATTTTACCCTACTTAATGACCGCTCAGTGTACTGCTCTCTGAATGACACGTAGCGAATCCTACAGCTATGATGACACAATGTTTTGAATTTTTTGGATGGCCCAGACTAGACGTGAGACATGTTCTTGATCCAACGGTATTCAAGGGCCCGAGATGAACAACTTAAGAACACTAGCGGGTGGAGCTATGATCTTCATTCTCTTTTCTCTTCGACGTTGGATCTTCCTTCTGACGACTACTTTGGGTTTCGCAGATCGCTCCACACTTACAGGTGATTGTCAATGATGTCTAGATGGTCTCGATGACAATATGTGGCATGTGTTGTTCGAGAGAGACCTGGAGGTGCTCTAGGACCTCGACTCGACTCTAGATGGTTCTTTTAGCCCTATATCATGCACAAAAAGACTCGTCGGTTCGAGGCTCTATCCTCGATCAATTGTTGAAGCTACTATGCAGAGAAATGAGCAAGGAAACGAGGCTCCAGCAAAGGCCGGAAGTGTGAACCTCATTTCGCCAGGGTCCGTGTAGGACCTGGGTTGGGAAGGGGATAAACGATGGAGTAGTCGATGATGAGAGAGACGGTGGTGGATGTGTATCAGAAGACGGACGGAAACATGCGGATTTGGCCTGGAGCTTGAGTTCCAGGACAAATTAAGGATCTTGTAATTAATCTAATCTAAATTCTTAGACAAATATAAAGGTTGGAATTGAAACCTAAATCTAATTGTTACCTAAAATATATGGGAAAATGGCATTAATTTGACCCGGGGGTCAAAGAGGCAGAACCATTGAAGGTAGCTCCGGTAATGAATTGGATCATTCTTCGACGAGCTTCCTCCTCGTTGCAGAATGGCAAGAAAAGCTCCTTGTCACCGAGCTCCTCCTTACCGCACAATCTGAGGGGCTAAGACTCTCTTAGGAGTGATCAAACTCAAAAATAAAGAAGGTAGGGAAGTTTTATAGGTGGAGAAATGACGAGGTTCGAGGAGGTGTTACGTGCGGGAGAGGAAGGTAGGTGAAAGGCATGACGTCGACGTGGGTGGCGGAGATGGAGGGATCATAAAAGTGGAAGGATCAAGGGAATGGGGAGAAAAAGAGCCACATGTGACATCTGATAAGGGTCGATGAGGAAGGGCGGTTGACCTAGGTCAACTTTTGCTGCGATCTGGTTGGTCCACATGGACCAACCAGATAATTCTCGACCAAAAATACTTATAAAATGAACAAGGATCAATAAATGAATTAATTATTTTTAAAACACAAAAAAATTATAATTCCATATAGTATTTTATGCCTACTTTTATTTATTTTTACAAGGTCATTATATGTAAATATACTTGTATATCCTATACAGAAAAGGGAGGCTGCTGCGTGTAGCAGCCAAGCTGGCTGCTACATGTAGCATTCTCCCCCAAATTTTTTTATTTTTTTTGCGAAATTTCACCATGTATATTCATCTATATATCCCTCCTACATGTCATTCAAATTTCACGAGAAACAAAGACTCCTAAGCCCTCCATCTAGACCGGGTAATTTTTAACGATCTAAAATTTGTTGTAATCTACCCCTTCTAGATGGACGGCTTAGGAGTCTTTGTTTCTCGCGAAATTTGAATGACATGTAGGAGGGATATATAGATGAATATACATGGTGAAATTTCGCAAAAAAAATAAAAAAATTTGGGGGAGAATGCTACATGTAGTAGCCAGCTTGGCTGCTACACGCAGCAACCTCCCGGTTCTCTATCCTATATATTTTTATTTATATTTTGTATTTTATATTATATACATGTATTTTATATTTTTAAAATTTATTTAATTACATATTTATGTATCTATTTTGCATTTTTTTAATTTATTTACATAATTATTTATGTACACAATTCTTATAGGTATATTATAATATATTTCATATATGTATTAATGTACTTGATTTAATTTATTTAAATTTGTTGGTTTTATTCCATTCTAGTTATGTGCGTATGCTTTAAATAATATACAATTTTATACAAATAAAAGGAAATGAAAATATCAAGAATAAATACATTGAATATAATATACAAGTATACTGCAAAACCTAACTTTTGCATTTTAATTCCAATTTGAATGAAACCACCTTCATTAAATAGCTGCACAATGCATTATTTTACATTGCGCATTATTATACAATGAAATCAATTTTGTATTTTTATTTATATTTTTGTGTACAATATTCATATAGAGCATTTTATTAATTGAGGTATAAAAATAATAAAATAAAATAGGTCCCAAAATCCAATAATCGGGCCCTTAGGTTTTCGGGGCATTGGATTCTCACCAATGTTTGTCTTACTCAAGCCGACATTCTCCTAGCTATTCCAATTCGTCCACACCTGCTTGCGTGGGCGCTTCCCTCTAACGAGGAAGGCAACCCTCATATATAGTGGAAACTTTTTGACATCCCACAGCTTTTATACTCACCGGGGGGAAGATCTTAGTCCCTTATTTCTTTGTGACTTATACGATGCAAGAAAGCTCGATCAGTGAGATATTACACACTCTTTGGGTAGATGCTTCTAGGAAAACTTCCTCACGTGGCTCTAAAGAAGACCATGGTTCTACTTTCCTAAAACAATTGACAATCTCCCTTTGCACCTCGTTCCGACTATCTTAGGCACTCGTACCATCCCAACATCACTATAGGGCAGACCTAGTGGCTGCAGTTCTTCTAAGTATTGCAAGATCGATCGAGGGCTAATTTCTTCTGAGGGAATATTTGTTCATAGGTCAATTCTCCGAATGATTCCAGTCAAAAATAATTGGATTTTTGTGTATTTTCTGTACAATTTATCTGCCCTATCTCCGCATACTTTATTCTTTATTGGTCAAGGGTCGCTCTTTGTCTTTTACACTTCATTCCTTTTTTTCTCTCCTTTATTCTTTTATTTTGAAATTAAATACGGTAATTATACAATATATTCTCTGAACTATTACTGTTTATTTTCACAAATTAATGTCATATATATGCATTTTGCTAAGGATTGAAGGCCAAAATGAAAGAATATAGGTGTTGAAATGAGGATTCATTAATTTTTGACTTTTAAACTTCTCTTATTAAAGTCAAAGTTTGGGCTCAGTTAAGATCTTTAGATTCTTGATTTGTTCGGAACCACATTAAGGTAGGAAGTGTGATACAACAACCTTTAGGTTCCATAATCCCATTATTCAGTTCTCTTCACAGTCTGGACAAAACCATCCTCTCAGTCACATACTCTCGCAACTTTGAAATGATAGAACCATGTGTGTGAGTTTTCAGCTCTTCCCTGACGAAGGGCGTCGAGCTATTTTTCCATGCCCCAGGCATGCTCGTCACCGCAGTAGAGTTTCACCGCCAAGTTCGGGATGGATTGATGTGGTTCCTCTACGCCTAAGATGCTAGAATCTCGAACCATGAATGAAGAAAGGCATGAGAGAAATATTGACTAAGGCCCCAATTCTTGACTGGAAGGGGTACCAAAGGCCTCTGCCCTCCCTCTTTATCAAGGGTTGTTCAATACGGCTTTTTTTGTTTTGAATATTTTAAGTCAAAGTCAAACTTTGAGGAATTAGGGACTGTTGAACTATCAAGGACTTTACTCCTCTGGTAGCTCATCCTCGTGGAGACATATATTTCCTTCTAAGATCATGTGTTGTCAGTCTTTTCTACCAAAAAGGGGATGAAGTTAGAAGAATGGGAAAATAAGTGGGAAGATACAAGTGTAGTCTTTATTCCTTTGTGAAGCTCGGTCAGTGTAATCAAGTCTTCACCAAGAAGCATGCTTTTTTCTGAAAGCTCAATATATGTGGAGTTTTTAGTATAGGATTCTTTGGATATTTTCTTTGATGTTGCATTGCACTGCATTATTGTATGTGTCCCAATAGATATAAAGTCTTTCGGCCTACCCATGTTTTGGAGCATGGAAAAAGTTACGTCAGCAGATCATTCCTCATCTGAAGCATTGTTTCAATCTAGCTTCCAGTCGTTAGAATCATTGTTGCCAAAAGAAATAGGTTGGAATACTAGTTTCAGTAATCCCCAAGAATGGTTCTTGAGCCACCCTTGACGAAGTGGCCTAGCATAGTGCTGATTTAGATTCAAAACTTTTCGACAATCCATCTGAGTTGAGCTAAGTGTGCGAGGTTTCAAGTCAAACCACTGTCTCAAGAGTCTTACGGATGATTTGAAGGATTCTAGTTAGACACATTGAATCGACTCATGAACATGGTCTCATGGAACTTAAAGAATTAAGTCAAGGCTACTGAAGTATCCCTAATTCCAGTCCTTTATAGGTTCCTCTGAAAGTAAGTGTATTAAGGTCTATACCAAGCTCCAATCTTTATTTTGGCTTGTTTAATTGTCTTGATCATTCCCAAAAATGCAGATGCTATGCACAATGCAATAAATTTTTCTTAAAGCAATTGTCTGTTTTTGATCTTTTTATGAATTTTTGAAGAAGTTTTGCAAATTTTTATGTGTTTTTAGTTTTGCAAATTTTTAGTGATTTTTGAAAAATAAACGAGTCGGTGAAATAATTGTGCAGATATTTACATGGGAGTGCTTCTTTATTTACAAGAATTAGGTTGTTGAATTTATGCAAGGAATTTACAAGTTAGTGGTTATTTACAGTTTTTTTTCACCGTGTTTGTAATGATTTTTACTTGTTTCAATTATGTATACGATTTTATCAAAATTTTGAAATTTTTTTTGAAAATAATTTGACAAAATAATTTTTGCAAATGTTTATAAAATTTAAAAATTATTTTGCAAAGATTTTCAAACAAGATGTATACATTTTGCTCAAACAAATAGAACATTTTTTACGAACAAACCATTTTTACAAAGGTTCAAAATGTTTTACAAAATATTTTCTAAACAATCTTCAAAATATTTCTCAAGATGTTTCAATCATTTTCAAGTATTTTGCAAAATATTTCAAACCGGCTTATTAGCTATAACTACTAATAATCTGATGTGTGTATACTTTTATTAATAATATTATTATTGAAAATACGAAAGTACGGGTTATGCCTAAAGTATATACAATGTATATATACTACCCCCTATACTTAGCTTTAGTTATGTCATCATAGGTCAGAGAGAAAAGAAGAAGACATAACTCGTGCTAACTATAAGCAAGTTTATACTACGACGACTCAAGAATGAATAATGATAAGTCGACCGCCCCTCCTATACTTAGGATTAATTAATCCTAAATATAACAGACTATGTACAAATCATAGAGGGTCGAGGGTGGGAATAAACAAATCATAGGCTCTGCATGTCTCCCCATATACTTAGTATTAAATATCCCAAAGTATTGACATAATATCAGGAGCTTAGGAGACAGTTGAGGGATCAAAGAATGAACACTCATATGCATTCACCCTCCCATACTTAGGATGAAGCATATCTTAAACAATGATGAATTGGACGAGTGGAATTATCACATGAAGGAAAATGAGATTTGAAAAGAACAAAAGAAGAAAAGACTAACAACAACAACAACAAAGCCTTTTCCTACAATTAAGTAGGGTCGGCTACATTGATTCTTCGCCTCCATTCAGATCTATCTTGGGCTAATCATGGGCTTACATCCACAAAACTAAGATCCCTTCGTATGGTCTCCTTCCAACACTTCTTGGGTTGTCCTCGCCCTCTCTTAGCCGGCTCAACATCCCAACACTCGCATCTCCTAACTGGTGCATCAGCTGATCTTCTTTGCAAATGTCCAAACTATCTTAAGCGGTTTTCTCGCATCTTATCCTCTATCGGAGCTACGTCAACTTTCTTTCTGATATCATCATTCCGAATCCGATCTTTACGTGTGTGTCCACACATCCATCTTAGCATTTTCATTTCTGCTACATTCATTCTCTGCACATGTCTATGGTTCACAGGCCAACATTCAGATCCATAAAGCATAGCAGGTCTCACGGCTGCTTTGTAAAACTTTCCTTTAATCTTTAAAGGAATTTTCTTATCACAAAGAACAACAGAGGCTCCTCTCCACTTTAGCCAGCCTGCATTTATTCTATTTGTAACATCTCCATCAATTTCCTCATCATGTTGCAGAATAGATGATCCCAAATATCTAAAGGAATCTCTCTTCTGAATGTTATCGTCACCAATCTTCACCTCGATTCCTTCACCATTGCTTCCATCAAAGGTGCACTCCATATATTCCGTCTTAGCCCTACTTATACGAAATCCTTTAGTCTCCAACTCATGTCTCCAGACCTCAAGCTTCTCATTTACTCCATCTCTAGTCTCGTCAATTAACACAATATCATCAGCAAATAACATATACCAAGGTAACTCATCCTGAATGTGATAGGTCAACTCCATAATCAAAGCAAAAAGAAATGGACTCAAAGCAGGTTATTGATGTAAACCAATGTTGATGTCAAAATATCCAGTCGTCCCAGACGGGTCCTTACACTAAAGCCCTATCATACATGTCCTTTATGAGGTTAATGTATAGGACAGGTATTTGTCTCTTCTCCAACACTCTTCACAATATCTCTCGTGGGACAGAATCATAAGCCTTCTCCAAATCAATAAAGATCATGTGGAGGTTCTTCCTTTTAGCTCTATAAATCTCCATTGTTCTCCTCAGCAAATGGATGGCTTCAGTCGTTGTTCTTCTTTTGCTTTTCTTCTTTCAACATGGATTTAAGCAAAAGAAGAAAAGACTAATCAAAAAATATTTTTCCAAAACTCATCTAACTTTGTTGATGTTGTGGCTTTGAGTTCATCTTGTTAGACCACCTGTATTGAACCAACAACGGACATGAATGTATCATTCTCTAAGTATGACTTCAACAATTGTCCGTTGATTACAAAAGTTTATGCGTTAGCTGATTATATCTATCCATTATCATGCACAGGTTTCACTACAAACGATCATATGCAATTGCTTTTCAACTTCCCTGGTAACTTTGCATCGAACAACCAAACCTTCTAACCGAGCTCGAAAGTCTTTCTGCAGATATTCTTACCATGCCACTTTTTTACTTTCTCCTTGTACATCAGGTTGTTGCCATATGCATTGTCGTTGAATTCAAGTAGTTAATTCAGATCAAGCTTTATGTTCTTACCAGCCTTTTTGGAATCCGAACTAGACATTAATTGATCATAGGGATTTGTGAATTAATTCCGCGGGCAAATGGCATGGCTTGCCATAGAAAAGGCAGTAGGGAGACATTCCCAAAGGTGACTTGTACGCAGTTCAATAGGTTCAAAGAACCAAGTTTAGCAGTTGTGATCAGTTCTTCCTGTCGGGATGTACAAGCCTCAGAAGAATAGTCTTGATATCCCTGTTTAAACATTTGGCTAGGTCATTAGATTGTGGGTGGTATGGAGACGCTACTCGATATTTAATACAATATTCCTCAGCTTCTTCACTTCTCTATTGATAAAATGGCTATCACCATCGGATATCAGAATTTTAGGAATCTCGAACCTTGCAGTGATGTTCTCTTTCAGGAATAGACAGATAGTGCGACTGTCGGCAACTGAGGTTGGGATAACCTCCACCCAACGACTAACATAATCGACAACGGGAAGAATATACTCAAATCCCTGACTGTTGGGAAATGGGCCCTTGAAGTCAATGGCCCACGCATCAAATATGTATGATATCTGAATATATATCAAGGGTATTGCATCGCTCAATAAAATCGTTCCACCAATTTTTTAACAGTCAGTGCAACGTTTCACATAATCTTCTGCATCTTTGAAAAGAGTCGACCATCAGAGGATACATTGGAGTACTTCCGTTGTCGTTCTTTTATCAGAGTGGCGTCCTCCTAATTCTCGATTGTGACAATGTTGGAGGATACTGTGAAGTTCCTCCTAAGTAATGCACCTTCTCCAGATGCAATCTTCCCCCTCTCAAAACAAATAAGGATCCTCCCACTGGTAGAAATAAATGTTTGACAAGAATTTGTCAACTTTCAGCTTGAGCCAATCTTGGAGTTCTCTTGGAAACAAGATAATTCACAATATCGACGAACCAGAGGACCAAGGTGACTAACAGAATAACCTCGTCTAAGAAGGTTTGTGTAATAGGTATCATGCTCTTCTTAGGAGTTTCTGACTTTGGTAGTCTTGAAAATTGATTTGTCATCACATTTTGTATTCCAGGTGTATCTCTGATTTCTTGATCGAATTCCTAGAGTAGAAGGATCCATCTGATGAGTCTCAATTTGGCATCCTTCTTGCTTTGCAAGTACTTGATGGAAGAATGGTATGTATGCACAATGACTTTGGATCCCAGCAAATTTGATTTGAATTTTTTCAGGGCAATAACGACTTCCAGCAGCTCTTTTTCAGTGACGGTATAGTTTTTCTATGCTTCGTCTAATATCCTGCTAATGTAGTGAATGGCAAATGGTAAACTCTCTCTCTTCTGTCCCAAAACCACACTAATGGCATAATATGATGCATCTATCATGCTCTCAAATGGCAGAGACCAATCTGGCGACTGTAGGGTAGGGCCTTAGTGATCAAATCTTTTAACTGATTAAAGGCTTGAAGAACTTTGTAATCCACAATGAAATTTGTCTCCTTGCCTAGAAGCTCAGTCAGTGGTTGGGTAATTTTGCTGAAGTCTTTTATGAATCTTCAATAGAATCCCACTTGCCCAAGGAATGACCGAACTTGCTTCAAATTTGTAGGTGGCTCGAGCTTGCAAATGACGTCCACCTTTGCAGGATCAACCTCCAGGTCACGTTTTGAGGTGACATGGCCTAACACGATTCCTTTAGTCACCATGAGGTGACTCTTTTCCCATGAGAGTACAAGGTTTACTTCGCATAATCTCTTCAAAACGCAGTCTTAATATGTAAGGCAATGATCAAAACTATCTCCGTAGATTGAGAAGTCTTCCATGAAAACCTCGAGAAAATTACCAATCATATCTGTAAATACGACCAACATAAACCTCTGGAATGTCGTTGGAACGTTGCTCAATCCAAAAGGCATTCTGCGAAAGGCATATATCCCAAACGAACAGGTAAGGTCGGTATTGTCTTGACTTTTATGAGCAATGGCAACTTGATTATAACTAGAGTATCCGTCCAAGAAACAGAAATATTCCTTCGCGGCCAGTCTTTCAACTATCTGATCGATGAAGGGGAGCGAAAAATGATCTTTCTTGGTTACTAAATTCAAGCATCTATAATCCATGCAAACGCACCACGATGTTGGAACTCTGGTTGGAATCTCCTTTCCTTTGTCATTCTTCACAATAGGGGCACTACATGAAAGGGGCTTACTCATTTTGAGTCGGAGATGGGATATATGAATCTCGCATCACACCATTTAGTGACATGATAACCTTTTGCAGATTATGGTTCAATATGCATTGAAATTCTCAGGAGTGCTTGTTGTCTTCTTTGAGATAGATGTAATGCGAACACATCGAAGGATTAATTACATGGAGGTATGAAATTTTCTAACCTATAGCGTTGTGGTTTCTTTCTAGAATCTCGAGCAGACGAAATTCTTAATCCTTGGTCAGTTTTGAATTTTTGATGACCGAGAACATGTCCTGTTCACCTGTAAGGAATCTTGGTCCTTGGTCAATTTTGAATTTTTGATGACCGAGAACATGTTCTGTTCACCTGTAAGGAAGGCATATTTCATGTTTACCTGTAACGGGTTTGGCTCAGGTGGGGTCTAACTCAATTCAGTGGCAACTTCAACAACTGTGCAGGGTAGTGGTGTTGGATCCATCAAATGTATAGTGTCCATCATTAGCAATTCTAACTATGAGTTATATGTTGTACAGAAATTTTCAACGATATCATTTTGTTCACAAAAGTTTTCAATAATCTCCTCTTGGTATGCTAAGGACAGGTGGTCAACCATGAATTCATTAAACAAATCAACAAAGATATCGTTTTCAAAGACATGTGGGAACTTGATTGTGTTGTCAACTACTTCCTCCATGGAGAGGAATTCGTGGGTCTCGATCATCTATAAACAGATATGTATCTCTGATTTCTGCCAGAAAGTCACAGTCCTCTATCTCTGTTGTGTAGACTCACTCTTATCTAATGCAAAATATGTCGGCTTGGGCACTTGGATTGTCTCGATGGACACCTTATCGTTGCGGGAATGAAAGGTGATCTGTTTGGTGTCGTAGTCCGCTACTACTTCGGTTGTTCAAAGAACGACCATCCAATGATGATCGGATATGAAGTAGAGGAGTTGAGGTGTCCATGTCAAGCACAATAAAGTGCACATGGAATTGCATCCCTTGAATCGTGACGTTGAAACCCTCCAGAATGCCCTGGATTGCTTGATTAATGTGTCTACGAATGACAGAATCATTCCTGTAGAGTTGAGTGGTCCCAACCCAAATTCTTTAAGCATTGAAGTAGGCATCAGATTGATGGATTATTCGCTATCAAGAAGCAACCAACCCAAATTCTTTAAGCATTGAAGTAGGCATCAGATTGATGGATTATTCGCTATCAAGAAGCATCCTGTCAAACTCTTGGTCGAACATCTGACATATGATGAGACGGGCTCTTATGTCTTTATTTTTGCTTGGAAGATTGTTGATCGCATTTATAGTGGCCACGGTTAGGATGTGCTTCGCATTTCTATCACGAGCTCTTTACAGTTGTCACTTTGAGGTACATGCTTCCTTCAATCCTTTCTTAATATTCGACATGTATTTATGGTCTTGAGCAGATGCATTTCAACAACAAGATTTTTAATTATTTCCACCAAAATAGGGTCAGACAAGGAGGCCAGCGCCCGCATGAGCCCGGCAAAGCTCGCCGGGGACCAGTTCTTCCAGCATCCTCCAGAGTCGTCGGATTAGCCCTCAGCTCCAGATGCCATCCTAACCGTTGGTTCCTGGAGCGCCCGTGGACGTCAGATCTGAGGCGACAGATCCGGACCGTTAGATCCACACGTGTCCTGGCCTGGACCGTTGGATCGACCAGAGCAGCATCTGCGTTGATTTTATCGTTGCATCAGGAAATGAGACTTGCACATAATCAAAATCAAAATCATTGTTCTTATTTACACCAAACTAATGTCCACATGTTGCTGTACAACTGGATGACAAAAGGGAATGCAATCATCCATGCGAGGTGGGCATCCAAAAATGCAAGCTGGGCTCCATCAGCTGGCACTAGAACGACTCTTGGTGTGGTCCTCTCCATGGCTGGTGTGGTGTCGCTTCGGCTGCTGTTGTCTTTTTGGTATTTTTGGTTTTGCTTATTTTTCTGAATTTTTGTTTATGGTGCTTCTTTTCCGTCTTATTCTTCCTCACATGCCTGGCTGTTGGATCAGCTGATGCAGAAGATGATAATCGTCGGCAGAAATTATATTTTTCCCTTTGCCGTGGAGAATGCTGTAAAGTCCTACCTCTCCTAAGGGTGACAACATTAGGTAGAAATGTATCAAGAACATCTAACTCTGATGGATTAGATGGAACATCAAAAACTACCTAATCTCTCTTCCTAAATTATTGAGGTTTACCTCAACCTCTACCGGAATGGATGTTTTGGCGGCAATGAGGTCATCTAGCTTTTTGGCTCATTTCTGATATGTTATTCACCAGTTGAGCCAAGTAGTCAAGGGCATGGTTCACAGGAGCAACCTCAGATGGTTCAACGTGCTGGTCATGTTAAGACAGGGAGTGGTATGGAGGTTGCTGGTAGGAGTACTGAGAAGCATGCTGAGGAGAAGGCTGGTACTGAGGAGGATACTGTTGATGATATGGAGCAACCACGTATGGCTGGTACTGCTGGTGTCGGCGGTACAACATTTGATGGTAGGAATTCGATGTCCAATTGTTGTGGTATGGTGGAGACAGTCGATGTTGAGGCTGTTGGTTTTGAATAAATCTCCCTCCTTGATGTTGAGGGAATGGACGAAAAGTTGAAGACTGGCCCTGCTGATGTCTGCCTAAAAGTGCCAATTGTGCATCGTTGGACCATAACCATTCACCTCCTGAATAACGGACGGAGGTAGAGAACATGGATCTGGAAGAATCTGAAGTTTTGATTGGTAGACAACTAACTGTTGCAATGACTGTTGCGGCGATGTTGGCTTGGGAGCTTGCACGTAGTACACGTGCTGGATCGTCGGTTGCCCTAGAATGTGATGAGGAGTTTGAGGCGACGAAGACTCCTTTGTCTTAATAAGATCTATGGAAGATGTTGATAACGACTGGCATGAGTTAATCATGTTCACCAGCAACTCCAACTGCTTGCTGATTTGATCTAGTTTGTCCAGATTTAGAGTCCTATGTTTGATCACAGCTAATTTTTCAAGATCATGTGCATATGATGTCCATTTTGGACAGGTGGTTCCCAATTATGCTCAGGTTGGAGCTCTCATCCATGTCGGATTCATTTGATGCCGCCGTCATATGAACATGCTTTTGTTGGATCTGTGGTTGTCGTTGATAAGTGTGAGACGACAGTAAGGTGGCCTCTCATTCGATCATTTCCTCGAAGATCTGCCAAACGACATCATCTTTGTTGAAGTGTGACCTGCCACAAGCGACATCTACGAGCCTTTGGCTCCTAAGAATGAGTCCCCCAAAAAAGTATTTGATCAAGCTGGTTCGAGGAATATCATGGTAGGGATACTTCTCCTACAAATCTCTAAAACACTCTCAAGCTTCATGGATGGATTTGTGTATGGTTTGGGAGAAATTGGCTATTCCGACTCGCATATGATTAAGCCGACCGAGAGTGTAGAATTTATGTAGGAATGTTGACTTTAGCTCCTCTCAAGTCATGACGGCCTTTCCCAGATGATTGATCCAATAGAGCACCTCATCTTGAAGGTTGAATGAAATACAATCATCTTAGAGTACACGTAATGGTTGTCAGGGTAGTAAATTATACCATAGATGCGAGCAAACTCTTGTAGATAGATATAAGATTCTTCATTAGTGTTCCATTGGAATGTGAGAAGAAGAGCTAAGAGTTGAGGCTTCAGCTCAAAATGTGCATGGGCAAGTGGAATCTGGATCCACTCAGTCATCTTGCATGTGACTGGGTTGTACTTCTCCTTGAGAGTATGCTTAGGCCTCTCTCCTCTTGGCTCATCCGCGGGCCCTCCACAAGGTCCATCTCTCAATTCTCCATCTTCTCCTCCTCTCGGGTTCTCTCGTCTTCTTGTTCGATCTTTAAGAATGTCTCGGAAGGCGACCTGGGTCAATGTTTGGTCGGTGTGATGCCATTGGATTGCTTGAATAGATGCAAGGAACTGAGCATTCATTGCATTCTGATCCGGCTGGCCCAGTTCTTGCTGCAATGGGTGCTGAGGTCCCTTCCTTCTTCCTGTGGGAGCCATCTCTGAATCAAAATATGAAAGTATCTCAGACTCCAGATCGGGTTCTTGGTCTGCAAGTGGAATAATGTTGCGAACAGTCTAGATAGAAGCACCGGATGTAGAAAAGT
Source organism: Ottelia alismoides (assembly GCA_037367405.1). NCBI lineage: Eukaryota > Viridiplantae > Streptophyta > Magnoliopsida > Alismatales > Hydrocharitaceae > Ottelia > Ottelia alismoides. Next base: position 76,028 of record JAZKJV010009754.1, on the reverse strand, counting down.
GTTTTGTATTAAGGTCAACACATAACTTCTTTAATGATGGAAAAGTATAAGGAGTGAAATCTATTTCCATCTGAAATGGGCAGAGTTCAAGACAAGAGTAATCTCATATTATTAAAGGAGGGGAATCTGGGGAGTGGTTCGCTAAGTCCAAACCAGGTTCTCGAAAATCATCCTGAATTGTTGGAGATGTCGGCTGCATGGAATTGATATGGGTATCGACGGGGTCCCGACCAAGACATCTATGGGTCTCCATCTCAAAGGTCAAGATGGAGATTGATGAAAGATGAAGTATACGATGATGAACAGGAAATAAAAGAAGTACAAAATAGTAGAATGGCTCAAAGTGAGCAAGGGTCAAAAGAGAATAATACAGATAAAATGAAAAAGACACAAATGCAAGGGCCTGGATCTTTGAACTTAATATAAATTAAAACAAACACCAAGCAAGTTGTGGGTTCACCAACTCAACACAAATGAAGTTGTAAAGGTTTGGCTATTTTTATCTTTTCATTTTTTTTGTTTTGCAGGTAAATCTTTTCACAAGTCCTTAAAGGGATGACCCTACAGGAGAGTTAGTATTACCAGAAAAGGATTATGTACTTTCCACTTCCTTTATAACCTATGATCTGCGCTCTTAAAGGTCCTTGATCTCGTGCTTGTACTCAGCCAAAAAATAGAGAGAAGAAGCTAATAGGAAAAATCAATACTTTACTCACTAGTGAGGTACTCGGATGCAAGATGATGAGACAGACACATCCGGGTGTGGTCTATGCTCAATACTTCAGACCAAGTCGGATGCTCCACACAAGGCGGGAACACTGTCATCGACAAGGTCCTACTCAGTTACTTATGATAGAAGCCTCAATCTTTCGTCGTCCTGCATAATAATCAAGGCTACTACAGATCGGCATTTAGGCTCTATTCCTTGGGAGTCATGCCTCACTCTGTATGAATGGTACATTAAAGCAACGAGGGTTATATTAAACCAAAACAATGATATCCATTAAGAATTTTAATTAAAGTCTGAGCGTTAGTACATTTGTTTTAGTTTTTGAGTTTTCATTTTTCTATTATTTTTAAATAAAATACGTCTAACATTTTTTTGTGTATTTTCCTTTTGATCATAGGTTAGCAAAAATAGTGGTAGATAGTGGAGAAGTCGTGTAAGTGGATAGCATTTATGATAGAAGCCTCAATATTTCGTCGTCCTGCATAATAATCAAGGCTGCTACAGATCAACATTTGGGCTCTATTCCTTGGGAGTCATGCCTCACTCTGTATGAATGGTACATGAAAGCAATAAGGGTTATATTAAACCAAAACAATTATATCCATTAAGAATTTTAATTAAAGTCAGAGCGTTAGTACATTTGTTTTAGTTTTTGAGTTTTCATTTTTTTATTATTTTTCAATAAAATACGCCTAACATTCTTTTGTGTATTTTCCTTTTGATCATAGGTTAGCAAAAATAGTGGGAGATAGTGGAGAAGCCGTGTAAGTGGATACTAGGGTGGAAATCTCACCCTTGTATCAAATGATGCATGCAAAGTAAGATGACTTGCAGTGCTTGACAACTCTCTCCATGCGGGATGCAAGACATAAATTTAAATGTTTACACTACATGCATGATATGCAAAAGCGTGAAATCATCCTAAACATGAATTGTGATTTAGATGTGAAGAACCAGATGTTGAATACCTAGAAGTGAAACTCAAAAATCATGTCTTGGAGACTCCTCGGTGTGTGCCACAATAGATCTTGCTAGCATCGTATGGAGCCGATCATAATGCTTGGTTTCAAATCCAAGTAAACAACAATTTTAAATTTGATGAGATCTAAGCGTAGAGAACTATAAGCACATGATTCTAATTAAGTTGTGGACCTATTTATCGAGTCAAGCAATCCTAAATCTAGGGGCTCAATCACAGAAAACAAAGAAAATAAAGTTGAAAATTCAAAATGCGAGAGACAAAAAAAATAAAGGCGATGAAAACACAAAAAATTCGACGAGGCCCACAACTGAACATATGCCCAAGCAGTCAACCTCGTGAAGTGTCCAAAAGTTCTGAATTATTACAAATTAATTTACAAAAAAAATAAAAACTCTACCTAACAAAAAAGAAAATAAAAAGCGATGCTATCTGCTCTTCTATGCCTCTATCTCTCTTTCATGCTCTCTCCAATTGATTTATGCAGAAAAGGTCAATCTCCTTGTGGTTCGGGTGCATCAACCTCCTAAGAAGTGATCGTCTCCACGCGGTCCCTCGCAGGAAATGCAACAGGAGGAAAATGGTCAGAAGCAGATAATCAATTATGTGTATATAAAAGAGAAATAAAAGACAAATAATGTACAGATATATATAAAACAATGCTATACTACGCGTTGCTCCCCAGCAATGACGTCATTTAAAATACCCAGGGAGCTATGTGGAGCGGTCATGTGGTGTCACAAGGCGGGACCATGTTCGCTGAAGTGACTAATGCGAAGCTCAATGAACAAGTTCAATAATCAATGCACAATGGAATAAATCAATGCAAAATAAGTGTGGAGTCAAAATTTATTATAAACCAGACAAATAAATGAGTATAGTAGTCAAGTACGTGTAGGGTGTCGAACAGAAGGAACAGACATGTATAGCTATATTATTTATCTCTAAATAATATGTATTTTTATATAATTACCTGCTATGTACTTAGTGTTTTTGTGGGTTTTATTTTTTTTATTTTTTTATATTATACTATTTTTGCTAATTTTAATGTTATAATATTTTATTTCTTTTTATATTTTTCTAATTTTTAATTTCTTTTTATTATATTACCTGTATAAGGTATTCTATATATAAATATAGCTTTACAACAACAACAAAGCCTTTTCCCACTTATATTTTATAGCATTTATAATAATGAATAATAATAATCTGTATATAACTCTATATATGTATATAGATATTGTATAAGGTATTTTATATATAAATATAGCTTTATAACGACAACAAAGCCTTTTCCCACTTTAAGTAGGGTTAGCTTTATATAGTCAAAAAGTATAAAATAAAAGATTTTTTATGTTTCTTCTATTTTTTGAATTTCAGGAGATTTTTGCTAATGTTTTTATATTTTTAAAATCCAAAATATCCCAAATCAACAAATAAATAAAGAGGTCGAATAGTGTTGAGATTTAAAATAAGTCTAAAATTCCACAAAATTATTTTCAACATCTAGTAATAAGTATATATAAAATTACACGATAGAAAACTAGTTATTTGGAATTTTTGAGAATTTTTTCTGATATTTTAGGGTAAGAGGGTTTGCTATTTTTTGGGTTTCCTTTTGTATTTTTAGTGATTTTTCGTTTGGAGTGATAAAATAGAGTAATTAAAACAATCTAATTTTTTAGATTTTTTAAAGAGTTTTATATATTTTTTTATTTTTAAGCTAAATAGGGAGTAAAATGGATCCTTTTGATTTCTAATAAATAGAAAATGCGAGAAAATGCTAAATGAAATACATAGCCACATACAATCATACATTTTCATTTATTTTTGCATAATTTTTGGAGCACGGAAACTATTTATAGAAAATAGAAAATCATAAATAAACATAAATTTGCCGGCTGGGGTATTTATGCCTTAATAATAAAAGGCAGGAAGTTTCTTGCAGAATACCCAAAATTTTAAACTTTAAATACCAAATTTTAAATTAAATCAGATTTAGAAACATAACTTGGAAAAGGTATACACGAAATTTACCTAGCTCATGTGGGCAGGCATGCTCATGTGGGGGGGGGGGCACGTGACTTGAGATGGTAGAGGATCTGGATGTAATTTGCAATACGTATAGGGGTTTAGTTGCGATTTTCCCACAAACTTTAACATAATTAAATATTTGTAGGACTGTTAATTAAATAAAAAATGCATATGGGGCTTTGAAATTTGCTGTACTTAACGACCCTCCATCGTGTCGCTCTCTGGATGACACGTGGCAAATCCTGCGGCTGTGGTGACGCAACGATTCGAATTGATTGGATGGCCCAGATTAGATCTAGGTCATGTTATTGATCCAACTGTGTTCAAGGGCCCTGGATGAACCTAATAAGGACACCAACGGGCGTAGCTTTGATCTTTTTTCTCTCCTTGCACTGGTGTTAGATCTTCCTTCTGAAGACTATGGGTTCCAGGGCTTGCTCCGCGGTTGCAGGTGATGGTCGATGATGTCTGGATGGTCCCTATGAGGATTTGGGCACGTGTTATTCAAGAGTGACCTAGAGGTTCTCCAAGTGTTCGACTCGGCTCCAGATGGGTCTTCAAGCCCTATATCCTGCACAAAAATCCAGCTCGAGGGATCTCTCCTCTACGTAGAAGCTGTTATATCGAGAAATGTGCAGGGCGGAAAGGCTCTAGCGAAGGCCAGAAGCGTGAACCTCGATTCACCAGGTCTGTTCAGTACTTGGGTTAGGAAGGGGGCACACGATGGAGAAGTCGACGAAGAGTGAAATGATGGTTGATACAGGTTTGACGACAGATGAAAACAAGAGAATTTGGCCTGGAGCTCAAAAATTAGGGATGTTAAAATTAACCTAATCTAAATACTTAAAGACAAAATTAAAGGGAAAAATTGAAACCTATATCTAATGTTTACCTAAAATATAAGGGAAAAGGGCCTCGATTTGACCTCGGGGTCAAAGAAGCAAAACCACCGGAGGCAGCTCCGATGATGAACTGGATCAAGCTCCAACGAGCTTCCTCCTCACTACAGAAGGGCAGGAAAAGCTCCTAGTCATCGGTGTCCTTCTCTTCACACAATTCGAGGGGCTAACACACTCTTAGGAGTGATCAAACTCAAAAATGAAGAAGGTGGGGAAGTTTTATAGGTGGAGAAATGGCGAGGTTCGAGGAGGTGTGGTGTGTAAGGGAGGAAGAGTAGGTAAAAGGCATGGTGTCGACGTGGGTGTTGGAAATGTAAGGATCAGAAAGGTGGAAAGCTCGAGGGATATGGAGACGCGGTGATTGCGTGGAAATGGGGAGAAAAGGAAACTCCCGTGAGATCGACAAGTGTGGCTGAGGAAAAGAACACTTGACCTAGGTCAACTTTTGTCGCTAGCTGGTTGGCTCATGTGAACCAACCAGATAATTTAAGACCACTTGTGCTCTTATATTATACCAACACAAGGATAATATTGTGAATTTTTTAAAAATATAGGAGTACAAGTGAAATTGCTAAAAAGTTAAGGGTATATATGTATTAGAAAAACCCAAAAGGGCATAATAACATATTTTGTAAAATTCATATAAATACATATATGTGATATATAAGATTAACAATTTAAAACTATTTAAACTCTCAACTCATGACAACTGTTGATAATTTATTTTTTTCATAGTATGACTATAACAACATCTTCTTCGTTTGTCGTTGAAAGTAGACAACCTCATGCACAATGTGGGAAGAGAGAGGCAATCCTTGTATGACTGGAAGGGAGAAACGACAATTGGTCATTGGCACATGTGGAAGGAGAAGAGATAAAGGAGTGATATACTATTGATTATGATGAGACTAAATTGTGGATAGTTTCTGAAAGTATACATTTTAATATATTGTTAGAAATTGTTTTTTTGTCAAAAATGGATGGGTAAACTGGTGGTTTGGTTCAACCGGGTTTAAGTGGTCCAACCGATTTTTATTTTCTAAATAAAAATCAGGTGGTTGGAACATTTCTCTTCCAGATCTTGATTTAACCCATTGAACTGGGCTGGTTTGGTTTGATTTTTAAAACCTTGCATCCAAACCTATTAAGAAATCTAGGTAGTACTAACAAGGTGGATGGAAGACATGCTAGGAAAGGATAGATTCTATGTCAACAAAGCCTACTTTAGTAGTCGTATTCAACCCAATATTCTTGTTAGAAATCCATTTTGTTATTTGGTCTATGTTTAGATCAGTTTATACGAGGGGCCATTATATTATTTCTAAATGTTGAGATAAATCTTATCACTGTGCTTTTGTAATCCTTTGTTTTTGTTTGTCCATATTAGTACACATGTTTTGCAGTCATCCCAAGGATAAAGTTTAGATATGGGTGAACTTTGTAAATCTATGTATTTATGCGTATTGAATATCTCGGTAAAATTGAACATTCGTCCGTTTAATTCTATCCGATTAGATTTTTCTATTCGTTAACTATAGTCTAATTAAATTAGAGTCAAGTCAATCTTATTTACAGTTAATTGAGTCGTTGCAATTTTATTTCTTTTTAAATAACAAGACGGTGTGTGATCTTCAATTAATTACTTAATTAAATCAATTAGTTAGTTGGTTAGAGCCTATTTAGAGTCTATTTAGAGTCATCTAGGATAAGTTAGGATTTGAATTTATTTTCTCTCTATTTTTGTAATCCTACCCCTCCATTATAAAAGGGATGGTAGCCATTTGTTTTAGATATTTGAAGTTGGAGTTCAAGTTGAATCAAATCGAAGTATCCTCCAATTATCTCTCTCTTTTTCTCGTCTCCCTCCACGCGATCCCTGTAGTTCTTCTTCCTTAAATCCCTCGCAATCAGTGAGTTTTCTCTTCTTACACGCTCTATTTTTCTCCACTAAGTATTTCCATCCCTAAATTTATTTTTCATCGTTGCAAGTTTTTCATTTGCATCAATGTCATGTAACATAACTAAACGACAATAAGTAAAAGTTCATAGGGTTCCTCATGCTGCATCAGCTCCTCTTATTAAGAAGAATCTCGCTTCGTCGAGATGGCATGACGATAATTCTGTAGTATATCAAAGCAAAGTCGTCGAAGCTCGTCTTCACCAATCTATGTGCAATCTGTCAAAGATCGTCCCTTCCACTTGACCAAGTATCATCGGAAGAGGCCTCGTCTAGTCATCATATCTCGCACGTCGGCAATATCCTCTATTTAATCGTCACCGGTCATAGCTGACGGTTGGTGTGGATCATCAGTAGGATCAATTGGTATGGTCCCATCTGACCGGTCATCTCCATTATATAAGAAGAGATCTGAAACATTAAATACTTACGACATCTGGACATCTGTTGGTAGGTTTAGGAGGCAGGCATTATGCCCAATTCACTTGAGGATTCTGAATATACCGATCTTTGGAGCACTCAATTTTTGATAGACACTCAAAGAGAAACTCTCTCTTTTTAGGTGGACCATCACTAAATCTCCAGCTCTAAACTCTCTCTATGCGATGTAAGTTGTCTTGGGCTTTGTATTTCTGGATCATCGCTTAAAGTTTGGCTCAGAATTCTGTATGGATGTGGGTTTGGTGCTCGACCAGGTCTTCGTCAGTTGCACTAGTCCTCCCATGGATGGTTGTGAGGGTAAGGTCTAGAAATTAGAGAACTAGAAAGCCGTAAGCACTCTCAAATGGTGATTTACAGTGGAAGTGGATATATTGTGGAACTGTTATACTTAAATTTGTCTTGGGGAACAATTAGATCCTATTTAGACGGAGAGTCCCCTGCTAGACATCAAAATAAATTCTCTAAAGATCTATTAACTACTTCGGTTTGTCCATCTGTTTGTGGATGATAAGTAGTGATGTATTGCAAGAAAGTACCGAGATGAGACCAAAGCATGTTCCAAAAATAACTCAAAAATTCGGTATTGCGATCAGATGTAAAAGAATGAGGAACAACATGCAATTGAACGACATCATAAAAAAATAAATCAGCGATATGAGATGCATCTGAAGTTTTTTTTGCATGCAATGAAATGTATCATTTTAGAAAACATATCCACAACCACAAAAATAGAGTCAACTTTTCGTACCATGAAAGGTAAGCCCAACACAAAAATCCACAGTGATTTCTTCCCATGGTCTCAGAGGTATTGGGAGAGGAATGTAAAGTCACGTGTTTTGCCTATGACCTTTGAATCTCTGGCATGTTTGACATTTTTGCACAAATCTAGTAACATTCTCGCCGACATCCGCAGTTGTGCCTGCACCTCCTTTGATGCTACAATTGCCCATACAAACTACTGCTCCATCCCCACTACATCCACCTCCTCCACCTCTGAAGACTCGTATTTCAAATCCGCGGTGACACCAACAAAAGTGTACTCACCGTTGCCACTGCTACTGTCATCCGGGCCATAACCGTGACCTGCAATCGGGCCTTCATCGTAGCCCTTGGATCTCCTGCCACTCTCTTCCTACACGAAGTCGAAGCCGCTGCAACAGTTACTTGAAGGGAGAAGAAACCTTAACGAGGATTGAGGACTCATCGTCAATCAGATCCCCTACAATAAGGGGTGAGATGTTTTGCAAAAAATATAAGTAGGCCTCCTCACATGAGTTTTTATCTAAAGGGCCAATTAGATAACTTATGTTATGGATTTTGTTTAGTTGAAGGGGTATACAAATTGTGTTTACATCCATCTTTTCTCAAGAATTACAAAAGGAATATAGAAGAGGGGAAAGGCTTAACCAATTATGGGATCAAATTGAGACCAATTTGTCACGCATGTAGCCAGAAATCAAGCAATTCATCAGGAGACGAATTTTTCAAAGCGACAGAGAGTTGATGCAGTGTGGAACAAATTAGGAAAAAATTGAACATTCATACGTTCAATTTTGTCTGATTAAATTTTTCCGTCCGTTAATTGGAGTTTAATAAAATTAGAGTCAAGTCAATTTTATTTATAGTTAATTGAATCATCATAATTTATTTCTTTTTAAATAACAAGATCGCATGTGATCTCCAATTAATTAGTTAATGAGATCAATTAGGTAGTTGATTAGAGTTTATTTAGAGTCATTTAGGATACGTTAGGAGTAGAATTTTATTTTTTTTCTCTTTTTTTTAATTCCACCCTCCTATATAAAGGGGATGGTAGACATTTGTTTTAGACAGTTGAAGTTGGAGTTCAAGTTGAATCAAATCAAAGTATTCTCCAATTATCGCTCTATCTCTCTCTCTCTTTCTCTTCTCCTTCCACGTGATCCCTGCGGTTATTCTTCCTCAAATCTCCCGATGAATTTTCTCTTCTTCCACCCTCTAGTTTTTTTCTCCGCCAAACATTTACACCCTTAAAATTTATTTTTCATTTGCGCATTGGTTGCTGGGTTGGACTGGGTTGGGTTGGGTTGGGGTACCCCTGTGAATAGTAAACTGTACCCCTGTGAATAGTAAACTGTGAGGAGGATTGAGAGGGTTGGAAGGGGGTTGGAAGGAGGGGTACACCGATGTACCCCAACCCAACCCAGTCCAACCCAGCAACCAAACATGCCCTTAGTATTTGTAAAGGGCTATATAATGTAACCCCTCTCCTCTACTTTAAGGCAAAACTTTGTTATAGATGAAGTTGAGGTCATCATAATAAAAGTTTTTTTTTTAAAAAAAAAGGACAAAATAGTGGAAACATTTATTCCAACAGTTGTGGCACTTATTACTGTTGAAATTTATGTAACATGCAATGTTTCTCTTCCCACAGGTTGAGTGATTAGAAGTCATGCATTGCAGCACTCGAAGTATACGAAATAGGAAGAGATTATATATTTGTACTATATAGCTCCACCAAGTAAAACTTCCTTGAGGAGAGTCCTTGTGGTTTTAGAATATGTTAGTTTGGTCTCATCAAGTCGATGGTGTTTCTACGTTCATGTAAGCATATAAGCACGAATGTACTTCTGCTAATGGAAGATATCGAGCATATGTTTGCTTGTATTTTATTATTAATTAGCATATAAGCACGAATGTACTTCTGCTAATGGAAGATATCGAGCATATGTTTGCTTGTATTTTATTATTACTTTTTCCCATTTATTAGCTCGTATTTACAAATAAAAAACTCCCTAATTAAGCTTGTAAACCATGATGTCAGATTGGTGAAAAAGATTTTCATGGGAAACGCAGTTGAAATCTACCAAATCGGGAATTGTCTGAAGACATCATCACCAATTTCTTCTCTAAGCAACACCCCCAACAGTTCAAAATTTCATCCATTGCCGATTTCTAATCCAACTAAAGGAACATATGTTAATTACCATCAGATTTCACATCTGTAAAAAATGCAGTCTTTTCCTGTAAATCAACAACTTTTTCTGCACCAAAGAATCCATTTTCCTAGTGAAATATACATATACCAAGACTGCGAGATTATGGAAGTTTATTGCAAACCTTACTATGATTGGATCAGCAAACGTTTACTATTTACCATTTACAGAAAATATAAGTAAATTAATCCAAGAATAATCGGACTAAAAATGAGCTTAGGGACATAAGAAAAATGGGTACCTGCAGATCTCCATCTGGTACTCCATCCGATGCCATGTTTGCTTGAGGATCCTTGTCGCTAATCGTCAGTTGGCGTCGATGACCATGTGCTTGTTGGGATGTCATAAACTCCTCTTTCCTTGGAGGTTCACAATAGACCTTAGACGCACGGATGATTCATAATCCTTTGGGGAAAAAAAGGTACAAGGAATCCCCTGCTCTTCCACAAGTTGATGTCGTACATTATTTGCAGGATTATTTGAAAGAACAATTGTTATGGTCTAGATACAAACATAATTGGTTATATATCTATTTGATACATAAAAATCCGCTCTACAAGATCTAATCTAAAAGTGGTGTAATATTGCACCTGTGACAAACATAGGTATACAACTTCTAACATTAAGCATGTTGTTTATTCACTAAGAATGATACCAAAATGGGAAGATAGTCACCATGTTAAGCATGAGGTGTTGTATAGCAAACTGTTGTTATAGTTAAAGTATTTAATGCAGATGTATGTCAACCTCGCATAATTAGCCCAACTACTTGGAATAGTCAGCCGACTTTTACAAGCTTGGACATAATACCCACAGATACGTCTCATTACCAAGAGGGGAAGTTGAAGGCCTTTCCATGCATCCTTCAAAACATATTTATCCGCCCTTCACATAACCACTTGCGCCTGATATAGATTCTTTAAGTTCTTGATCTTATTGTTGTTAACCGTCGCGACAGTGAAGTTCTCTTTGGCATCTCGTTCATGAAAGGCTTGTGCCATTTTATGTGCAAAGAATGCATTTATAGTAATGTGGATAGATGAATATTATGAAAGGCTTGTAGAATGTGTCAGATATTTGGGGTTAAAATAGCTCAATGCCTGCAGTAAATAATAATGATTTTAATAGCATGTTGCAATTTAGAACTTGCATCCGTGAATGATAAAAAATGATATAAATATCCTAGACTCTACCTACCTTTTCTATTTGATTTATATCTTCAATCTTGTTGTACTTATTCTAAAATTCAAAAGGAAATCCTGCTATGTGGGATTTGGTTGATATCGTTTTCTCTAATTGAATGCATATGTACACACCAATAAAAAAATTATTTTCTAATTGTTGTTGAGTTATTCTTCTTATATGGGTAAATGAATTTTAGGATGAGGGACCATTTATCCGTCCTTTGTGTATTGTACCCATCCCCTTCACTGCAATTAATTTTTTAGTGAAGAGAGCCCTAACCTCTAGTGAGGAAGATTAGGGATCGCGTGCCTCCGTGGTTTTTCCCTCTCCGGTTTTCTACGTAAATCCTTGCCTCAATTTTTGTATGTGTTTTGATTGTTCGATCGATTCTAACATGGTATAGAGTCATGAATCGTTCAGATTGTCATGCATAAGCCTTGCACAACGCATCCATTCGTGCTCATTCAGATCTGGTCACAGATCTCTGTGCCCGTTCAGATCACAGATCTGGTCATCTTCCCGCTCGAGTTGGCCATGCCCTTGCCTCTGTGATGGAAGCTCATCTTGAAAAGGAGAATTCCACTTTAGTACGAAAGGGGCATGAGCATATTGTTCATATCACTTTTTCTTTTTTACAGATGTCGATGTCTGGGATTTTTCTGGATTGTCAAATGATGATTTGAAATGTGAGGTTTTCCGATTTGCAAAGCAGACACACACTACATTTCCTGCATCTACTAATAAATCTACTTATGCATTCGAGTAAGTGCATTCTGATGTTTAGGGCCCGTCAAATGTAAGGAGCATGGGTAATCACATGTGCTATATCACTTTCATTGACGGTTGTTCATATACTTATATGTACCTTTTAAAACATAAAATTTAAGTTCATGTTGTTGTGAAGAACTTTATAAATATGATTAGCATTCGGTATACAGCAAGAGTAAGAACGCTCAAGACTGATAATGCCAAGGAGAACCTGGAAAAATCCCTACATGCTTTTCTTGATAAGAAGAGTATCATGAAGCCTCATGTAGTTACACACCACAACAGAACAAGATTGTTGAAAGCAAGAACCGTCACTTGTTGAATGTCACCAAAGCACTCCTACTCCAACGGAACTTGCCAATGAATTTTTGGGGAGAAGTTGTCTTGACTACTACTTATCTGATCAATAGAACACCTTCTGCCATGATTGGGAAGGGAACTCCTTTCTCTATCAACCATCTGAATGCACATCCTTTCAATTTGGACACATGTGTCTTTGGATGTGACTGATTTCTTCATAACTCTAGACCAAGTTGGCAAAAGTTGGATCCAAGGTCATGAAGTGCAATCTTTCTTGTCTATTCTGGAACATAAAAAGGATATAAATTTTATGACCTGATGACACATCATCTTCATGTGAACAAGGATATCACTTTCTTTGAGAGTGAGTCGTACTTCCCTATGAGTTCTCTTCATAGTTGTATGTAAGTATAGATGTTGAGAAAAATGAGAATGAGATTTACTTTCTTGGTGACATACAGGAGACTATTTATGTAGCGGAGGGCAGTGAGCAAGTTAGAGAAAAAGATAGTGGGGATAGAGGAATATTTGGTCACATTTATAGCAGATGGAAAGAATCGGATAATGTAGTGGAGATTAGAGAAGAGATGATACCAAATCGTAATTGTTAACCTTTCATCAGACCATGATGTCAGTCTTTCATCAGGTGATATAGGCAATGAAAACTCTACAACTACTCCCCTTCCTTCTAATATCCGTACTGAAAATTACAGCAATATATCGGATGATCGTCCCATTGCTATGAGAAAGGTTACTAGAACTGTTCGCGCCCTCTACTCGGTATCCATTGGAAACCTTTATTGCTTAAGTCAAAATGAGTTCCAGATACAAATGCTTTATTACCTTTCTCGATGCTCATCATGTTCCAAAAATATTGATGAAGCCAAAAAGAATTCGAAATGGGCCAATGCTATGAAGGAAGAAATTGATGCCTTGGTCAAAAATAATACTTGGGATATTGTTGATACTCCTAAAGGTGCTCACCTTGTTTGCCCTAAATTGGTCTACAATTAAATATGATGTTGATAGGACTGTTGATAGTTTCAAAGTTGTTATTTGCCTAACAACTCATTTTTCATGAATAATAAATTAATTAGATGTGAAAATACTTTCTAAATGGTGATCTTGAGGAAAAAGTGTATATGAAAATGTCAACTAGGTTTGAGAAGGGTGACAAGTGTTGTAAACAAAAAAGATCTTTGTATGGATTAAAGCAACCACCAAGAGCTTGGTTTAAACATCTTCGTGTAGTCATGATTAGGAATAGATATACCTAAGTGAATGAAGACCACACTCTGTTTATAAGGAGGAATAGCGAAAAAATATTTATTCTTTTAGTGTAAGTGGATGATATGATCCTTATAGGGGATGGCGAATGTGAACTTTATAGGATAAAAAAACTCACAACTGAATTTGAACTGAAGGATTTGTGGAAGTTAAAGTACTTCCTAGGTATTGAGATGGCTCGATCTACAAGAGGTATGTGTATAAATCAACGGAAATATGCTCTTAGACATATTGAAGGATTGTGGAATGTTAGGATGCAAGTCTACTAATAATCCCATTGAGGCAAATCGTAACTGAACAAAGAGGATGACTGTCTTCTCGATGACGCAACAATGGGAATGTATCAAAGATTGGTGGAAAAATTGATATATCTTACCCTTACTAAATTGGATATAACAGATGTTGTAAATGCGATGAGTCGATTCATGCATGCTCCCAACACCTCTCATGCTAATGTGTTAAATAGAATCCCGTGCTACATAAAAATATCACAAGGAAAAGGTCTTATGTTCAAGAAACATCTTGAGGTCACAATTGAAGGTTATACTGATGTTGGTTGGTCTGGCTCCGTTGATGACAAAATATTCACCTCAAGTTATGCAATTTATATATGGGGAAATTATGTTATTTGGAGAAATAAGAAGCAAAATGTGGTTTCAAGATCAAGTGTCGAAGATGAAATTTATGCTCTTGCAAATGACATTACAGAAATTCTATGGCTGAAATTATACTCCATGAGTTGGGCATCAAAGTCAATATGCCAATGAAGATGTTTTGTGACAATAAGGCTACAATAAATCTGACCAACAATCCTGTAACGCATGATGGAACGAAGCATTTGGAGATCGACAGACAGTTCGTTCCATTAGAAGATTGATGTTGGATTGTTGTGTCTTCCTTACCCGAAGTCTACCGATCAGGTTGTTGATCTCTTCACTAAGTGATTGTCTATAATATAATTGAGTTGAACGTAGGTAAATTGAGCATGGTGGATATGTATGCCCAACTTGAGGAGTGTTGAGTTATTGTGGTTATATGGGTAAACGAATCTTAGGATGATGGAGTGTTAGTGAGGGAGATTAGGAATTGTGTGCCTCCGTAATTTTCCCTCTCGATAGGTTTTTTTGTGCATGTATTTATTGTTTGAGTATGACACTAACGAAAAGGAAATTATGACAAATTTCTAATTGATTACTTGGAATTAAATTTATATTTCCTATTTCCTTTAATAATATAAAAAATGATTTACAACTGATCAATATCAATTGTTTTGCGTATTGTTGAGAGAATTATGTGTTTCATCGTTCAAGTTGAAGTTGTTTAGTTCCACATTACTAGGAGGTAGGACTTGGTCGTATTGGTGGCGTTTAAACATCCACACACCTCCTGTACTTATTGAGAATTCTAATAGCAAATATGCCCTTAATGGCTTTTTTCCTGTGGTTCCATATCTGATGAGCTAAAGAGCAAGTATACGATGAAGTCCACGACAAGTCCTATGATGCCTTTGCTCCAGCGACTCCGCATTGATAGAGGGTGACTTGGAGTGTTTGAAGTATAAAAGAGATGTTCACGCTGAAGTAAAAAAGGGCTTGCAGTAAGAAACAATAGATTTTTCCTTCTCAAATATGAATGGATTAGGAGAGAAAGATAACGGCTAGAAAAGTAAAAGATATCGTAGGATGTGTGAGAACAAGTGCATCGATACAAATATTTTCTCCTTTCTTTGATATATGTAGACTCCAAGCTTTTGGTCTTCGTTGATCGCCTGTCCACTTGTTGGGACATTCAACCAAGTAATTCATCGATACCAACATCTTGGGAAGCATCATATTTACATGCCAAGTCATATTGGGGACTTGATTAACTTAGACCTATACAGATGCAGATAAACCTCAGTACTGTCGTCTCAACTATTACCAATTTCATATTTCCAGTTGATTCCTTCCTTTACCACGTCTCCACAAGCACAATCAAAGAATTTATGGAACAGAGAAAATGATGGCCTTGGTTTTTGTGACCCAAACCATCCAAATCAGAGCCATTATTACTGAAAGAATCTTGATGTCCGATATTATAACGCAAGTGGGTAGCAAGCATGACAAAAAAAGCTTGTGGTTCACCTGCACGATGTCTTTATTGTTACTAGCATTTCCATCGCAAGTTACCCAGTTGGTGGCCATAACGTACCCAATATGCTAACTAAAATACATTAGAAGCCACTTTCAGTACTGCATACATTATACAGATTTCTATACAGTTGATGGATCGGCAATCTAATGCGAAACCCTCCTTAGCATATGTTCTTTAGGTCCACATTCTGAATTTGTTATTTGGTTTTACTTGTTATGTAAGAGAATATGCCAAAAAAATTCAATGGTTCACAAGATTTGGTTTTTGCATCTGTCATATATGTTGAAGATGAATACAAAATGCAGAAGCACCTGGTCCATCTGCACAGAAGCAGTTTTAATTTAAAAGGTCTGGTTGGATTCGAGATGTGCAGCAGAAAAGCAGAAGAGTATGTCCCTCCAACCACTGTACAGATCGCCAAGTCATTCAATAGTTTGGTCCTGTGAGTTAAACATGCAGTTAAAATTTGGTGCATGACTAACAAGAATCGAATTATCAGTTTATCTGTGGTATAGGGGTAGGTTGTAGACTATGTTAAAGTCCAGATTCATATTATCAACTTATATCGTTTCAAAATATTTTTTCAGACTTCAGACTGGAGAGAGGTGAGAGAAGATGAGAGGCAGCGAAGCAGGAAACTGTGTTGTAACTTTCTAAATTACTGCTGAATCTTGTGGGCTTTGCTGTTTCTATTTTTTATACTTGTAGGAAGCTACATTGATGCTTTAAAATAAGCAACCAACGCTTTCAAAATAATATGAAATCTGCAAACTAGTGAACTGATCCCAACAGCTTCCTACAAGTATGATCTCGAGAAGAGCATCACGATCCCAACAGCCTTAAACAAATACAAAATGTGTGCATGCTCAAGCACAGCAATAGTTATTAGAATTCCAAATGTCTTTACATCTGGTTTTCTCTGTTGCCACCACTAGTTTGCCCAAGGGGATGCATCAAGAAAGGCGGTCTCTGTAGTGTGCTGCAAGGCATATATTAGCATTGTCCTGATTAATTGACCAACTACTTTAAGCTGGCATAGACCTGCATGATATTGATAAAGATAAATCCCTACTTAAACATGGGATAAGTTGTGGAAAGGGATGTGATCTCTTTAAACACAAGCAAGAATAAGAATCGGTCTGACCATCCATCATGTCTTTTTATCATACTGGAAAGAAAATGTTCTTTTTCTTTGTTTATTTTAAATCTTTGACCATTATACATACAATGTGAGGAACTCAAGAAGTTACGTAACACTATTCGTGTTTGCCAAAATCCACAATTAATCAGGCTTCTATCAATCCACCTCAACAAGGAGAAAATGGGAGTACCTTCCTTTATAACAACCTATAGACGAAGCCATCCAACATTTCACCAACCAATTCATCCAACACACATCTTTCGATTTCCCTTCCCATCTCAATGATCTCTGCTTTCATCATGTCCCCCCATACCTTCCCTCTAACTTGTTTTTGTATGGCAGCATCTATCATCAAGCGACTACTACTACCTTGCCCAATTGTTCCTTCACAGCCTACTGAAAACCATTCTTGCAGTTGCAGCAGAACCCTCTCGGTCAATGACATCGTGGCCAGCTCCTCACATGGTTCCTTGCTACGTGCGATTGGCAGTTTATGGTTATCTGATGTCTCATCACGAATGATCTCAAGCAATGCAAAATTGACAGAGTCAAATATGAGCATCTGGTTCGACCTCCTTTGCCTGGACTTCGCACTCTCTCGTTTAGGCTCCACATATTTTTCCAACAGTGCAGTATCCAAGGGACCGTCCAGAGGATGTAACCTGTATGCAAGAACAGCCAATGTCTCATTGCTTAACCCAGAGGAGGCTAGCACTGTGCGGACAAACTTTGACCATTCTTCTTCCTCTGCACCCACTGGAGAATTAAGCAACTCCGCCATGTTAGATGTCTCCATCAAGTCGTCCT
Organism: Ottelia alismoides; assembly: GCA_037367405.1. Taxonomy (NCBI): domain Eukaryota; kingdom Viridiplantae; phylum Streptophyta; class Magnoliopsida; order Alismatales; family Hydrocharitaceae; genus Ottelia; species Ottelia alismoides. Next base: position 58,392 of record JAZKJV010009754.1, on the reverse strand, counting down.
CATCCCATGACAAGGACCTGGTTATGGAGTCAATAATTGGATCTCTAGAGACAACTCCTGCAAGTGGGGAGATCCAATGCGAATTAATATGATGAGGAGACCAAAATCACAGTTCAATTGTTCTCAGACTTACGGCATTCTTGAGTAATCATGGAAGAAGGTGCCAACAAACTATGTTTTGATTCCTCAACTTCAAAAGCAGTTTCTAATACAGATATTGGACTAGGTTGTTCCATGTTCTCAATGGTGTTCTCGGGCGTTAGCTTCATTTCAAGTGTTGGAGCTTCCTGAGAAAAGATCTTTTAATATACAAAAAATGCATTTGTGGAAGCACAAGGAAATAGTTGTAGATGAAATGCAAAACAAGGGTGCAGATAATATATATTGAGGAAGTCAAGTAAGAGGAAATTACAGTGCATATTTTAAGGTATGGTTCAAGGCGGTGTGTGCCATTCACTTACCTTGTCAGAGAAAGCCCCCCGTCTCAAATGGTCGGGCTCCGGAGTCGAGCGAAGGTTCTTCTTTAGTATGTCCTCATAATTGAACTGAGCACCTTCAGGAGCGGCACCTGTATCCGTCTCTTGAGATTGAAATTTATGGAGAGTCTTTGCAGTTGGAGATGGAGGAAGGCTGCCGATAAATTTCTTGTTACTGGAAGAGAATAAACTTGACATTTTCTCCTTAAACAGTGATCTGGCAGTCGTTTGTGTATTCCTATCTTTTGGAACATGAGATTCTCCGTCCTGGGTATCTGAAAATTTATTTTCTGATGCTCGAATAGATTTAAGAATCTGCACACTCTTCTTAGATGCCTCACTACTTTCTTCGTGTTTCTTTCTTCTTTCATGTTCCCCTGAAAAGGTTCTACCGCCAACAATGCCAGGTGATTCATGGACGTCCTCTCTATCCGCTTCTGGGACAGCAAGCATCTTGCCCAGAGTATTGGAACTGCAAGTTCGGTTCATGTTTTCGGTTTACATCAGTCCTAGAGACCATCACCCACCTCTCCGAAAGATGTTTTTTAGCTTCCCTGACCACTGATGACTCAGGCGAAAGTGATGTCTGGCTGAGTGAAGACAAGGAGCATGGGCTCAGACACCTATCTGGGCAATCCCATGAATGCCGTGGAGTCTTCGACTGCGAGGAAGTGTTCCCCCATTCTTCTTCCATGCACTCATTCAAAGACCTCCTTAGTGGGACCTCGCCACTGGCATAGCTGTTTGATAGAACAGATGGTAACAAAGTCTCGTCTCTCCGATTAATTCCGAGTCTTTGTTGCATCTTCCGAGTGATTTCCTTTGCAACCTCCCTAAAAAATTTTGTTTCGTGATCTCCAGTTTCCTGACATACATTATCTGCCTGGGGAAATCTTTGAGATGATGATAGAACTGATTCGTCATCTTTCCCATCATAGCTCTTCCCTGGATTGGGTTTTAAGACAACTATCCTTGTTGGATTAGGGATGCCATCACTCTTCTGATATATAAGATTGTTCACCACATTTTCTTGGACTTGAGGATCATTTACTGTACTCTGTTCTTGAATATGCTCGGCCAACATTCTCGATGGCTTCAATACCGTGATGCATTTGTTATGAGTAGTTTGTGAACTGGATTTCACTTCTGGTAAATGCTTCGACAACCATGGATTTGGCTCTTCAAGGAGCTTCAGAAACAAATCACGATTTGAACTGAGAACCTCAAGTGCATCTTGAAATTCCCTGGATTGCAGTAGGTTTTCATTTCTGGCTAAGCGTTTGGCTTGAATAAAATTTCGATGAACAAGGGCCATTTCTCTTCTCGTATGGGTTACCATCATATTTTCCAGTAGATGATAGTACCCTCTTGTTGTCATTGTTTCTATACGACTGCTTTTGGACTTCACAGACATCTCTAATTTCGATTTTCTCATTTGATTGCAAATTTCTGTTCCGTGAATTGGGTGGGACCATCCTTTCTAAACGGATATTTCCACGCAAATGATGCTTGTGAATTGCTTCGCCAATTGTGTAAACATTGCCATTATTATTCTTTGATCTTGACCTCTCTATAGCTGAGACTGAGGGCTGGAGTGGAAGAGCATCAAGACCCATTAGCTTGGCTATGACTGTGGGCTGCTTCTGTTGGTTTCTCATCTCCTTCATTTCCTGCGGCCTTAGCATCTTTGCAAGATTCAACCAGATTTTAATAAAGGAAGATCATCTTCAACTAATCGCCTACATTTAATTCAGGAACAAGTTTCATGTCAGAATCTGGAGGTCTATACAAGAATAATACCCAAGATAGAGATGTTAGCAGACAACTAACTAAGTTCAATCTATTATAAGAGGCTAAAATAATCCAAAAAAACATTACAATTTTGGATATTAAGAGATATTCAAGGATGTCTAATCTTCGTGAGTACATTATAGTTGTAAAAAACTTATACATGATTGTTCAAGATCATTTATGTCTATGCTGATTATGCATGTATTGTTGAAGGGAATCAATGAGATGCATTACCATTAACCCTAGAGCTCTCTTATATAGGAGAAAAGCTCTATGGGTAATTTACATAAAGAGGACAAACAAAAACTACATAATAAAGTTACTCTAACACTCCCCCTCAAGCTGGAGCATATATATCCAACATGCTCAGCTTGGAACAACAAAGATGAAATGGACCCCTAGCAAGGGCCTTGGTGAACATGTCTGCAACCTGTTCTCCTGATGATACATGAGAAGTTGAAATAAGTCCTTTTTTAATTAAGTCCCGTGTATAATGGCAATCCACTTCAATGTGCTTCGTCCTCTCATGGAAGGCTGGATTATTGGCTATGAACAGGGCTGCTTGATTATCACATTTCATATGCATGGGAAGAGGAACATCAATGGTTAAATCAGTCAAAACGGATTTAACCCGCATCATCTCAGCACTACCTTGGGCCATTGCCCTATATTCTGACTCTGCACTGGATCGAGCCACCATAGTTTGCTTCTTACTCTTCCAAGCTACTGGTGAGGTGCCAATAAATACAATAAAGCCTGAAGTTGACTTTCTATCATTAGGACACCCAGCATAGTCTGCATCAGCATAACCTGTGATGGATATAGAGGTATCTCTTCTATACAGAAGACCAGTACCTGGAGACGACTTCAGATATCTCAAGATCATAAAAACAGCATTCATGTGAGCCTGCCTGGGTTGCTCCATGAATTGACTTACCCTATTAACCGCAAAGGCTATATCCGGTCGGGTAATAGTGACATACAAGAGCTTTCCCACTAGCTCTCTATATCGTCTCTTGTCTACCTCCTCAGAGTTATCATCATAAAGTTTGACATTAGAATCCATAGGAGTAGCAGCTGGTCTACACCCTGTCATACCTGTCTCAGATAAGAGATCCGTAACATACTTCTTTTGTGTCATTACCATACCTTGCTTGTTCCGTGCAAACTCCAGCCCCAAAAAATAGCGAAGTGTACCCAAATCCTTCATAACGAACTGCTCGCCAAGAAACTCCTTGGCTGCTTGAATGCCCTGCTCATTACTGCATGTAATAACAATATCATCAACATACACTAAGATGATCACAGTACCTCGTTGATCTCTCTTTACAAAGAGAGTATGATCTGCTGTAGATCTGACGAAGCACTTCTGTTCAATCAACTCCGAGAGCTTCTGAAACCAAGCCCGTGGACTCTGCTTCAGGCCATATATGGCCTTATGGAGACGACACACCATACTAGACTCCCCCTCAGCAGCAAACCCTGGCGGCTGCTGCATATAGACCTCTTCCTGCAAGTCACCATACAAGAAGGCGTTCGTGACATCAAGCTGAAATAGGGGCCAGTCTCGGACAACAGCAACTGCAATGAGAATCCGTAAGGTAGAATGATGGGCTACTAGAGAAAACGTCTCCTGATAGTCCACCCCATATGTTTGGGTGAACCCACGAGCAACCAACCTGGCTTTGTATCTATCAACCGTACCATCTGCCCGATGCTTAACAGTAAAAACCCATTTGCTTCCAACAATGGACGCACCTGGTGGAGGATGCACAATACTCCACGTACTACGTGACTGCAACGCCGCCATTTCCTCTTCCATAGCTAAACGCCACGGGCTGCTCTGTAGGGCCTCCTGATAAGACCGTGGGAATGTGTACTGCCGATAACCCAACAACAAAGTTGCGAAAGTCCGGGGACAAACGCTCCAATGACGCCTGAGAGCAAAAATCCATCCCATATTTGGGATTCATCGTCCGAGCACGCTTCTGCCGTCTATGAGCAATAGGGATATGTAGGTCATCGACAAAAGGAATGACAGTATCATCAATAGCATGTACATCAGTACCCTGTACATCCATCTGCACATTCAAATCACCTGTGCCATCAGTAGAACTCAAATGATCAGTAGATACCTCGGGCGTGCTGGATGATGAAGGAGGCACATGAGCAGAGGGCCGTCGCTGATAGACCTGAGGATAATGAACAGTAGCTGGTGGTGGCGGTGGTGGTGGTGGTGGTGTAGGCTGTGGTGGTGGTGGAGTAGGCTGTGGTGGTAGATGAGAGCATGGAACAGATGGAGGTGGAGGCGGCACATAGATGTCGTCTCCTTCCTTTGAGTGAGTGAGTCTGTTACCTGTAGGAGAGAAGTACATAATGGACTCAAAGAAGGTGACATCTGCACTGACGTAGTACCTTCGTTTAACTGGATCAAAACACCGATATCCCTTCTGGGGTTTTGGAATAACCCACAAACACACATTTGACAGCTCTGGGTGAGAGCTTGTCAAGACCAGGAGAAAAACAATGAACAAATGCAACAGACCCAAAAACATGTGGTGTTAGGGAGAAAAGATCCTTCTCGGGAAACGCAGTCAAGAACGGAATCTTCTCCCCTAACACTGTCGAAGGCATACGGTTAAGAAGATAACAGGCAGTTAGAACCGCATCCCCCCAATAGGAGTGAGGGGCACGGCTCTGAATCAAAAGGGTTCTGGTCATATCCAACAAATGACGATGCTTCCATTCAGCCACCCCATTCTGTTGGGAGGTATAGGCACACGACGTCTGATGCACAATCCCATGAGACATAAGAAATTTGGAAAGTTGGGTACTACACAATTATAGAGCATTGTCAGACCGTATGTACTTTACTTTAGCAGAGAAAATATTTTTATTTCAATAATAAAAGCTTGAATAATATGACCAGCATCAGATTTATTTTTAAGAAGAAAGACCCAAGATAGTCTAGAGAAATCATCGACTGCAATAAGATAAAACCTGTGCCCTTGAAGATCAGGGACACGATTAGGACCCTAAATATCAAAGTGAAGTAACTCAAACAGACTATGACGACTCGGACCTGGACGACTCTGAAACGACGACCGGTGATGTTTCCCAAGCTGGCATGCCTCGCATTGAAAAGTAGACCTGGGAGAAATCTGGGGAAGGATATGGACCATCTTTTGCAACGGAAGATGACCAAAGCGAAGATGTCATATGTAAGGTGAGACAGATCCAGCACGAACAGAAGAGACACCAGCGTAAGGAGACTGTACCAGTCTATAGAGACCCCCTTGCTTACGGCCAGTTCCAATCACTCTGCCCGTTAGGATGTCCTTAAACACAAGAGCAGATGGGTCAAATATGGCACGACAATGTAAATCTTTAGTGATTTGACTAATCGACAGTAAATTCATTGAAAAAACCGGAGCATAAAGAACATTCTGAAGCCGTATCGCAGGGGTCAACTGCACCTCCCCCTGACCAGTAATGGGAGAGTGTGTCCCATCAACTATCACCACAGATCGTTCAGTCTGAGTAGGATTAAAAACATCCAATTGCTTTTTATCCCCACATCAATGATGAGATGCTCCTGAATCCATGATCCATTCTGAAAGATCTGAGCTGTAACAACTAGTGAGAGCATATGCTGTACCTGACGTGGATGCTGATGCGGAACCTGCTATCTCTGAAGATCCTGATGTACTAGCTTGCCCTTGATCTGGCATGATCGCTCTAAGTCTCGTCACAAACTCCTCGAATCTCTGATCTGGTAGATGGGAAGGACCCCCATCCTGCTGTGTCTGCTCCGCCACACGTGCTGTAGTAGGAGGAAACCCATGCTTAGAATAGCATGTTTCCTCAGAGTGACCAGGCCTGCGACAATAAGTGCACGGCTGTCGAGGAGGTCTGTACGCTCCTCCTCTTCCACGACCACCTCTTCCTCAAAACTGTGAAGATCCTCCTCTGCCACGAGATGCTGCCATGGCCGATGACATCTGAGATCCACCCTGAGATATGGAGAGTCTGCTCAACCTGCGATAGGCCTCTTCCATAGGAGGGATGGTAGCATCGGTAAGAATCTGTACTCTGGCGGCGTCATACTCCTGATCAAGGGCGGCGAGAAACACCCGTCATCATTGAGTCCCTGTAGGCCTTCAACTGCTCCGGTGTGGCTGTCAATGGGATGTACCCGTGAAGCTTCTCAACATACCCCTTAGAGAGGTATACAGTGTATGAAGAGGACGGTCGTTCTGTTTCATCGTAAAGATGTCGTGCTGAAGTTGTAAGATCTTGGACTCGTTCTTCGCCGGAGAATATGTGGCAGCGAGTATGTCCCACATAGCCTTCGCAGTAGGTTGACTCAGAATGTCGTTGGCTATCTCCATGGATACGGTACCTGATAGACATATACGTGCATATGCATCATCAGCCTCCCAAGAGGCGTTAACCCCAGTCTTGTAAACAGGTTCCTCTTGTGTGAGGATATGCTTCTTGCCATTGCACTGCATAAGACTCATGAACTGCATGGCCCACAGTTCATAGTTCGTACCATCCATCTTTACAACGGGTGCTGGACCTTTGAAGGCACCCAGAGATGGAAAATCTACCTTGTTGTCTGACATGACGACAACAACAACCTGTAACTGGGGTTACACTATTAGACGACAGCGTCTACTTGTACATAGACTCAAATCACAACTTCCTTCATACTCAACGAAGCACGGCTAGGGCTCCGATGCGCTACAGCACAGACCTGCAGATCTATGTGGATGATGCGCGTTACTGGATGATGCGACGCTACTGGATAATCTACGGCTACTGGATGATCTCGTGGCTACTGGATGCGCGCTACTGCAGATCTTGGGCATACACAGGAGATGATGCGCGCTACTGGATGATTCACGAGAGGGCGATAGGGCGCCAGGTCTTGCGCAGAGCACGACCTTGCAAAGCACAGAACAGGCCTCGCGAGGGATATGCACAGCGGAGAAGACCCTGCGCACGACCTAGGGCGGAGACAGCGGCGTTGGAGAAGACCCTGCGCACGCCTTGCGCACGCCTTGCGCACGGGCTGGAAGACACGATTGCGCGATGAGCACCTAAGGTGGCAGCGTTGTGGGCTTCACGATCGCGCGAGCAGCACCTAGGGTGGCGGCGCTGTAGGCTTCACGATCGCGCGAGCAGCGGCGCAACCGCCCTTGCGGCGGCGTAGGGGGCGGCGCCGATCAGGAGAGAAGGAGAGAGAAAAGCCGGCGGGTGGGGTAGGGTAGGGTTAGGGTTTCAAGAACTCCGGCCTAGGACCGTCGCTCTGATACCATGTTGAAGGGAATCAATGAGATGCATTACCATTAACCCTAGAGCTCTCTTATATAGGAGAAAAGCTCTATGGGTAATTTACATAAAGAGGACAAACAAAAACTACATAATAAAGTTACTCTAACATGTATGTCATTACATCGTATTACAACTTTACTTTGATTTCCTCATTTCAATGCCACAGTGAAAGATCCATGTCATTAACGCTTTCCATACTTTCAATTTTCATACGAGGTTAAGGGAAAGTCATGGGAGAGTCATCAATCAAGATCTGTTATGTTTGTCATGGTATAAGAATTCCACAAGTACTTTCTACCGAATTCAAATGTGTTCCTGTTTCAGAAGAATACACTCTAGATAGACTTGCATACTCTGTCCACATAAAGCGTATTCTCATCGTAGAAATTTTGTAGGTTAAAAAAAAAGAACTCTTTGGTGAATGAAATACAAACTGATGACATTGAACAGTTCCTCGTGCACAAGCAGTATTTGTTAACTGACTCAAAGAAAGTGCTGTAATTATTCAGAAGCAAATAAGTCCCACATCCATTTCAGTAACCAAAATATTCCAAGAACGTATACATAAAAAGTTACAAAGTTGGGTGTGATTTAAAAGTTTAAGATCGCTACTAGAAAACTTAGGCTTGCACTTTTTAGACAATAACATAGGGTTGAATTGGGTCCAAATTCAATAGTTTTTCGAGAAACTGTGAAGTTGATATAAATATTCAAAAGTAAATGAATTCCCACATCCACTACAGTAACGATAATGTTCCAACAATGTACATAGAAAAAGTTATAAAGTCGGGTGTGTGTCACAAAAGTTGAAGATCTCTGCTAAATAACTTAGGCTTGCATTTTTTAGACATTGTGTTCAATTGGGTCCAGATTCAAAAGTTTTTAAGATCAACAACAAAGCCTTCTTCCCACATTAAGTAGAGACGGGTATATGGATTATTTGCCTCCATTCAGATCTATCTTAGGTCATTCTCAAGATTAGATCCAAATAACTAAGATCCCTTCGGATCGTCTCATTTCAACACTTCTTGGGCTTTCCTTGCCCTCTCTTAGTGCGTTCAGCATCCCAAAACTCACATCTTCTAACTGATGCATCAGCCGAGTGTGTCACCCCACTCCTAAGAGTTCCCCTTCTAATAAAGAGAAGAGCTTTGTGCCCGTGCTCGTGTGATTGCTTGGTTGAGTTCTTGAGCGTTCTTGAGCGTGTTCTTGAGAGTGTTCTTGAGCGATCCGGAGTTCGTGCTCGTGCTTGTATTGAAAGCGTCGGTGCGCTAGCAAGCAGGCGTACAAGAAGAGTTGGAGCGCGTTCGTGACCGTTCTACTCGGGAAGGCTGGTTAGCTACGGGTTAGCTAACGCTGCACAGGATCAGTCGAAATCGATACCGGGATTTTGACCCTGTGACAACTTTCCTTCTAAGTGCATCATTTCAAATCCAATCTTTCTGTGTATGACCGCACATCCACCTTAGCATTTTCATTTCTGCTAATGTCATTCTCCGCACATGTTTATGGTTTGCATGCCAACATTCAGATCTGTTAGAGTAACTTTATTTTGTAGTTTTTGTTTGTCCTCTTTATGTAAATTACCCGTAGAGCTTTTATCCTATATAAGAGAGCTCTAGGGTTAATGGTAAAGCATCTCATTCATTCCCTTTCAACATGGTATCAGAGCGACGGTCCTAGGCCGGAGTTCTCAAAACCCTAATCCTAACCCTACCCCACCCGCCGCCCTTTCTCTCTCTCTATCGATTTCGAGATCGGCGCGACCCACCATCGCCGATCAACACACCTTGCTGGGCGCCAGCGTTCGCGCGATCATCACCCTCTCGCGAGATCGCCTGCCACCCTCTCGCGAAGCCTGGCGTCCCTATCGCCCTATCGCGATCCCCACGCAGGTCTGTAGCGTGACGCATCGCCTGGCGCCCTATCGTTCTCTCGCGAAGCCTGTCATCATCCAGTAGCGCGCATCATCTCTTGTGTATGCCCTAGCCGTAGATCTGCAGTAGCGCGCATCCAGTAGCCACGAGATCATCCAGTAGCCGTAGATCATCCAGTAGTGCGCATCATCCAGTAACGCGCATCATCCACATAGATCTGCAGGTCTGTGCAGTAGCGCATCGTCCAGCGCACTCAAGTCGGTGCAAGCAAGTCATCTGGTATGTTTGCCAGGAGCCCTAGCCGTGCTTTGTTGAGTATGAAGGCAGTTCTGGTTTGAGTCTATGTACAAGTAGACGCTGTCGTCTAATAGTGTAACCCCAGTTACAGGTTATTGTTGTCGTCATATCAGACAACAAGGTAGATGTTCCATCTCTGGGTGCCTTCAAAGGTCCAGCACCCGTTGTGAAGATGGATGGCACGAACTATAAACTGTGGGCCATGCAGTTCATGAGTCTTATGCAATGCAATGGCAAGAAGCATATCCTCACACAAGAAGAACCTGTTGACAAGACTGGGGTTAATGCCTCCTGGGAGGCTGACGATGCTTATGCATCGTGTTTGGCTATCCGGTACTGTGTCCATGGAAATAGCCAATGACATTCTGAGTCAACCCACTGCGAAGGCTACGTGGGATATTCTGGCAGCCACATATTCTCCGGCAAAGAACGAGTCCAAGATCTTACAACTCCAGCATGATATCTTCACCTCGAAGCAAAACGGACGTCCTCTCCATACCCTATACACCTCTCTGAGGGGTATGTTTGAGAAGCTACACGGGTACATTCCCTTGACAGCTACACCGGAGCAGCTCAAAGCATACAGGGACTCGGTGATGACTGGAGTGTTTCTAGCAGCCCTTGATCCGGAGTATGATGCCGCCCGAGCACAGATTCTTACAGATGCCACCATCCCACCTATGGAAGAGGCCTATCGCAGGTTGAGTAGGCTCTCCATATCTCATGGTGGAGTTTCGACACCTTCAGCCATGGTATCTTCTCGTGGTAGAGGAGGCTATTCACATTTTTGAGGTAGAGGCGGTCGTGGCCGAGGAGGAGGAGGTAGCAGACCTCTTAGACAGCCGTGTACCTACTGTCGCAGGACTGGGCACACTGAGGAAACATGCTACTCCAAGCATGGGTTTCCTACTACTACGGCACGTGTGGCGGAGTAGGCTCAGCAGGAAGGAGGTCCTTCCCTTGTCCCAGATCAGAGGTTTGAGGAGTTAGTGGCGAGACTTCGAGAGATCATGCCTGGCCAGAGACCAGCTAGTACTTCAGGATCCTTAGAGATAGTCGGCTCAGCATCCTATTCAGGTATAATGTATGCACTTACTAGTAGTTACAGTGCAGATTTATCAGAATGGATCATGGACTCAGGAGCTTCTCACCATTTATGTGGTGACAAGAAGCAGTTGGATGATTTTAGTGCAACTCAGAAAGGCCGCTCCGTGGTGATAGCTGAAGGACACACTCTCCCATTACTGGTCAGGGGGAGGTGCAATTGACCCCTGGGATACGGCTTCAGAATGTTCTTTATGCTCCTAATTTTTCCATGAATCTACTGTCCATTAGTCAAATCACTAAAGATTTACATTGTTGTACCATATTTGACTCTTCTGCTCTTGTGTTTCAGGACATACTAACGGGCAGAGTGATTGGAACTGGCCGTGAGCAAGGGGGTCTTTATAAACTGGTGCAGTCTCCTTATGCTGGTGTCTCTTCTATGAAGGTTGGATCTGTTTCACCTTACACTTGGCATCTTCGATCTGGTCATCTTCCGTTGCAAAAGATGGTCCATATCCTTCCTCAGATTTCTCCGAGGTCTATTTTTCAGTGTGATGCGTGCCAACTTGGCAAACATCGCCGGTCGTCGTTTCAGAGTCGGAAAGGTTCAAGTAGTTATGGTCTGTTTGAGTTACTACATTTTGACATTTGGGGTCCCAGTCGTGTCCCTGATCTTCAAGGACACAGATTTTATCTTGTTGCAGTTGATGAATTTTCTAGGTTATCTTGGGTTTTTCTACTTAAAAATAAGTCCGATGCTACTAATATTATCCAGTCTTTCATTATTGAAATAAAGAATATTTTCTCTGCTAGAGTGAAGTTCATACGGTCTGATAATGCTCTTGGATTGCGTAGTTCTCACATCTCAAAATTTCTTATGTCTCATGGGATTGTACATCAGACCTCTTGTGCTTACACCTCCCAACAGAATGGGGTGGCTGAGAGGAAACATCGTCACTTGTTGGACATCACCAGGACCCTATTGATTCAGAGTCGTGCCCCTCACTCCTTTTGGGGGGATGCGGTCCTAACTGCTTGCTATCTGGTCAACCGTATGCCTTCGTCAGTGTTAGGAGAAAAGATCTCGTTCTTGACTGCGTTTCCCGAGAAGGATCTTTTCTCTATAACACCACGTGTCTTTGGGTCTGTCGCTTTTGTTCATTGCTTCTCTCCTGGTCTTGACAAGCTTTCTCCTAGAGCTGTCAAATGCGTTTTTGTGGGTTATTCCAAAACCCAAAAAGGGTATCGGTGTTTTGATCCAGTTAGACAACGGTACTATGTTAGTGCTGATGTCACCTTCTTTAAGTCCATTATGTATTTCTCTCCTACAGGTGACAGACTCACTCACTCGGAGGAAGGAGATGATATCTATGTACCTCCTCCTCCATCTGTTCCCAGTTCTACTCTTCTTACTCCACCACCACCACCATTGCCGTCACCACCACCACCAGTAACAGGTTTTTACCCTCAGGTCTATCAGCGTCGGCCCTCTGCTCATGTGCCTCTTCCATCATCCAGCACGCCCGAGGTATGTAATGAACATTTGAGAACTACTAATGGCACGAGTGATTTGCATGTACAGATGGATGTACAGGTTACAGACGATCCTACTCCTCCAGTTGATGATCTAGACATCCCTATTGCCCATCGTAGGCAGAAGCGTGCTCGGACTTTGAATCCCAAATATGAGATGGATTTTGCATCTCAGGCTTCTTTGGAGCGTTTATCCCTAGACTTTCGTCACTTTGTTGTAGGGTTATCGACTGTGGAGATCCCACGGTCATATCAGGATGCCCTACAGAGCAGCCCGTGGCGCTTAGCTATGGAGGAGGAGATGGCGGCATTGCAGTCAAGTGGTACGTGGAGTGTTGTACAACTCCCACCAGGCGCGTCAGTAGTAGGCAGCAAATGGGTCTTTACAATTAAACATCGGCCTGATGGTACGGTTGATAGATACAAAGCCCGGTTGGTTGCTCGTGGATTCACCCAAACTTATGGGGTGGATTATCAGGAGACATTTTCTCCAGTAGCACGACACTCTACCCTACGGATTCTCATTGCTGTGGCTGTTGTCCGTGACTGGCCCCTATTTCAGTTGGATGTCGAGAACGCTTTCTTGTATGGTGATCTCCAGGAAGAAGTGTATATGAAGCAGCCACCAGGGTTTGCTGCTGAGGGGGAGTCAGGTATGGTATGCCGTCTTCATAAGGCCATTTATGGCCTGAAGCAGAGTCCACGAGCCTGGTTTCAAAAGCTCTCAGAGTTGATTGAAAAAAGGGGCTTTGTCAGATCTACAACAGATCATACTCTCTTTGTAAAGAGAGATCAGATAGTGTATGTTGATGATATTATTATTACAGGAAGTAATGAGCAGGGCATTCGAGCAGCCAAGGAATTTCTTAGCGAGCAGTTTGTTATGAAGGATTTGGGTACACTTCGCTACTTCTTGGGGCTGGAGTTTGCACGAAACAAGCAAGGTATGATAATGACACAAAGGAAGTATGTTACTGATCTCTTATCTGAGACAGGTATGGCAGGATGTAGACCAATTGCTACTCCTATGGATTCTAATGTCAAACTCTATGATGATGATTCTGAGGAGGTAGACAAGAGACGATATAGAGAGCTAGTGGGAAAGCTCTTGTATGTCACTATTACCTGACCGGATATAGCCTTTGCGGTTAATAGGGTAAGCCAATTCATGGAGCAACCCAGACAGGCTCACATGAATGTTGTTTTTATGATCTTGAGATATCTGAAGTCGTCTCCAGGTACTGGTCTCCTATTTAGAAGAGATACATCTATATCTGTCACAGGTTATGTAGATGCAGACTATGCTGGGTGCCCTAATGATAGAAAGTCAACTTCAGGCTTTATTGTATTTGTTGGCAGCTCACCAGTAGCTTGGAAGAGTAAGAAGCAAACTGTAGTGGCTCGATCTAGTGCAGAGTCAGAATATAGGGCAATGGCCCAAGGTAGTGCTGAGATGATGTGGGTTAAATCTGTTTTAACTGATTTAACTATTGATGTCCCTCTTCCCATGCGTCTGAAATGTGATAATCAAGCAGCTTTGTTCATAGCCAATAATCCAGTCTTCCATGAGAGGACGAAGCACATTGAAGTGGATTGCCATTAATTCAAAAAGGACTTATTTCAACGTCTCATGTATCATCAGGAGAGTAGGTTGCAGACATGTTCACCAAGGCCCTTGCTAGGGGTCCATTTCATCTTTGTTGTTCCAAGCTGAGCATGTTGGATATATATGCTCCAGCTTGAGGGGGAGTGTTAGAGTAACTTTATTTTGTAGTTTTTGTTTGTCCTCTTTATGTAAATTACCCATAGAGCTTTTCTCCTATATAAGAGAGCTCTAGGGTTAATGATAAAGCATCTCATTCATTCCCTTTCAACACATAGAACATAGCAGGTCTTACGACTGCTTTTTAACACTTTCATTTGATTTTCAAAGGAATTTTCTTATCACACAAAACAATAGAGGCTCCTCTCTACTTCAGCCAACTTGCACTTAATTCTGTAAGTAACATCTCCATGGATTTTCTCATCATGTTGAGAAAGTTTTCAATAGAGCTTCCTTAAATTAAACACAGTTTAGGTCATCACAGTAACCATACTTTCACCAGAAAGTTAATATACCTCTTACAACAGTTCTGTCTAATGTTTTAAAAAAATAAACAGGATTCTTTTTCCCAACTGTATTTGCTTTTTTTGCAAGGCCTAAACGTAATTGAATTAATGAAGACAAAAAAGATCAAGTGAAGTCAAAAAAACTACATATAAGATATATGCAAGCGCAACTAATGTAACATACATAACGGATACTTAAACAAAAGTTAAATAATTTAAAAGTAAAATTTGGAATGTAATCGTTTCATGCAGTTTCTTTAACGGGATCTTTGCCGCTGAAATTTAATTATAATCAGGAAAAAAATGTCTACCAGATGAGACTCTTGGAAATCCCCTGAAAGTGTGTAACCTGACCAAACTCCATTAGGGAGTATAAGTTTTATTTCTTTGTAATGTTTATATACATTTTAAAAGATACTGCTCACCATTTTGTATGGCTACTATTGCTATAAAATGACATCTGTTATACATTATGTACAGTAAGGATAAAGTAAACCAGATATTTCAATAAAAGTTTAAGAAAATTGTAAATCTTTTATTTAACTTAGAGCAATATCTTGTAGATTTTTTAACAATGTATGGATCAGTTAAACAAAAATGGTTACTCAGCAATAGGCTATTAGTAAAAGTTGAGAAAAAAATACAAAGTCATCAAAATTTATCGACGTGACTGGTGTCAAAGACATACCATTGTTGAAAATCATTATCCTACAGGTTTGGATATCAGCACCCTATCGAATTGGCACGAATTATCAGCATGCGTCTAATATGGAATGATGGTGCGACCCCAACTCTCTCCTGTAAATTATAAATTGAGTTTTCTTTTTTGCAAGATCAAAATGTTGACCAAATATATACACTTTTGAATTTCTAATTACAAAACAAAGATGACAACAGAAGTCAACATCATCCAAATCAAACTTAAAAAACAGTACCCAAAACTTGTCACTTTTATATCCAATTCCTGGTCTGGTCGAGATTTCGGTTCATCTCAAGCAAACGACAGAGAAATGGTTGCTTGGAGGTAGGCTCCTGAAAGTAACAGATCAATGTGAAAATATTTTTTGAAATGTGGTGCTTTAAAAAATGACAATCAAAACCTAAAAGACCTAATATACAAATGGACAACCACATCAAATATCAGACTTGACACAACTCTCTTTCTTAAGATGATGACAAGAAGAGAAAAAAGGTGAAACCCTGATGCAAAAATAAGAGAAAACTGACAACACCATGAGGTATTGCAGAAAGAGATTCCCTTCTATCAAGTTCAAAAGTCGCCATCCAAAAATAAACTGACATCCAACGGTAGAAAGGCTGCAATCTTTGAGCAAAGAAACCGAGACAAGCAGAACTATATCATGGGAAAAAGGGATATAATTCTGTATGCTGTTTTACATAAGCAGTGTTCCCAGTCATGAAATATAATTTTCTTAAAGAACCAGAAAAAAATGGCAAAGGAGAAAAAATCAGTTACCTTTCTTTTTAAGGTGAAAAAAATGAACGAACTGGAAACAGCCAAATTAGTTTCAGAAGAACTGTTGCTGAACAGTGCATGAAGAGCCGAGCATCAATTTTACAGGACCCAACAAAACAAAAAACAGCAGGGACTTCCAACGTGACTAGACCTGAGTGATTCCCCAAGCAAACATCTGCTAGTTGAGCAGAAAACAACGGGTACCACACGATTCCCAAACACGGATTTGAGCATGTGATGGAGATTCCAAATTGATTAACTGGTTTTCCTAATCAGCTGAATAATCTTTAGGTCAGGCAGCAACAGAGGGAATCATAAAGCTGATCTATATTTTCTTGTGAACATTGTTTAGTTAGGATTTTGCTCAGTTATGTCCTCCATACTAAAAGCTGATCTATATTCTCTTGTGAAAATTGTGTAGTTAGGATTTTGCTCATTTATGTTCTCCATACTAACGAGAGATGCACTTGCAATCGATTCCCACTATAATATTCAGGAATCAAACCCCATTTCTCAAGAAATTATTCTCAACTATTTTAGATTTTGATGGTAGAGATCTGGAGGTCAAGCTAAGCGGAAGGAAGTGTAGGGTTCCACAATCCAAAGTTTTTCGAAAATTATCTAGAATCCACCAACAAAGATCCCTCTATGAACTGCTACTCTCAGAATCTACTCCTTCATATTGCTTCCATGCACTCTCCATTAGCCCCCCACCAGTCAAAAACTTAACACCATCATCCTTGCCCCCTCCATCGTGCACTCCCTATTAGCTCCCCACCAGTCAAGAAATTTGCCTGCAGAAGTTGGGAGGAAACCAACAATTTTTATTCATATTATTATGCCAAAAATAGCTCAGAGTATCTTTGCCCCTCAAATCAACACGATTGTCCCACCGCCAACCGAAATCATGGGAAAAAAACGAAATGGGTAAGAGAAAAAACGTATCTTTAAACTCGAGAGAAATCCAAATTTCGAGAACAAAACAAAAACCTTCAGCAGCTCACCTCAAGCCATTCCATGGCCGAAACAGGACCGCAGAATTTCCCGCGAAAACCACCAGAGAAGGCGAGGCACGGCAAAATAGGGCCGCGATTGCGTGATAGAAGATGATTGGAGGCGGCGACGGCAGCGCTTGGGGGTAGGACGGCGTCCCTCTCTGCTCTCTGCTCTCTGCTTTGGGCGGAGAGAGAGAGAGGGGGGTAACAACCAAAAACAGCCAACAGAGGTTGGGGAAGGGGGTGTGGTCACGCATCAGTGGGACTACCGCCTTTGGTTGAGGGCATTTTGGGTAATGCACTTTCGTGTAAACATTCAGAATGACCCCCTTTATTGTACATAATTGCACATAAATCTTGGTAATTATCCACATACGCGGTAGAAGCGCACGTACAGCCAAGGTTTTAAATATTGAATTGAACATCAAATCGAGTATGTATCAATTTTTTATTTTTACGATGAATCAATGTGACGTTCCAGATTGACTCAAGATGATCTGAATGGAGGCGAAGAATCCATGTAGCCGACCCTACTTAATTGTGGGAAAAGGCTTTGTTGTTGTTGTTGTATGAATCAATGTGACCGATCCATCGAATCCACAATGATATCAACAGTTCATGAAAATCAAAAAAGATCGAATCGTTGTATTATTTGTTTCGTTTGTATGGTTCAATCGAGTCGAAGCTATATTATACAAATAAATATGAAAAATACTATATTTAATAGGGTTTGTACACTCGTGTCCTTTCAAATTTTTTCGGTAATACTTACACCCTATTATTTTTATAATTATATTTGTGTTCTTATGTTTTTACAAAATACATAATAGTGGCTTTTAATAGCATGCTTGTGCTCCTATATTATAGCAACATATGATAATATTTTGATTTTTTTTCAAAATATAGGAGCACAAGGGAAATTGATAAAAAAAAGTTAGGGGTATAAATGTTATCTGAAAAATTCAAAATGTCATAATAAACGTATTGTTTAATTGATATAAATACATATATGTGACGTATAAAATTGACCGTTTTAAAAATATTAAAACTCTAATCAATGACAAGTGTTGTTAATTTAGAGCTTCTCATAGTATGACTATGACGATATCTGCTTCATCTATAATTGTTGAAAGCAGACTACCTTGTGGACGGTGTGGAAAGAGAGGCAATGCTCAGTTGGCAGGAAAGGAGTGTGATAATGGGTCATTGGTACATGTGGAAGGAGAAGAGTTAAAGGAGTATCAAATTATGCGTTAGAATGAGACCGAACTACGAATACTTAAAAGTTTGCATTTTATTAAATTATTAGATTTTTCAAAAAAAATAAATAGTTGAATTGATGTTTTAATTCAATTGATTCAATCGGATTTAAATAGTCAAGTCGGATTTTCGGTGGTTTTTATTTTCTAAATAAAAATCAGGTGGTTGGATCGTTTTCTAATCCATCGATATATCTCGAGATGAGCTGAGTGCAAAAGCAGTGTGTATTAAAACGTATAAAAAGATACGGACAAATATTATAGACATTTTTACCCGGCAGACCCTATAATCTTTGTCAATTACCTCTATTACCTTTGAAATATCGATATTCCTCCCTCGACCCTGTAAACTTGCTCTGTCTTACCCCACGAACCCTACCGTTAAATTGACACATCTAGAGTTAACTTCTTTGGGTTAAAAATGTGTTAATCTAACCAATTTGCGATCGGACGGCTAGAATCAAGCAAAAGAAGAAAAAAATTCCTCCCTCCTCGTACAGCTTCCCCTCCCACGAGTCTCGACCTGACAGGAGGAGGTGCGGGGGCGGCGTTCCACCTGGATGAGGTAGAGCTTCCCGCGGTGAGGGAGATAGGGTAGGTGCTTCGCGGCGGGAGGAGATGGGGAGGGGCTTCAAATCGGGCGGGCCGGGGGGTACTGGGGACGAGCGACGTGTTGACGTCCTGCGGGAGGGCGAGGAGCTGAAGACGAGCCACAGGGGAGGTGTCATGGGGTGGGTGGGTCCTCGGCCCGGGGGAGCTCCGTAGGGGTGGGGTGCTTCGAGCAGGGAGCCGGTGGAGTGTCGGCCAGAGGGGGAGAGGTTCCGCAGGGGTACTTCGACCATGGAGCCGGTGGAGCGCTGACCGCCCTGGGGGTGGGGGTTTCCGCAGGGGTGCTTCGAGCAGGGAGCCGGTGGAGCGCCAGCCGCCGGGGGGAGCAATGGAGGCTGCAGGGGGAGGGAGAGTGAGTGGCACTTACAGTAAATTTGATAGATAAAATGGGTATAATGTACAAGAAGATAACAGAATCCGGTTAATTTTAACGGCTAAATGGATGAGGGTTAATCAAAGGGTCTGTAGGATAAAGGTTAACAAGTTTACGGGGGTGAGGGAGGAATTACGATATTTCGAAGGTCGTAGAGGTAATTGACAAAGATTGTAGGGTCTGCCGGGTAAAAATCCCAATATTATATGGGTGTAAACCTCCATATACAGAGTAGACCCGGAAGGGAAAGGGGCTTTGAAATTTGAAAGAGATGAGATCTTTGGGACACAGCGTTGTTTCCCTTTTTAATTATGGGGCTGTTTGGTCCCTTCTCGGTGGTGGGTCTGCCTCTGTCTCTTGTGTGTGATGTTGGATGTCAACTGTGGTTGTACGTGCGGAGATAGCAAACGCCATTTTAATCTGGAGGTCGATATTGTTG
Source organism: Ottelia alismoides (assembly GCA_037367405.1). Lineage (NCBI taxonomy): Eukaryota > Viridiplantae > Streptophyta > Magnoliopsida > Alismatales > Hydrocharitaceae > Ottelia > Ottelia alismoides. The sequence goes on along the minus strand of JAZKJV010009754.1, from coordinate 38,770 downwards.
GTTACGTAATCGGGACGAATCGATTCCAGGATGTTCAAATTGTTGTGGAAGCATATGTTCTTGCTGCCTTTTCCGAGTGAATATAAAAGCGCCGTTTCTTTCTTTCTTTCTTTCTTCTCTGTTCGTCCGAAAACAGAGGGCGGGAGTTTTGAGGGCAGTGGGTCTCTCAGTTTTTTTTTATGGGCAGTAAATAATATTTATTATCTGTCCCATTTTATAATATAGTTCCCATGATCTTATTTCGGACAACCAGAGGTGGCAGCAAGCACCGCATGCTCTCTTTACCTTTTGTGGAAGTGGAGACCTGACCGAGGGTCGTCGGCACCATTATTATTTATCATGTGATTGTACATAAAACAGTGCAGATTTATGCCTCAAATCATCATCATCATGGTGAGGATTAAAAGGCTGTTGGATGAGGATGGGTCTTTCTGTGATTTTTTTCTTTCTTGTTCAAACTTCAAATGTAGGATTCTTTCATGGCAGTTTTTGTTTCAGAATCAGCTTATAAGAACCAGACAATGAACTACGCCATTGGCATCGCCATAGTTCCGTCCCTCGCCGTCGATGTCTCCGGGCATGAGCTCGGCCCCGCTGGCTGCGCTGTTCGTCTTTGGAGTTCGTCTAATTGGGAAATCGTCCATGAAGCATGGACTTATGCCAATTGCCTTGACCCACCATGTATATCCTTTGTCAAGGTTGCACCCCATGCTGGCCTTCTTGTCTTCCTAATATTAGGGTCCACACTATGATTATTGGATATAATATATAGCATATAGAAGATAGAAACAGGAAATGCTGAGAGAGGAAACCTCCTTCCATGTGCACCTTACACTGGATGAACGCATGGCCCAAGGATTGACTCCTATCCCTTTTTAGAGGAAAATTAGCGTAAAAGCTCGCGCTTCGCTGCGTTGGTGGTTGCATAATAAGTAGAAAATCAACATTATGTGTTTTTAATAGAATTTTCACTAAATTAATCAGAAGTTATTTTTTATATTATTTCTTGATGAGTAACTTAACTACGTCATAAAAGATTCTAAAAATCATACTCACACACTCTTAGGAAATATAGCATTGACTCAAAGTGTGTCCATTTATACATAAAAATTATATATTTAGTATTAAAGTGGGTTGAATTTTAAATGAATATAATAAATACATATATAAATTGTAGCATCTCCAGGATCTAGATACTCAGCAATAAACATTCACAGTATATGATGTCACACCCGAAATACAAAACAATATAATATGTGCATGAAAATATTAAAGAAGGGAGAACAAGTGATACTTTCCCATTCATACCACCAATGTCCGCAAAAAGTATATACAATGTCACTGAAGTATAGCAACATGTATATACATCGTGTAGCTCAAAAACTAGTTTAGGTACAAGAAAACAAAAGATCCGAAACTAACCCTACCACGAAGACGAACAGAACAAAAGTCAAACCACAAAGCCGTCTACTATTGCGGTTGTTGCGCATGTGAATCTGTCGAACTAACACAAACAAGTTTACGATCAAAACGCCTAGTACGACTGTAAAATAACTAATAAAACAAGGTAAAAGTGTGCTTAAAATCGATATGGAGAATAATAGACCCCCACAATCTACTTACATTACCTTACTCATTTCAAATCCACACACTAAGTAGGGTCTAGTCACAAATTCATACTCAAATAATCCACAGAGGATAGTCAAGTCCACAAAGGAAAAGCGCACTAAGGGCCTAATGTGATTTAATAACATTTGATTTAAGATATATCATTATTAAACACTTGGCTTGGTTTCACGACTTACCATTAATCATTCTCGGCATCCTTCACACAGAGGTGAATCCGAGTGGTTATAAGTATGGCCAGCACCTATAAGTACCTAAAATGACATCGGTGTAGAAGCTTGGATTGTAAATCAATGCTTCTTAAGGTCACCACTCACACACCCTATTAGTAATCACAGTCTCAAGAGGAGTTACACAAAGCCCGTACGTAGGAATGGCTATCGAGCCAAACGAGCCGAGCTAGCCCCTGGCTCGGGCTCGGGTTCGATAAACCCAGCTGGGCTCGGGCTCGACCTCAGGCTCGTTCAAGCCCAGCCGAGCTAGCTTGAGCTCGAGTTTGATGAGCTTGAGCCCTTATCGAGCTGGCTCGGGCTCGATAAGGCTCGAGTCGAGCCCCTTATCGAGCCCGAGCTCCTTATAGAGCCCAGTCTGGGCTCGAGACCAAGTCGAGCTCGTTAAGGAAAATGGGTACTTTTTGGTCGAAAAGTGTTTTGTGTGGGTTCAAACTCGAGACCTGCTCTATCAAAGACTGTGTTCCTTACTAGTAGGCCACTATCCAAGTTATGTATAAAATATTAATTATAATATATATTATAACATTATATTTGCTTATAAAAAATTACTAATTTTTTAATACGTGGGCAGGGGGCAAATGTGTGGACGGGAATGGGATATGAGAATTGGGTCATAACTGTGACTCGTGGGAGGGTCAAAGTTAGTGGAGGGAAAATTGTAAAGGGCTAATTTTATTTTATTTATATTAAATATAAATATATAAATAATATATATATTTCTTATCGAACCTCTTATTGAGTTATCGAGCCAAGCGAGGCTTGGCTCGGGCTCGGTTCGTTAAGCTATCGAGTCCAAAATTCTGGCTCGGGCTCGGCTCAATAGCCTAATGAGCCGGGCTTACGAGCCCTTATCGAGCTGAGTCCGAGCCTGGCTCATCGAGCCATGACTCAATAGCCAGCCCTACCCGTAGGCCTCATTGTTTGGCAAATAAACACCAGTAACACAAGAGTACACAGCCGTGGGCACACGGTCGCTCGAAGCCCTAGCAGAGAAAGTCACGAAGACGTCAAGAGGAGCATTAAGAAATATACACAGCGACATGGTGAAACTTAGACGCCACGAGCTCAACAGTTGCGTTGGTTGGGGGACATGTTGCATAGCACACTAAGGAGTCACCACGCGGTGTCCAGCCTCAGCACTTGTGTGCATTTAGCCTATTAGCTTCGATAGAATGCCAGGTAGTCATGGTTCATGGTCTAGTGTTTTGCTTGTTCACTTAGAGTTAACACTCGTGTACTGGCTGGTGTAATCCACATTGGTTGGTATTTCGGGTAGGAGTACTAAGAGGGGATTTTCAGGAAGTGTGATTCATGAAGTTGGGAGTGAAATACAATTCTTTTGTGTACTAAGAGAGGATTTGGAATAGTCGTGGAAAATTTTGACAAGAGTATGGATGATCTTAATAATCGGTTCCCTGACTCGTACCCTACGCCATTGTGGACGCTTACACGTGGGTAGTAGACTTGGGTGGTTCGTAATGATTCACGGGTTGATTGTTTTGGGAATCAGAAACTATAATTTGATAAGTGGAGCTAAATCGGCATGTTGGGAACTTAGTTAGGAGACATTGTACCCCACTGCATGCTTACGGAGGTACTCCAACCCTAAGATCTTCTTATTACCTTAGAGTCCAAGTGTGCAGTCTCACACGGATCAAGATCAGAAACTATACACGAAGCTTGAAGTATTCATATTTAATGAGAATAACTAGAGTTTGTTTTCTTTGTGAGGACAGTTTACCCAGTTGTTTCTTTTGCACACTTCTTTAGTACCTTACTTGTAGTAATTTTTGTATCATACTGAGCAACTTTGCTCATAACATATCTTTGCGTTGGATATCGCAGGTTCTCAGAAGAAGTCGCATCAGTGAGTGGTCGTTGTTTGCTTGGAAGTCTCTTTTGTGCAGTTACACTATCTTCTTGTGGTTTAGTGCTTATATCTAGTTTTACTGTTTACTTTACTTATAGCATTTTGAGAGACATAAGATGTACAGTGTATGTATGGACACACTTTTTGATGCATACAGATAATATTTTTGTGGGCATGGATTGAAATTAATAAATGATGGATATGCTATGAATGGAACGAAATTTTAAATTTTAGTCTTCTTTTGTGTTGTTTCTCATTCCTACAATCATATAGCATATTTCGAATGTGGAAATGTATATGAGTGGATTGGTTTACGAAGTACCCAAATCTTAGGGGGCAATCGTCGCAATCTTTGAGGGTCCATACACCATTCTTATGCATGGAGTCTATTTCATACTTCATTGCTAGTATCCAAATATCCATGTCACGAACACGCCAAGCTTCAACGAATGAAGTTGGATCATCATCGAACTCTTTTGATACATGGAATTCATACCTTTTAGGTTATCTTACAACCCTATAACTCTTTATAAGAGTTACAGTCATGTCATTTTCTATTATCTCTTCAGTTTCTGGTGTAGGAACTTCATTCGTCTCGCTAGATTCGATTAGTTATTTAACTTCAATATTTGACTTATAAGGAACTCGTCTTTCAGAAATAAGATGTCTCTAGAAAGAAATGCATTTTATGTCTCAGGATCATAAAATTGGGTTTTGAGTACATATTTAAATGAAATCTTATTTAGGACATAGGTTGTGGTCTCTATTGCATGTCCTCAGAACGTAAGAGGTATGTTTGCTTTACTTATCATTTATCTTACCATGTACAACAAGGTTATATTGTGTATCTTTACAACTCCATTGAGTTGAGGAGTACTGGATGAGTGGCATTGGGAATAATTCATCTCTCCTTAAGGTATTTTTTGAATTGATTTAAGAGGTATTCGCCACTTCGATCAAATCGTAGTCATTTTATCTTCTTTCTGGTTTAGTTATTAAGCAAAGCCATGAACTCTTTAAACTTTTTGAAGGTTTCATCTTTGCGACGTAATAAGAAGCCAAAACTGTATTGTGAATGAACATCAACATCGGTAGAAGGTCATAATATTGATGCCCATTTTAGGTGGCAGTACGAGAGGGATCGCATACATAGAAATATGTTAGGTCAAGTATACCTCAGCATCTTTCACCTTTCTTAGAGAAGGGTATCATGGACATTTTCCCACGAATGCAATGTTCGTACTTCTAAGAAACCCAGAAGTTCATCCTTTACTAGTCCATTAATCCTATCAATAGACGTGTCCAAATCTTTGATGTCAGCTCATAGTCTAATGATCTTCATCCTCTCGTGATCATTTAGGTATGTTATTAATAATAGTGGTATTAACATTCATGGCACATTCATGCATGTTCAATTCATAGAGTCCAGTTGTTGTTAGAAAACCATCCGCTATAAAATTATCATAACAATTTATGATAAGTTTATTACAGAATAAGAATTAATGTCCATGTCCAAATAATATAGATACAGATAAAAAGTTCCTTCTAACATCATGGATATTAAGACATTCTCTAATAAATAGAACTCTTCTGCTTGAAAGTGGTAGTCAACATGTCTCGATAGCGACTGTTGCAACCGTTTCATTAGATCCCATCTTGATGACTGATGAACCACTTTCCACCTCACTTAAGAATGATATATTGTAGTATAAAAAGGCAAAAAATGATCTATCAAAAATCACAATCTTTGAATGTTTGGAGAACTTTTACTTGGCAAGTCTACCAAGATCGAATACATGGAATGATGATTTTTAGTTGCGTGGTTTTAAATTGATTCCAATAATTAATTAAATGCTAAGTTAATTATTGTGCTAGGAAATAAAATAAAAATAAAAGAAAAGAACAGAAAATCAACAATGAAAATGCAATGCAAAATAGAGAAGGTAATTGAGCATGGAATATGTGATTTGATTTGTAATCATCGATGAAAATAATCAATTACTCCCCAAATCACAAATCAATAAGGATAATTTCAAGAGAGATATTCAAATTAATCCCAAGTTGTAGGCTAAGAATGCGAATAGATTTATGAATAATCCTACAATTTAAGGAGATCAAAAATACTCCCCAAATAAAGGCGATGATCTCTCTAATTTAATCCTCAAGCAAATAGACGCTAATCGCATAAAATATCGAGAATTAAATTCATTTCTTCTCAATTGATTCCCCTGCAAAGATTAAATCCTCAACTAATGTGGTCAACTATCACGAGAGGATTAAATGAAAATTCCTAAAAAATAATAGTGTGATACAGTATTTTCTCCTTAATCGTGTCCCCATAGAGATTAATTTCTCAGATAATATGATCTATAACCTGAGATAATTAATCAATGAATTTTCATCAGCCAAGCCCCTACAAAATAGATCATTAATTGTCTCAATAAAATATTGCACAAAATGTTAGAACTCAGCCTGAAGATCCAAGAGTCTCAAGTAATTATCATCAATAAATATCCTTCAGTCAGTCCACAAATCATATAAAGTGATAGAGCGACCAATTAGCTTCAAAATGACATATGGTATGCTAAAATCGAGGTTCAAATGCACAAGATATGATAAAATGAAGATCTAGAAACCTAAATACAATAAAAAAATTTCTTATTCAAAAAGGCCCTTGAAGTGCTTATCTGCAAGGGCTCTGATGTAGTTTTCACCAAAACTTCATGCGATGGGCACATGACTTTGGTTGGGGCTCTTCTGCAGTTCTCTAGAATGGCAGGCGGTGGGGCGTAATTGCCCCCCCCCCCCCCCACGTGATGTAGGAGGTATGGTGATGGAGGTTGATGCTCTGAATCCAAGGCTCTACGTGGTAGGCAATGCGAGACTCGGATACCCGATCTTGGAGGCATGGCGAGCTAGTTCGGAGGCAGTGATGTGGCAGGCTGGCGAGGCTTAGGCCGACCCAAGCCTCAAGGCCTGGGTGAAAGCTCGAGACGCCTACATGTTGGTGGGTTTCCCATTATATCAAGGGCTTGGGCCTGATCCAATGGCGGGTGGAGACTAGGTGACAGCGGGGCCCAGCGGGGGCAATGTGGTGGACAGGCGAGGGTGTGCAGCTAAGTGGAGCTGACCTCAGGCGAAGATCGCATCATGGAACCGTGAAGATTGCATCATATGTGATCGAGAGCAACTAGTCGCATTAGTTGCTTGGTGGAGCAGCATTTTAAATTTTTAAATGATGAAACCACATGATACGAGAACATTTCTCGAATCATTTCATTTAAGCCACAAAGTAGATACCAGAATACATCTGGAAGCGTCGTTGCGATCGTGTCTTTAAAGCAAGAGACCTCATGTCTCAAATCCGATCCAATAGAGGAGACATGTACGAGCATGTTAATGAAATATGTGATCCATGTAATTCGAGTTCATATTCCAAGCAACGAATTTTCAGATCTCGTGACACGAGATCCGACGTCTTCTTCACAAGGAGGTGCACGGAAGGAGTGGGAGATCCATGAGTAGTCGAAGCGATAGCACAACGACGTGGCGATGACTGCATTCGTCTCTAAGGAAAGAGGTGGACGATCACTCTTGATGAAGAAAAGAGGCATATATGAGAATACGGGAGAGTGTGTGTGTGCGTGTGCGTGTGTGTGTGCGTGTGTGTATGCGTGCGTGTGTGTGTGTGTGCGTGTGCGTGTGTGTGTGTGTGTTATTCAATTGTTGTAAAATGAAGAGCTAGGGTTGCCTCTTCTTTTATAATATTTTGGGATTCCATGGATTACAATTCATGAATAACATAAATCCAATGGTTGATATTGATATGTATTTCTTTCAATGGTCATGATTTTGTTGTAAAAATACAATAATAATTAATTAATTAAAATATATATTGTATCAATATTATTTAATTTCATCAAATCAATCACCATAGGAGAATTAGGAAGGAGGCATGCCTCCCTTCTAATGAAGGGGGTGGCATACCTTGAATTAAGATTCAAGATGACCGTCCACCCTCCGTAAAAGGAAGGTGGCCTCCTTCTCCTAATTCATGAGATTCTCCATAATTTACAACAATAATTGTTGTAATTCATTTCACAAGAATAATTCCAAATTATTTTATGAAATATCGATCATGTTATTTCACAACCCAAAGTAAAATGTAAATTACATTTTCAATTAATGTCTAATATGAATCCAATTCACATCAACATTTAAATTGTAACTGTTATTTACAAATAGCTCTCTCTAATATATTATAAATCATATTATAATATATGAGATTAATATGGATAGTGTTATCTACATTATTCATATTCATAATGATTAAACCACATTTATTATATAGGTTCATCATTCGCATACAACTAAATAATATGAATCACATTCACATTCATATTATTCAAGATAATTAAATCACATTTAATCATCCATTTCTCAATGCTCGGATACACATTTATTAATGGAATTATTCTTGAACTCTTCCAAGAATAATACACTTTCTCCATGGATAATTGGAGATAAGGACAGGATGATTGTATGTTCCACGTATAGTGACTTAGATATTGAGATCACATCTCAAATCCAGATCTTGAGGACCTGTTATAGATACTTGATTAAATCAAGACCCTAGATCTAATCTTCTCATTGCATCTAAATCACATTCAGATGAATGTCCAATATTTGGATTAAGATCAGATCACTTCTCTAATAAAAAGAGTCACTAAAATCTAGACATATTTAATCACTTCCTTAAAATGGAAGAGTCGTGGTTATACAATCGTTTATGATCACATCACCCTCGGGTATTCTAATGCATGTACATCATGTATACTGGAAGACCTAGAATAAACTTGAAGATATAGATCAATTTTACACTGTCATCTTTTTATCACTAAGTTTTTCATTAGGCCATTGAGAGTTGGTATCGATCATATGCTTTCCAAAAGCATATATCATGCCTACAAATTCTTGTCATTCTTCCAAAGCAAGATGACAACGCATGGAATTTGATCGATCTCAATTCCTCATGAGTGAGCTCATGTCTTTCAATTTACAAGTGAACATGTATAATCCCTTTGAAAGATCGTATTACTCATATGCCCTTATATGCACACCAGCTAGCTGGTGTATAGACCTTGATTAGGCCATCAACCTATCGGTCTGTCAAATGTACATACTTAGATATATATATATATCAATATATTTATGTATCTGATCAAAGGATGCATGCTTATATCGTGGTAGCATCTGACATAAGACTTGGTTATCTCGATCTCGTTAAGTCAACTCTTTGACCTAACTTATCTGACACCTCCGATCTCTATTTCTATGCAGAGGACATGCATCAAGAGGTCGGTTAGATATCAACCTATAGAGAAGGATTGACATCTCCTTCTCAAGCTGGATATCATATGCATGCAGCATACAACATAGGACTTGGTTATCTCGATCTCTTTAAGTAAAATCTTACCTAACTTAGAGAAGGATTGTCATCTTCTTTTCACACTAGAAATCATCTCTTAATAATCATTTGACTGTACTTGATGAGTCCTCAATCTAACTCCTTAGCTATTCATCCAAGCATCAGTCTCTATGATTCAACAATTGAATCAACAATTGTATGATCATTAAGATGACCATGGTACATAACCTTAATTATACTAAGGGGCCTTATAGTGCATTCATCGATTTAATCTCAGACAGCGAGTAAAATAAACCAATAACTTTTATTGATATATCAAATATTATAATAATACTTATTGTAGGAATGGTTCGCCTCAGGCTCACATGACTAACACTCCTGCCACTATCCGCCTCCTCTCCGACACCCTCCCCCTCCCTCTCGTCCCTCCACCTCAACCGCTTGCCCTCCTCTTCCAAGCTTCCTTGTCGCCCTATGCCTCCTCCCCGATGCCCTCCCCTCCCTCCTGCCCCTTCGCCTCTGTCACTTGCACTCCTCCTCCATGTTTCATGCCGCCCTCTGCCTCATCCCTAACCACCCCCCCCCCCTTCTCACATCCCTCCACCTCTGTCACTTGCCCTCATCCTCCAAGCCCTCATGTCACCATCTGGCTCTTCCCTGATACCCTCCCCATCCCTCCCGCCCTCCGCCTCCATCGCTTGCGCTCCTCCTCCAAGATTTCTTGCCTCCCTCCGCCTCCTCCCCAACTCACTCCCCCTCCTTCCTGCCCCTCTACCTCTGTTGCTTGCCCTCCTCCTCCAAGCCCTCTTGCTGCCATCCATCTCCTCCCCTACACCCTCCCCCTCCCTCCTGTCGCTCCGCCTTCGCCCTCCTCCTTCAAGCCCTTATGTTGCCCTCCACCCTCCCCTCAATACCCTCCTACCGCCCTTAGCCTCCTCCCTGATGCACTCCCCCTCACCCTCCCCGATGTCCTACTCCTCCTCGATGCTCTTCCCCGAGTGTTACCAACATAAGAAGCTCCAATGATTGTTAAGCAACCACGATCGTCATAATGGGGATGACAACTAGTTGGAGCACCTTACTTTTCCCAATCATTAGATGGGGATATCTTTTGAAAATATAATTGCGTTCAAGGGTAAAACTATAAAAATTGACGGATTCCGTCAAAAATTAACGGAGAAATGAATGAATGTTATCACAAGGCTATGCCATATAAGAGCTAACCACTATTCGAGGTTCCTCATGTAGTTCGTGATTACGCAGGGTTATGGGTGCAAATATCCCAAAAATACTCAAGATTATGTGTGCAAATATCCCAAAAATAAAATAGGTAAGCAATAAGTATCAATGTCCACATATTACTTCATTACATCGTGCATCAAACATGAAAAAATCAAAAAGAAAAGAAAGGCAGAAGACTGAAGTAGGAATAAAAAGATCACATGTTTCTAAAGAAGTCCAAACAAGTGAGATGTTCTTCAAGCCAGTTCATGTAGGGATGCAAACAGACGAATACAGATACAAATATAGATACTATTGTATCCTTATCTATTTTTGAATACGAATATGGATGCGGATACAGTTATTGACAGATATTAAAGCTATCTTACCATATCCTTAAAAAATGGATACAAATGTAAAACGAATATTGGTCAAGTACGAGTATTACTAGAAATACTCTATAGAATCGATTTAAATGTATATGAATTGGATGAAAAACACATGATATAAATTTACTAAATGTGTTGTATCATAAACATTATACAAATATGATAAAAGAAGGTATAGAATTATGTTATATAGGGTTAAAAATAAATCTAAAACTATATTTATATACGAAGATGGATATATGGATACGAATGTTTACGAATATCAAAACAATATCCATATCCGTATCCACTTTAAAACGGATACGGATACAGATGTCAAAATCTGTATAAAACAGATACAATGACAGATCAGATATGGATATATCTGTAACTATTTGCATGCCTAAGTCCATGCCAAGGATACTGCAATTCAATGAACAGTATGCCTCCCTTATCTCAAGCATATAAACTATCAAACAATGAAATTGTATACAATCAATTAAGACAAGGATTTATAGTGGTCGATGAGTAGAAGTATTTGTAAGATTAGACATAGAGGTAAAGTGATAAAACTAGGTGGTCTTTTTTTATGGAGGTGTCGAGAAACTGAATGAAGGGGAAGGGAGGAAGTGAGAAAGAGAATACAAGGAAATACCAAGATGGAGACAAGAAAAATAATGTTTTATTCCCAAAAAAATATCAACTATTAATGTCAATCCCACGACGGGGCGCTTCAAATAAAACATAGATTGTCATGATATTTCCGTAAATAAGTTATCAACTACAAGTATTTTGTCATATTGCAGGTTTACAGGGCCTTTATGCAGAAAGCTTATTTATCTAACCTCATTGATTAAAGGGAGATCGACATCTGAATGATACAAAAGCCATTCGAGATAAAATTATCAAAAGATCCCTATTTTTATATGGAGGACGGTTCCTACCGATATAACTTGCCAACAAAAAAACATTTGGAAACCAATTACCAAAATCCCAAATAGATCCATAAAACATTAACCCAGATAGCACATTTCTCAAGCAACATCACGATGAACAATCAGATAAGATTTCTCAACAAATGTTAAAAGATTACAAGAAATAAAACAACGATATAGACATGTTGCAACCTGATGACAACCCAGCAATCACATAGCATCAGATAGGTAACTAAAGAGAAAAAAGTGTCGCCAATTAGTCGAGCGAGGCAGAGATGAGGCTAACGTCATCTTCTTTGTTCCTGTCACAGCTTGCATATTTAAGCGAGCAAGACATTCTGAGTTGCTACTCATAAAAGAAGTAATGGGACCACATTATAGGTTGCTTATAGTAGTAGGTTTTGCGCTATGGTATCAGGTGGATAGTCGGTGACCACACCTGATTGTCAAACTACATGGTCCCATCCGAGGTAAAATGTCGACTATACTCACAAAGGTGCAAAATTCAGCAGTATTGCCATGATAGGATTGACATGCCACCCCTGTTCATCGAAAAAGCATGGTGGAAATTCACCTAAAAACCTGGCAGAAATAAAAGAACAAACCCCAGTCAAGCTGACATGATATTGCCGAAACAAAAACACATGACAGGGAAGAAAGCGTCAAAGAACGTCTGATTTCACATAGAATTCCTACGCAAATGATGAAATCAACCACTATCATGATGCATCAACAAAACTACCTAGAAGCCAGAGAAAGATGCTAAACAATGACTTCATCATCGCAGACAAGATAGAGTAACACTGCATAACATTTAGCTCATCTGCCTTTCCGATATTTCTTGATGGTGGCGCAGTTCGAGCAATACCACTTTCCTTTTGGCTGTTCTTTCAAACCAACACACCCAAAGTGAAACCACTCTATCTTGCACTGCAATTTAGAGATAAGATATGAGTCATTATATAGAAATCGAGTTACAATAAAGAGTAAAAGATAGGTAACTCCATACTTCAGGGTTGTCACACGCAACCATCTCCCCATAACTGACTTGGTTGCAGAAACAATAAGTGGGCTCATTAGGATCAACAGGTAGATCCAAGCTCACACTCGGCGGCTCAACAACAGCCCGTGCTCTGTGAAAGGTGATAAACACGATAGGTTATAATAATAAAACATCACTTACAGGAGGTTAGACAAATTAAAATGAATTGTGCCTATTTCGGCCTCCTTTGCCAGTCCCATCACCCCTCGTGGATCTTCCACTGCCAACAGCATTAACTGTACTCGTTCCTGCAATGGCACTGGCCTCCCGTTCTGTCAAAAGGGAAGAAACCTATTTCAGTTAAAAGTTTTTTTTACCAAGCTTTGAGTACAAAGCAAAGAAGGCAACATATTCATTATTCACCTTGTCTAAGCTCTTCAAATTTTCTTAGATACTGATCAAGTAATTGTATTTGCGCATCAACCTACAATTTAGATATTAGACAAGCATTTTTTAGAGGGAAATTATTAGATGAGGATCACAGTGTCGGATGGTCTGTACTCGTTCAGAAACGGCACGATGGATCTCCCAATTCTAAGTTTTGTTTTCCGAAATAAGACTATAAGAGCATATGTTGCATTACCATGTCGTAAGCTTGAGTGGCCAAGATAACCTTTTCATCTGAGATTCTAACGCAGTGCTTTTGTTCTTCAAGAGCTTCGTCTGAAAATTTCAAGGTTATATTTGGAGTAGTATCACCAGATTCGATCCCACGTTTCATATCTAAAATTTCCTGTTCGCAACGTTGCTCATTCTGCCTCTGAATTGCTGCATTAACCAAATAGAAAATATTTTTATTAAACAGGCACGGATTTGAACATGTAAGAAGTCATGATGTACTAGTGGTAGTACAGTGTCTACCATACAAAAGACCAGGGTTCAAATCCCACTCTTGCAAGGGTTGCGTTAGGTAGTCGACGGCCATCGTAAAAAATAGTCGAATCTTTCAACATGGATTTGAGCAATAATCCATGTAGCCGGCCCTACTTATAGTAGGAGAAGGCTTAGTACATTTTTTTATTACAGGCACGGATTTGAACATGTAAGAGGCCATGCTGTACTAAAGAAGTAGCTAGATACAAGTGTAATAAGCAATGAATGGCTCTTTTTATCTTCTCAGAACGTAAAAATTAAAAATATTATGAATAGATATGAAACTGCATAGGCATATTGTAGATCCACTTTGCAACAAGAACATTGCCTCACAAATACTTAAACAATCTTCAATATGTTATTCTCTCTGTCTGGAGAATCTTTAAACACCCTTTATCATTGATTATCAATTAATGAGCTATCTTTTAATTGACAGGCTCTGCCAGGAAAAAGGAATAATCAGGTGAGACCATGATATGTGCTACCATGAACATGGAAACTCGGTAATAACGATCTATGCCATTACATAGTCGGTCCCGAGAAGAGGGCTCATTTGGTACATGCACCTGACACGATGTTATTCTAATCTCTCATCTCATGCACCTAACAACATATTACATCAAGACATGTCAAATAACACACCTCTTTCAATTTCAGTCCATGGAAAAACACATAAAATAACAAAAAATCCTTAATATTATAAATGGAAACCCTTTACAACGAGAGTGAAAACTCCATGAAAGCTTGACCAAGTCGCCTCTCTCGAACAGTTAGAATTTCTCCTTGTCTCCCATGGAAAGAAAAGTTGGGGTGTGCACAATATTTTTACGGCCAGGGTTGGTCCACGCCCAAGAAACCCAGATATAAACATCGACACTCCCATGTAGACAGTACACAAATATTAATCACGCCCAACTCCCCTCATATTCAATTCATGCCGCGCTATGGGAAGGCTCTTAGTAAATGTCTGCAGATGGTTTTCAGACTTGATTAAGGAGACAAGGTTTTCTAACATCTATTTTATAACGTATGAAGTGCATATCTATCTCCATGTGCTAGGTTCAATCATGTGGCACATGATTGTTAGCAAGGTTGATGGCAGCTTTTATTATCAGAATAAAGCTTAATAAGTAGATGAATGTGAATTGTAGGAGTATTTGTTATATGTGTCACTTGAGTAGATGGTCCATTTACCACATCCAGATATTTAGTCCTACATTTACCAGTTGTGAGATGTGGAGACTCAATGAGGGCTATATAAGAAGCCACTCACCCCATGTATCCGGTGAGAAAGTGCAATGCATAAATCAGCTCTTTGAGGTCTTCTCTCTTGGTTTCATCCCGCTCCTTAGGGAGTAAGGTTCCACGTTAAAATCTCGTGTTCTTCACTCTTTATTTTCTATTTCTCTGATTCCGCTTCCGCGGTATATTCTCTAACATGGTATCAGAGCGAGTCGTTCTTGGTTGATTTTTAAGTTTGTTCTTGAAGTTCTTTTTCAAGATCGTCCCAAGTTTGATTTTCGATTTTAGGGTTTTCTTGAAACCCTAGTTTTTTTTCAATCATCAAGTTCGAGAAGATTTTTGTTTGGGGTTTTCCGAAACCCTAGTCTGTTCCAGATCAGATATGTTCCTCCGCTCGAGTCACTATTTCCAGGATCTCGCGCTCGATGCTCGATGCCGCAGCAGGCCGATCTTCTCCAGCAAGCACATTCCTGCAGCCCCATCTGTGTACGCACTCTTCTATGCGAGGTTGATCTCCTCGCTGGTGGTGGTGCTTCTCGAGCTGCCACCATGATCTTGAGACACAAGGAAGCACAGTCATCTAAATCGACTCTCCCCTTCAGCGTGCCGCCACCGCAGGTCGCGTCTCGTGCTCGTGAATCCAAGTGATGGCCATATTCCTCGCGAATCCAGCAAAGGAGATCCTCGTATGCACATCACGAGGCAGAGCCGCGTAGTCCTCCAGGCTCCATGTGATGTTACACCTCCTCCTTCACACTCCAGCCTCTCCCAGTCCCGGCAAAGGCTCTAGGCGACAGTGCTCGGGGAGTGTTGCATCACTGCATCAGCCACTCGACACCTCCGAGAAAGATTTTGGCACCGCACCATTGCGACTTCCTCCTCGCGTGAGCATCTTGTGCGCTCTATCATTTAGCCTCCCTCCTAGTGGCGCACATCCTTGCGACAAGATGGGTTCCTATCTCATGGGGAACCCTAATCATAATTGGGGAGGAAATGGACACGATTCCTTTATGGGTCTAGGAATCTTTCGAATCTCTCTGTCTCTCTCTCTGTTCGGGCCCAAATTTTAAGTGGACTATTGTGCTAAAAAAGGGGAAGATCTGTTGCAATAAAAAGAAGGCATGTAAGATTGGGCCCGATGGGATGTTTTCAGGGATGCAAAAAAACAGACTAAACGGTCGTTTAAACGCATGTGGTGCTCGACTGCATCGTTTAATCAAAAGTGGGTCCATAAACGGGTGGGTCGCATAAGCGGCCATAAATAGCCTTAAGTGGTCTTTTAAACGGCCTTAAACGACCTTTTAAGAACATGTATTTACTTTCTTCAAATAATCACCAATATCCATTACTTTTTTGATTCACGCTATGAATTGTAATTGTTTATGTTGTTTATTTTGACATTTGGCTATGAATTCTAATTATTTATGTTATCTATTTTGACATTTCGATGAAACGCTCCTTGAATTTGACAATATTTGATCTATATTCTGAATATATGATTATATTTTTCTTATATATTTATATTTTTTATAAATTATATTTATGTAATATTTTTAATAATTAAAAATGCAAAATCGTATAACCCGTTTAATTTCCATTTAAACTCCCACATACCATTTAATCCTTAATCAGTGACCCTACCGACTGAATATGGAATACCATTTTTTGCAACCTTGATTGTTTTAAAAAAAAGAGAGAGAATGAGAGGAGTGACGGTCAAAAGAAAAAATGGGTCGAGAGTTATTTTAAAATGAGAGGGAGAGAAGAAGAAGAAAAGCCGGAAAAAAATATGAACGGCTTATTTTAAAAAAAATGAAGTAGCGACTATTAAAAAAATAGGAATGAAATAGTCGAGAAAACATTGATTGAGAAAAGCCGAGAAAAAATGAATGGCTTATTTGATGTTTTCCCCATTTTTTTGTCTTCTCCCAACATGGTCGACGTCATTGTTTTCGACCAATCTGGAAGAAAGGAGGAGTATATTGTAGAGTTCTAGGCCATCATACATTATCATCACTCTGACGATTCAGATTCCAGCTCAGAGTTCAGCTTCTCTAGTCCAGATGCTAGTTCAGATTCCAGTCCAGATGCTCGTTTAGTTTTCAGACTCTATAGTTCAGATATTCAGACTCGACGTCAGATTGATTCCGAGTATTCAGTTTCAGACACGCACATGTACACGGTCTTTATAGATGTGCACATGTATTCCATCACTGTTTGTGGTCCCCATCTTTGTGTTTCGGCCATGGTTTTCATGTGTTTCATAGGGACTCCATAGTAGAGATCTCATTCCCTATGCAATGTGGGCTAAAATTTTCATGTGGTTCCATAGGGACTTCAGAGTAGAGATCTCATTCTCTGAGCCAGTATGGGAGAGACTCAGTTCTCCGACGAGACTTCTTCAGACTTCATTCTCCAGCGACCGTGGACTTCGACGAGGATCGCACTCCACAGCTTTTCAGTTCAGCCCTTTCGTAGATGTGGCAGTTGTCCATATGTTATGGCAGGTCAGAGTACTCCAACATGGAGACTAATTTCCAGTTGCAGTGACTCTTACAGGTGTAGTACAAAGCACATGCTCTCCGATGAGGAGATTCAGTTTGACTTACACTCCAGCTCGTTTTTCCTCCTCACCTACACAGCATGAGAAGCAACATCCTCGACAGTAGCCGACAGTTGTGCGTGTTGTGTTGATATTGTCTATAGTGTCATGTAGCATGAGTTGAGATTTCTTTCTGTTTGTCCAAGCTGAGCATTGCATGCTCCAGCTTGAGGGAGGGTGTTGGAGTAATTGTTATATGCGTCTCTTGAGTAGATGGGTAAATGGATCCCTCTAAGATCCATTTACCACATCCAGTTGTTTAGTCCCACATCTACCAGTTGTGAGATGTGGAGACTCGGTGAGGGATGCATAAAAAGCCACTCACCCTCTGTATCCAGTGAGAAAGTGCAATGCATAAATCAACCCTTTGAGGTCTTCTCCTGTGGTTTCACCCTGCTCCTTACTCCTTAGGGAGCAGAGGTCCACGTTAAAATCTCGTGTTCTTCACTCTTTATTTTGCTATTTCTTTGGTTCTGTTTCCACATTATATTTTCTAACATGAATCCATATATCTCAAAGAAAATTTTCAACCCAAAACATCACCGCAAGATCAAGAATCATTGCCTGATTTTCGACCTCCACACTAGGTCTAGTTCACACATTTTGTTTTTTGCTTCGCTATAAGATGAAATTTCCACCCATACACACTGAGTATCCTAACGTAGAATGTCGATCATCAATAAAACCGCCTTGTCAACATATATGTAGGCTCCAACTCACACATCCTTTCCAGCGGTAGATAAGAATCCTCTTCTTACATTCTTCTTAAGGTAGCACGAGATCCTGTAAACCACATTCAAGTGTTCATCAATAAGATCATGCATAAATTTGCTCACAATATTCACAGCACGTATAATATCTGGTCTAGTGAAACATAATAGAAATAAGCATATCAACGAGTCTTCGTATTGTCCTTTTTACGACCATTCAAAATAATTAGTGTCTTTAAGTCTTCGATTTTAATTAGCCTCAACATGAGTTCTTGTTGAATGTCATCTCAATTTCAGTTGTCCTTAAAGAAGCCGAGGACGTTTTCCCTTTGACAAATGCTTGTGCCTTTGTAGGATCGAGCAAAATCTCAATCTAGAAAGTATGAGTTTCCCTAGGTCCTCGATCTCAAATTCCTTGGCAAGGTTTTGCCTCGATTTCAGCGATATCATCGGCATCATCCCCGGTTATGATCATATATATAGACATTCGCATGCTACCATTCCTTGATTCTACTTGATAAAAAGGGTATCATCTCCATTTTCCAACTTGTATCCTTGACACTTCAAACCACCCAAAGGTACTTAAACCTTATGTTTGTGAATTTTAGTTGAGGAGGAATGGTGGTCGAAAATGTACGTGAGCGATATAGGACTAAACAATGAAGAAGAAAAGGAAACAACCAATAAGCTGTCTAAATCTCCCTCTTAAGCTGGAGCATAGATATCACACATGCTTAGTGTGGCTACGCATTGATGATATAGGTTTAATGCTAGTGACTTGGCAAACACATTAGCAAGCTTCTCAATTGATGACACAAGTGGAGTTTGGCACTCCATCCTGCCAAAGTGCCAAAGGCATGTGGCATCCATCTCCTGAAAGTGTCCCTCCCAACCAAGGTTTTAAAAATGGACCATGACATCAAACCAGTCATGTATCGATTTTGGATTTTCATGGTAAGATCTATTAGGACCGATCGCTCTAATTGGTGATTACATCAATATTTCAAAAATTTACAAAAGACTGAGTGTTATATTGTTGGCTTGGTTTGCATGGTCCAATCGAGTTGACCAATATTTCATATAAGTATATATGAATTATTCTATATCATAAATTTAAATGTAGTTTGTAAAAATCATATAGAAACATACATGTGATGTCTAGCATTAACATCTAAAACTATTAAATTCTAATTAAAGATAAGGGTATCTAACTTGTTGTTTTTCATAGTGTGATGATGAGAACTTCTTGAAAAGGAGGCATCGTTTATAGCTAAAAATGGAACATGACATCAAACCAGTCATGTATCGATTTTGGATTTTCATGGTAAGATCTATTAGGAGTGGTCGTTCTAATTGGTGATTACATCAAGATTTCAAAAAATTACAAAAGACTGAGTGTTATATTGTTGGCTTGGTTTGCATGGTCCAATCGAGTTGACCAATATTTCATACAAGTAAATATGGATTATTCTATATCATAAATTTAAATGTAGTTTGTAAAAATCATATAGAAACATGCATGTGATGTCTGGCATTAACCGTTCTAAAACTATTAAATTCTAATTAAAGATATGGGTATCTTACTTGTTTTTCATAGTGTGATGATGTGAACTTCTTGAAAAGGAGGCATCGTTTATAGCTGCTAAAAGAAGATATCATCATGCATAATGTAGGAAGGAAGTGATGATGTTTGTAACGGAGGGAAAAGAGGAAATATTGGGTCAATAAGGTGTGTTCTCTCGAAGCCTAAGGGATGGAATCATGGAATTTTTTATGGAAACTCAGGAAAGGGAGACTTGCGTTCAAAAAAACATAGGAGAATGATCAAAAATAATACCTTACTAGTTGTAGAATGGAAGTAGAATATGAATATTTACTGATAATTTGCATTTTATTTAATAATTAGACATTATATTTTTTATTTTTTCAAAAAAGAAATGTATGAACATGTGAATGGAGTCAAATGGTTCAACTGGATCAAGAGGTCCAACCAGATTTTGATTGATTTTGATCGGGTTCTCTTTTCTAAGGCAAAACCGATTGGTTGGATTATTTTTTCTTCGGTTCTTGGTTTAACCGACCAGATTATTTTAGCATTTAAAACCATGCTCCCAACCCAAACATCACTTAATCCCACCTTAAATTCCAAAGAAAAAACCATACATGTAAGGGGTAATCTAACTCCAAATTCCTTTACAATCCGAGGCACTTTGTCCAAGATCAAAAACTGTTGATGCATGCAACATCTTATAAACCTTCTTGACCAAAAAACTCCCATCTGACCACACGCAACAATCATCTCCAATAGATGGCCAATCAACAAAAGTCAAAAACTTAGTCATCGACATGTAGCCTCACTCTTTTTGAAAGGTTCAAATGAAAAGAAGGCGACCAAACACCACTTATTGAATCATCACGCCAAAAGCTAAAGTCGTTATCCAAAAATGATCGCAAGGAAGAAGAGGTCTATGATTCTATGAAAGAGCCACACAATCCCTTTCCAAAAAATAAATGACGATCGAGCAGCCCCAAGTGCCACAAACAAACTATATTTGACATTGTAGATACTATGCATAAGCCTACGCGGCAAATCTGAACCCTTCGTCCCCCATGATCCAGTTAGCAAATAACACTTTGTTTATCTCCTTCATGATAAGGAACCTCAAGCCACCGACCTCAAAACTTTGTGTCACCACCTCCCAATCCACAATATATAGATCCGACATCTCCATCGAGGCAGACCAAAAGAACTTTCTTGTCAAGGACTCAAGTTGATTTCTGACACCAGCCAGAAGCAAAGGAGAGAGAGAATATTGAGATTGTTGAGCAATAGCATCAACTTGAGGAGCACAAGATGTCTGCCCTAATATAAACAAGAAGCCCCATCCAGCTAGCAAGATCTTCTCTAAAATCAACCTATTGAAGTTGGTCATACACCAAAGACATGCCTAAGTAATTGGAAGCCTAACCTCGATGTATGCAACGCAATCTCAAAAAACACAACTTTAAAGTCAAGGTGGAGTCATCTATGTTAACCTTGAGACCCAAGACATCACTAAAGAGCTAAAATCGTATAAATCCCTTTGGCTTATCGAACATCACCTTCCATAAAGAAAGTCGTATATCAATGTAATGTAAAACTGGCATTGAAAACTGTACCCCACATATCTCCTCATGAATGGCCTGATCCACCATCTTCGAACAGTTGTGCCAATGAGCATCCCTCCCTCACACCACACTACAAATAAAAAAATTTGGATGATTGTTCACTGTAAACCAACATGATATTGTGGTAACGCATCTCTTCATCCAAGCAATCCTAACATCTTGAAAACCCACAATGAGATAGAGACGCTCGGATGAACCTCCATTCAACAAAATCATAAGCATCCAAAAAATCAACTTCCAAAGAAACACCTAAGTCTTATATCTCTTCCAAACTATGATGATTTCAAATGCCATAACAATACTATATACCATATGATGACCCACGATAAACCCACAATGAATAAAAAAATGTGGGAGCCCAAAACCCCTCACAATCAATTAGCAAGCAACTTCGCTACCATAAGGCAGGCAACGTTTGACAATGCAATCATTCAGAAATCCTTACTTTGAAATGCCCCCTCTCTTGGGGAGAAAAAATAAGCGAGTAATTCAACCGTGCAAAGCCTTTATTGTCACATCTAAACTCATCAATCACTGCAAGGACATATACTTCCACCACATCCCAGAACTCTCGAAAAAAGATATGAAAACATTCAGGGATATATATATAGCCATACACATTTAGTTTAAAAATCATCATACGAACCTCCATCGAGTGGTTTGGATCGATAATGCAGTTCAAATATCGTCAAACAAACATCCACAGAATATGTAGAGTTCGGGGAAGGACCATGCCAATTTAGGTCTATCTGCTTAGTCATGATTTTTAAATTATAGTTTTGAACTTTTGAGTAAATTACCTCAATCCCTGGACTACACACCCAATTTCAATGTCATGTCCAAATTTTTAAAAGTAACAATGTGATACATAATCTATAATTTAGTAACATTGTGGTCCTCTATTACAGAAAAGAGTTAACACCATTATCTTTTAGATGAAAGGACAAAAATACCCTCCACTCATATGCAATGGCAAAACCTGTCTACATTGCCTCCAACTCATCCTTCGAACGTGGCCTTCACCTCCCATCTTCTAGATGACGATAGTGTACCTCCTTCCGCATTGGGCGTGAACTCCGCTCCATATCACATGACCCATCCCAACACCCTTAACTGCCACACTACTAGGCATGGCTCCAATATAGGAATCTTGATTATCTATTTCGATGATGACCGAATCGTGACATCTACAACGGGATCGGATGTGTAGAAATCAGGACCCTTGTCCCAATCCATGCCTCCATAAAGTGTAGGAAATTGTTCGGGAGCAACGTATTTGAAAAGGATCTCTGCTGATTTGGAAGGCCCAATAAAGACGAACTTGTTACTCGTCCTTGGTGGCATGAAGGTACCCATCATCTTGTTGAAAGGCTAAGTACCACCATGGGTTATTAATTTCGACCTGCTCCAAACAAGCTCAGGATAGTTGTCCTAGAAAACATGCAAGGCGTGCTTATACAAGTGCTTGAACTCCTTTCTATACATGGCGGGGTATCTTGAGATCGAAAACATGGATCATGGTACAGATCCCATTAACAGAGACTCGAGGTGGGTATGCATCACCTTCTCTAGGAATTGCACCATCCGATTAAAAAACTTGGTCCTCTTCTCTTCGTATCCAAACACCTTGTGATAGATCTCCTCGTGTCAGAACTACCCAAAGATGTGGTAGCATAAAGGGTGTCCCTCCCAGTCGACATCATGCACGTATACGACCATGTTGAGCTCCTTGAGGTTGAGATCCTCCTCCAGCAACTCTTTTACCCTGAACTCCAACCTCCAAAGGATGGGGTTCTTAATCATGGTGAAGGCATCCTTCATCCTGAAGTCTCTCGTCTGTAGGAATTTTAGCAGGATTGTGTTTCTCCTCTCGCCACCGCGAAGCAACGACACACCCCAGAGGTGGACCTCCTCGAGCTTCATCGATTCTTCAAATGTGTTCTTAACTTCAAGGCAGTCCCTTAGCTTCTTGGATTGATGCAAGGGCTGACATCCGCGGGTAGTGGCGACGAGGGGGCAGAGGTCGTGGTGGAGGGCGACGGATAGGAGGTGCATGAACACTTCGAGGGCCTTCTGGAAATTGTTGCTCCCTTTTTTGAAGGAAGTGGGCAGCCCAATGGCAGCGTTGATGGCTTCTCTTTGGGGCAGCAGATCTCTCTCTCCCAAGGGTGTCTCGACCTTGATGGGTGTGAGCACAACCTTTGGCAAGTTCGCATAAGGCCTAGGTGGCAGGGAGGGACGAGTGGTGGAGGCGACGAGCGAGGTGATGGTGGGGGAGAAGAGGCGAAAGAGGTGGGGGAGAAGCGGTGGAGGTGATGGCGGGTAAGGCAAAGAAAGTGACATGGGGGTTGCCTCGAAGAGGAAATTTTTATTACAAAAATATGATTTTGCCATTGTATATGATTGGAGGGCATTTCTGTCCTTTCGGTCTAAAAGATAACGGTGTTAACTCATTTATATTGAAGACCACATTGTTACCAAATTAATAGATTATGTGTCACATTGTTACTTTTATAAGTTTGGGCATGACATTGAAATTAGGTAATACTTCAGGGACTTTAGTGTAACTTACTCTATAGTTTTTTTCTACAAGAGGATGCTTTCGTAACTGGAACATGTGTCCTTAAAGACACACAATACCAACTTTTACCATTGCAGCAAGGTTCCCCTTCTGCAACTTAGATTACTTAAAAATACACGTACTTGAATCCTAGAATACTATTGGATTAATCACCATAATCTACGAGTGACAGATTCTTTACTGACAAATTACTCAAGCCTTGCATGCTTCCTGTTGGGGAATCCCCTCCCCATTCCGCCAGCTTAACTTTAAAAGGTATAACAGTTTGGTGACATGATCTTATATGCTCGCATGGTGGCACCATCTTGCACCTACCTATTGATTCCATATATGGTAGATATAAGCTAGTTAGCACTAGAAGTACTATTTTTGATGATTTTATGTTGAATAATTTGCCATTATTAGCATGTTAATGTGTTCAAAATTTGGAAAAATATTAAAGGTTAATTAATCCAATGACTAATATCAGGAGCAGGGCTACTTTCTTGAGATGAACATAAGCCAGCCCTAGCTAATATAGAGAATGGTATGAATTTTGACATCAATTTTTCTTTCAGTCACAGTGAAATTTTAAAAAGGAAAGATTAATAGGGGGAAATAACGAGGCAAAAGAATGGCAAATAAATGTGTCTGTGCTAACTAATTATATGGTGCACATGAACCCGTCCATATGGAATACTGAGTATCTAGACCAAGCGAATCAAAAGTAAAGAAAAATGATATGCTGGATATCTATGTTCAGAACCATCTCTACAGGTGTTCCCTAATACTTAATTCTTTGTGATAAAGGAAGTTGGTCTACTTGTGTATCTTAGGCGATCTGTCTGCAGGCAGCAACAACAGAATAGAAGATTTCCAAGAGCTATCACAAATTAGATTGAAAAGACGAATAGGTAAATGACAGGGTATTTTCAGCTTCTGTTGAGTCAGTCAATTTTAGCAAGAAACTTTTAGCAACAAATTCTCCCAAGTGACTATTTTCAAACTAACCAACCTCTTCCAGTACAAGTGTAACTTTATATGTGAATGTAAAATTATAATATGTGAAATCGAAGAACATTAATAAAAGCCAGCGGACAGGATGGAACCACAGGAGAAAAGCTACAAAAAAATTGGATATTTCATTAACTTTCTCAATGAACACAGGAAATTTTTTTTAAGATCAAAAGAGGGGAAACACTCTATGGTGCCCACTCCAAATTTATTAATAAACGAGACTCAGCTTCAAGAAGATTTACAATAGCCAAGACTCGATGAGAGTTTTAGAATGGAAAATTATATTTTGATTTCAGCATAGAAACGAATAGAAGAGAAGAGAATGTCGTTTCTAGCTAGCCAAATTGCCCAAACAATTGCAAGAGGCCGAAGAAGAACCTCTCTAGGCCAATCTTTGACCTAAAACAAGGAGTACCAAAACAAGTCCAGCCTTTGAAGAGATTAACCGGATCAACCTCGATCTCCTGCCAGATAGGGAGAATCCTCTCATAGCTGAAGAAAAGATGATCTAATGTCTCAATATGTGCCTTACAGAGAGGACATCTGTCATAGATAACTTCGAACAATCTGGCGCAACGGTCTCTAGTCACGATACGCTTTCTATGGAAAAATCACATGAAGAAACCAATTCTGCTCGGCACCTTCAGCTTCCTAGATAAAGTTACAATCACAAATCAAAGAGTCAGACACTGACGGAGGCAATCTACTAATAGCATTATAGGCACGCTTCACAAAGAAAGGATTGGACTTCCACATCCAGCGGTCCCGCCCAGAGGTAGGCCTATCGATCTATCTGATGGAGTTCAAAAGCAGCAAAAACTCCTCAAGCCACTGATCAGAGAAGTACTTTAAGAACTGTGGCATCCAGCTGCCGTCTACCCAATACTCACCACTTTTGCATGGCAATTAGCCGCCAAAGCAAACAAACAAGGGAACTTGGAGGAGATTGTTCCATCACATGACCAGTTGTCAGACTAAAATGCAAACATACTACCATCATCCAGATATGGAAGAAAGAGATTCTAAAAATGGGGGAGCACCGATCTGATTCCTTTTGATTCAGAATGAGTTCTTAGCTACGTGTGTGTGGATACATACTACTAGCTCCGATCGAGGATAAGATGCAAGAAAACCGCTTAAGATGATTTGACCATTTGTAAAGGAAGTCAGTTGATGCACCAGTTAGGTGATGCGAGTTTTGGGATATTGAGCCGACTAAGAGAGGGCGAGGAAGGCCAAAGAAGTATTGGAATGAGACTATACGAAGGGATCCTGCTTTTTTGGATCTAAGCCCGAGAATGACCCAAGATAGATCTGAATGGAGGTAAAGAATCCATATAGCCGACCAGGGATGTAAAAAACGGCTTAAACGGTCGTTTAAATGGCCGTCTACATGCATGCGGACCTGGACCGCATCGACTATGCCCAGTCGGGCACATATGCGGCCAAGCCGCTTAATCAGCATTAAACGATCGTTTAAACCATGTTTCTTACATCAACATTTAAAGATTGTATTCCCCAGCCCCCAGGCTCGTTGACCGATTGCATCAAGACCTCCGTTCTGGTTGGATATGGTGCGACATGAGGGTGCATACAATGGGTCTTCAACTTGGGGAGCTTCACATCCTTTGGATTTGTGCAATGGAGATGAAACAGCTCTCTAAAATCTACATATCCAATATAGCTTGTTCGCTTCATTCCTTTTGTTGTTTATCTTCATAAATTGAAATCGAGATTCCAAACCTTGACTACGGATTCTACTTGGTTATGCTATCTATTTTGACAATTGATAGAAAAAATCCTTGAATATGACAATATTTGATATATATTGTGAATATATGATTATATTTTCTAATGTAGTTATGTTTCTTATTATATATATATATGTAAATATTTTTTATTAATTAAAAATACAAAACCGCATAACCCATTTAATTTCCATTTAAACTCTCGCATACCGTTTAAACAGTAATCAGTGACCCTGCCGACTGAATACTGCATACCTCTTTTTGCAACCTTGTAGCCGACCCTACTTAATGTGGGAAAAAGCCATTGTTGTTGAAATATTTTAGATTCAAGTATTATAAATATATAATAAATATGATAGATTTATGTTAAAAAATATATAATATAAACATAATATAAAGCATAGCCTATTTAATACGATGTGATTTCAGTCCAAATATTTCGAAAAAAACCATCCATTTAATTCCAAATGTGCCTAAGAATTTGAATATAACCAATTATTTTTGAAATTAAATAAAATTCCAGCAAGTTAGAGGTTTAGATCTAATCTGACTTCATGTCATTACAAGCCTTAGGCAACCTCAAAAATTGGAGCAAAATGAGCAGTAAGATTGAACCAAAAAGAAAATGTACGAAATGAAGCAAAATGAACAATAAGATTGGCTCCATTTATATAAAATGAACCAAAATGAAGCAAAATGAGCAGTAAGATTGAACCAACATTGATTGAACCAACATGCTTACAGTATGAGTTGCATCACATGTATGCCAAATAAAACCCTTATATTCATTACGAGATGGCTGCAACAATAGTTGGGGTGGTGACTGAAGGCTTGTGGGGCCTTGATAAACAATTGGTGGTGCTGGAGACAATGTTTGAAGGTGATGGATGCACCGGGTCGATGCTAGGAGGCATTGTATCAACGAGCGAAAGAGCTTGATGCAGCGAGGAGTGCATGAAGCATTGTGGCTGCTTGCGGAAAGACTGTGACCTGATCGAAAGCTGCTTGCGGAAAGACTGTGACCTGATCGAAAGCGCTCTAGGTGTGAGGGTGGTAATCGAGATGCGACGTACGTGGTGTTTCAGGGCCCATGCAATGGGTTTAGTGTTTTCGAGCATGCAGGTACTAGAGTCAAGATAGGGTCGGGGGCTCTTGGGGGTAGTGGGGTCTCATTAAATCGAAGAGGAGTTTTTGGGATGGGCATGTTATTAAATTTTTGTTACATATGTGGCCGCATATGCGGTGCGGCCGCATATACGGCTGCATATGCGGTGTACTCATCGGCATATGCATTGTTACCCGCGTAATGAGTATATACTATGCGGTGTGTTTAATGGCCCAACTGCACATATGCGGCCGTCAGAGCTGACTTTGTGAACACTGCCATAGGGACTTCTAAGTAGAGATCCCATTCTTCGAGTGATTATATGAGAGAGGTCAGTTCGAGGCTCTCATGTAAGAGAGATCCATTTCAAAGGTTTTATGAGAAAATCCATTGTTTAGATATTCATATGTTAGAGACACTTCCAGATGGCTCCAGAGGAGGCACCCTCTACAGTCTCCATATCTAATGCACTTTGGATCCCAATCTTAGCAGATTTTCAGATCACAAGCACGAGAAGATGCATTTTTAGAAACAATGAATTGTGTTGTCAAGGGGAACTAGAGTTCTCTTATATAGGGAGGATAACTCTTGTTAGGCAAATTACATAATAGAGATGAAAGGAAACAGAAATACATGACGTAGGAAAAGATAAACTATCTCTCAACATTCTCCCTCAGAATGGAGCATAGTGTCAATCATGTTCAGCTTAGACCAACACATCTGAATGACCATCTGGCTAGAGCCTTGGTGAAAGCATTTGTCTGTTTCCCTGAGATGACGTGGGAAGTAGAGATGGAGCCCTTCTGAATCATGTCACGAGTGTAGTAACAATCAATCGTAATGTGTTTGGTCCTCTCATGGAAGTCATGGTCATTGGCAAAGAAAAGAGCAAGCGGCAGACAAACTCCTCAAACCTCTAGTCAAAAACAATGGCAGGAGCAATAAGAGTCTCAACATGTTCGACAACACAGACAAATGCTGGAAATCCATTCTTAGACTAGCATGAGTCTTCATAATGACCAGAGCAATGGCAATAAGTGCACGGTTGACATGGACAAGCCCTACCTCTTCCACAGGCACCGCATCCTATGAATTGAGAATATCCTCCTCTTCTGCAAGATGTGATCATCGTTGAGGAGGTTTGAGAGGAGCCCGACAAAGATATAGCGCTCCCGCTAGGTCTGCGGTATGCTTCCTCCATGGGAGGTATGGTAGCATCCGCAAGTAGCTAGGACCGTATGACATCATACTCAGGATCAAGGGCCGCAAAAAAGACATCAACCATGGTGGCATTCATGTACGCCTTTGATGTTTCGGCGTTGCTGCAAGATGTATGAAGCTGTGAATCTTCTCAAACATGCCCTTGAGAGATGTGTAAAAGGAATGAAGAGGAAGGTCATTTTGCTTGACCGTGAAGATATCATGTTGAAGCTACAGTATCTTTGTTTTATTCCTCATCTGAGAGTATGTGGCTACGTGGATATACCACATTGCTTCGGTTGTGAGCTGATTTCGGGTATCATTGGCTATCTCCATAACCAAGGTGTCAGATAGCTAAACACGCATGTACGCATCATCTACCTCCCAAGAGGCATTAACCCCATTCCTGTCCGTGTGCTTCTTCCCGTTGCAATGCATCGGATCATGAATTTCATGACCCACAAATCATAGTTGGCTCCATCCATCTTGGCAATGGGCACTAGACCTTTAGAGGCGTCAGATGATGGGACTTCAACCTTGTTCTCTGACATGACATCGGAAAGAGACAAAGACTAGGGTTGTATACTGGGTCAAACATGTCTACGCGAACATATAGGGAATCGGTTGTATGTGCAAACTCATGCCACAACTGTTCCCATATTTTAAGGTCGCGTTGGGGCCGGAGATGTGATTTATCGGTCTGAAATCACCCTTCTCCTATCAAAATCAGATCACAAAATGTATTCGGATGACTTCTCAATCATGTAAGATGTGTACAGTGTAATGGCAAAAATAAGGACCCGCAATATCCCTAGCAGGTCCACGACAGTAACAGTGGTGGCAGGGGTCGTGCGCCATGAGGGAGGCTTCATGTGGTAAGGGGGGACCTTACATAGTGACACCGGGGCGCTCAGTGGAGTTGGGGGGTGGCGTTGGGTGGAAGTTGCATTGTCGCGAAATGACGGTGAGGAGGTGGTGGCGTTGGGTGGAAGTTGCACTGTCGCGGAACGACGACGAGGAGGTGGTGGCGCAATTGGTTGCACCTACACGTGCGGGGCGGCGGACAACAGGTAGGGTTAGGGCGTGAGGGTACAAGAACTCCGATGTAGGACCGTCACCCTTAAACCATGTAGAAAGGAAATAATTTAACAGTACCCGGTTTGTGTATGAGAGTGTTGTGTTGTCCAATGTAAGCATTCCCTGTTCCATCTTGAGGGGGAGTGCGAGAGAAGTGAGATTAGGCAACATGTGTAGAATAATATATAACCCATTATTGTTACGGGATGGGCTTGATTTGTTGGTAGGGCTATATAAAGAGCTCCATAGCTCATGTTCATTGTTGAAAATTTTTAGGTGTGAGCACTCCGCTGAGAGTTTTTTTTCTCGATGGAAAGGGCGACTGGCGCTTGACGGAAGAGAGAGCACCTCCGTTGAAAGGTGAGAAGCGAGGGTGAAGAATGGAGGAGGGCCACCAAAAGGGTTGATGTAAGGACAATGAGGGCCGTCGTACACGAAGTTGAGAGGAATGTATGCAGCTGGTCCTTGGTCTCGCACCGCAAGCGAGGTCGTCACTACTACCAGTATGGGTATTGTGGGCACTAAGCCTCATCGTGATCTATACCACTAAGGTGTTTCGGGTGTGGACATGAGGGTCATCGAAAGCACTCGTGTCCGCGCAGTGAACGACCCCCGCAGCTTTCATCTACCAGTGAAATCAGAGCTCGGATGGCGAGGCGACCTCTAACGAGTTCTTACGTATCATTGGTTATCGGGGAAAGGTCTATAGGGATCATAAGAGTGGGGTCCTCATTGGGTCTTCTGTTATGAGGCAATCAGAAGCAAGAAGGGTTCATGTGGTTGTTTCTAGAACGTTGGGGGCCTCCTTCCCGGGTGATGTGGTGGCCTTGGGTGATGGTTTTTGGTACGCGAGAGGTCTTACGAAGGAGGAGAAGGTGATTTTGCTGCAAGGTTTTCAAGGGATTGTGTGGCGCCCACTACGCTTCACAGATGGTGAAGCTTCCAAAACCGTATTGAGGGTTGCACGTCTCTTCGGGGTCCCCTTTCTATCCCGATCGGTAGAGGCCATGAGGCCAATGTTTAGACATCTTGGATGGGTATCGCGAGTCCTTGGAGATGGTTAAAGTCCGAGCTCAGACCCTTCGGCTACTCTGGAGGTGTTGGAGGGATCGGATTTCAGAGATTCGAAATTGATTTTTCTTCCTGTATGTGGGTAGATCGTTCGGATCTTGGTGCAGCTCCTCAAGGGTAGATCCTCCCTCTGCCGCCACAACCTCCGACGATGGCCTACGTCGCCACGTTCGAAAACTCCGATGGAGACGACACATTCAATTCTCGGATCTCCTGGAGATCTGTTGACACATTCAAAGGCAGCAACCTTGGAAGGCAAACGTATCAAGATGGGGATATCAAATCACGATTCGATTCCTAGGCTATTTTTGGAAAGTGGGAGCCATCTGCAGGCGACTTTCCATCTTCAACGTTGGATTATGTTCCGCCTCCCTTTCTAGGGCTCCTCCAGTCCCCCGGCTTGTTGAAGACAGAGGCACTTACACGTTCGGATTCGGACCCGACAAGAGTGCCCCGAGTTTTGGATTGAAGCTTGAGTTCGGGTTGGGTGGGAGTGGAAGACCCGAACCCGACTATTGCTATGGAGCTAGTTGGTGATGGATCTGCCTCCGACCTGAACCCTGTCGAGGTACCTCCGCAATGCGGTGATTTGGATCTCTGCACCTTTGAAACATGTGTTCTGGCGGATAGTCTACCATTTCTACCCCTCGCCAGGTCCTCCTGAGCCTTTGGATTTGGCGTTGGGAGTGGAAGAACCCCTCCTAGGCATTGCTCGGGACCACATGACAACTCCTTTAAAGTCGCGTTTACGCAATTGTGGTTGGGTTGTGGAACACCAATCTCCTATCCCCCCACCTCTACAGATGCAATGCTAAGAGGTGTTTGCTTCAGAGGTTCCTTAGAGATGAACCTGGAGGAGACTGTTGCTCGAGAAGCATCAGCATATGCCCCTTCGCATTTTCTGTGGTTAGGTGTCTAAAGCACAAACTTCCTCCTCAGAATGCTCTATTGTGGGAGTGAATGTTGGTAGAGGAAAGCAGTATAGGGCTCGGTGACGCTCGAAGGCGGTGGTCAGGGAACCTGTGGTGCATTCCGAGCAGAAGTTGAGGGTTGCAGCAATGGTTGGAGTCGTCGGAATTTGTGGATCAACATATGTTCTCCAATAAAGGTTCTAACGTGGAATGTTAGGGGTCTAGGTGACCCAGATAAGCAAAGGATCGTTGGTTCTCTGCTTACTGAATGGGGGTGTGATGTGGTTCTACACTTCTACTGCATGAAACTAAACTCTCCTCTGTAACTCTTATCAAGTGGAAGTCTTTGGGCAATGGCTTGCGGAGTGAGTTTAGGTCTTTGGATGCTATTGGTACCACAAGAGGACTTATTGTAGCCTGGAAGGACTCGCTATTCAGATTCATCTCCGAGTTAAAGGGAACACATGTTATCAAGGCCCTTCTTGAACACACTCTCTCAGGAGACTGGTCTGCCTTCTCATATGTTTATGGTCCTTGTGCACATCCTCTTCGCTCAGTGTTATGGTTGGATCTTAGGACTGCCAAGAATACCTTCCTATGTGTGCCTTGGCTTGTGGGGGGTGACTTCAACATTACGCTGCTCTCATCTGACAGGTCTCGCTCGAGAGGTGGACATGATCCGGGCTCGATCGACTTTGCGGAACTTATTGATGCTTTAAGTTGGATGTGATTGATGCTTCAGAAACTAAGTACTCTTGGAGAAATTCAGGTTCTCACTCTCGTATCGACCCTTTTCTGTTGTCCTCGGAGCTGTTGGATGCCTTCCCTCTGTCAACTTCCATCTCCACAGACATACATCTCTATTCTAGGACTCGGGCAATATCTCCCCTCCAAGGGTTGTCTTCATGTTTGAGACAGGTTGGCTCCAAGAGAAGGGGTTTCGGGATTTGGTCTACAACCATCGGTCTTCCACGATGGTCTCTGGTTTCGCGGATTCAAAGATGTCTCAAAAATTGATATGGCTTCACAATCGGCTGTGTGCTTTCAAGAAGGAGGTAAGGGTGATGCGTAGAGCCCGTCGTACAGAGGCAGAGGTGGTGCTTGCCATATTTGAGAGCCTTGAAGATGTCAGAGATCTTACTCATGAAGAGCTCGTGGAGAGATCGTCAACGCAAAAAATAATCATGGAAGAAGACAAGAAATATTGCATAATGGAAGCAAAAATCCCCGACATTCTTGGTTAAAAGAGGGTGATTTGAATACATCTTACTTTCATAGAATTGCTAGTGGGAGGCATCAACACAACCAATTACATTCGGTTGTGGTGGATGGGAATCGGGTGGAGGGTGATCATGAGATGGGCAGGCCATTGCGGATCACTTCCACGATTTTCTCAAGAAGAAAAGCAGGTAGAACTTGGAGATGGTCAGGTCTTGGGGCCTCCACGTTGTCTGAACAACATGTTAATCATCCAATTCAGATTGTGACTGCGGAGGAGGTGAAGGTGGCAGTTTGGAACATTAACGCTGATGGCGCCCCAGGTTCGGATGGGTTCCCTGTGTTCTTCTTAGTTCCCTGTGTTCTTCTTTCGGGAGTTCTGGGAGCTCGTCGGGAGAGAGGTCGTCAACGTGGTGGATGACTTCACCCATACTAACACAGGCTTTGATGGACTCAAGAAGGCACTCATTTTCCTTCTTCCTAAGAAGGATGTCTCCGAGTATATTAAGGATTTCCGACCTATCACACTCTCTAATGCTATCTACCTAATTATGGCATAGGTCTTGGCTATTAGACTGAATCGCGTGATGGAGCACATCATCTCACCTCTTCAGAGTGCTTTCATTTCAGATAGACAAATTGCTGACAGCCTGGTTACGACAGCTAAGATCATCGCAGATTGGAAAAGACGAAGGTCGAAGGGGGCACTTTCGAAGGTTGGCTTCTCCAAGGCATATGACGTTGTGGACTAATGCTTCTTATGGATGGCGATGTCGAGGCGTGGTTTCTCAGAGACGTGGATCTCTTGGATAAAGTGTTGTGTAACAATGACCGCTTGCGCGGTGCTTGTCAACGGAAGACCTGAGGGTGGGTTTTTCCAGCCGCAACGTGGGGTTAGATGGGATGCCCTCTCGCTTCGATTGTCTTTGTGATTGCAACAGATGTACTTGCATGCATGGTGGCCCAGATGGTGCAGAGTGAGAACTCGAAGGGATACACTTCTGATGTGATATCTATTCCCCTATTGCAGTACATTGGTGGCACTATTTTCTTCATTGATGAGGGTGATAAGGAAGCTAAAGACATGGCTCTAACTTTGGAGATTTTTGGGGAGCTTTCTGTGTTAATTCTCAATCATGGCAAAGGTATTGATGTTCCATTTGGCCACTCTGATTCTGAAGCTTGTGATTGTTGCGTCGCACTTGGCATTGAGAGTGACTCACTCTCGTTTCGATATTCGAGACTCCCTCTATCGGTTGGTAGTCTCGGGATGGTTGATTGGCTCCCAGTCTTTGAGGAATTGGAGAAGAAACTTTCATGTTGGAAGGTATATATCCTTTTAAGAGGGGGTCGTTTGGTACTCGTGAAAGTTGTTCTACCTGTTATTCCCATCTATTTCATCACCATCATGTTTGTTACCAGTTGGTATTAAGCGTCGACTGGAGATGGTCATGAAGCATTTTCTTTGGGGGGAAAGGATAAGACAAACATGGATTACATCTGGATGACTGGACCACAATTACATTGCCTTTTGAGGATGGTGGCATTGGGATTCTACGCTTAGATTTGATGAACGAAGCTCTTCTCTTAAAGTGCTCCAACATGATTTGGGGCAGAGGTGACGATCTGTGCCGCATACTTATTCGCTAGATTTATGGTATTGGTGTGCAGCACACATTTCTTCCTCAACATATTTCTAGGGAAACTGCCTTCTGGAAAGGAATCAGATCAGTGCTCCCCCATTTTCAGGATTTCTTTCTTCCATCTGTGGGTGATGGTAGTATGTTTGCATTTTGGTCTGACAATTGATCATGTAATGGAACAGTCCCCTCCAGGTTCCCTCGTTTGTTAGCTTTGGCGGCTAATCGCGATGCAAAAGTGGTGGCGTATTGGGTAGACGCCAACTGGATGCCACGGTTCTTAGTGAACTTCTCTTATCAGCGGCTTGAGGAGTTTCTGTTGCTTTTGGAGTCCATCAGATAGATCGATAGGCCTACCACTGGGTGGGACCATTGGGTGTGGAAGTCCAATCCTTTCTCTATCAAGTGTGCCTATAATGCTATCAGTAGCCCGCCTCCGTCAAGGTCCGACTCTTTGATTCGTGATTAGAACTTTATCTAGGAAGCTGAAGGTGCCGAGTAGAATCGGTTTCTTCATGTGGCTTTTCTGTAGAAAGCATATCGTGACTAGAGATTGTTGCGCTAGATTGTTCGAAGTTATCTATGACAGATGTCCTATCTGTGAAACACTAATTGAGACTTTGGATCATCTTTTCTTCAGTTGTGACAAGACTTCCTATCTGACAGGAGATCGAGGTTTATCGGTTATTTCTTCAGAGCCTGGACTTGTTTTGGAACTCCTTGTTTGAGGCCAAAGATCGGCCTAGAGAGGTCTTCTTCGGCCTCTTGCAGTTGTTTGGGCAATTTGGCTAGCTAGAAATGACACTCTCTTCTCTTCTATTCATTTCTATGCTGAAAATGTAATTTTCCATTTTAAGACTCTCCTTGAGTTTTGGTTGTAAGTCTTCATATGCCATGCATCCCCCTTGAAGGTCCAGATCCTCTGTTGCCATTTAATCGTACCTGTTTAACGAATGCGTAAGACATTTGCAACTGGATATGGTAACTTGACTTTTGAACGTTATAATGCATATTTATTTGTAATTTTATGAAATAAGCTCAATTTCGTAGAGTTATTTGATTAAAATTTGCCATTCTGGAGAATTTAATTCCTAGAAGACTGTGCCTTTGCATAGAAATAAAAAATAGAATTGTGTATCTTTTAGGTTGCTTTATCATTGGAAAAAATCCCATGCAAAAATATTATGTTCTACAGTTCTAATGACTAACCTTTAGTTTCAAAGTAAAATTCATAAAAACCCGCGATGTAGTCTTTGGTCTGCAACTTTTCCCCATCATTCTTTATAGTG
The DNA here is from genome assembly GCA_037367405.1 of Ottelia alismoides. Taxonomy (NCBI): domain Eukaryota; kingdom Viridiplantae; phylum Streptophyta; class Magnoliopsida; order Alismatales; family Hydrocharitaceae; genus Ottelia; species Ottelia alismoides. The sequence continues at coordinate 2,616 of JAZKJV010009754.1, read as the reverse complement.
TCATCCACACAACACAAGTTTCGCTTGCATCTTTATTCGTGTTTGCTATTTTGTATAATTTAAATCCACAAAAATGTATTTCTATTGATTATTTGTTTGAAAAATAGAAAAATATTTCTGAAAATTTTCCAAAAATTCATTGTGTGTTTATTTTGCATGTTTTATCATCGCTTAAGAATATTTCAAAGATATTGCATTTTGCATTAAAAATCCAAAAAACACATTGAGAATTCCTACAAAAATTAGAAATATTATTAAAAATAAAAAATGTGTTTTCTGTAGATATTTAGATTTCTTTACATGTGACGAGTACTCATTCCGAAAATCCATCTCTTGGTATTTTCTAGGTGTTTTACAAACCTATCCTTTACATAGAACATGTTATTTTCAAATAAACTGTTTTAATTTTTCATTTAGTTTATTTTGAAATTATCCCATTACTTTAATATTTATACATGCATTCACTATATTACGTTGATTTTATACACCATAACTTTGTATTTTGAAGTCAACCCTTTTCTTTCTTTTTGAAAAAAAAAACACAAAAATAGTTGGATTCATTGCCTCACTTAGTTGGCATGTACAAGCTATCTTATGCACTAAAGTTGTGCTCTCATGATCAATCTTAGGACTTGCCCAAGTAAAATAAACGTCATCGCATTCATATTGTGGTTTTTTGAGTAATTGAATTCTAAACATACTATAACTTACCACTTTTACCATATTCAGGCTTCATGTCATCAAAATAGGGCCATTGCCAGGGAGGCGGACTAGGACTCACGGGTAAACAACTTAGTGATTAAGGTTTCTACTACTTAGTCTGATCTTGCTTGATTATATGTTTTCTTTCTTCGTATTTGCTTTGTTGTTTTTTGATATTCATAAGTCATTACATGTGTCATTTGCATTGTAACTTTTGTTGCTTTTTTACTCTTCTCTCATGGCTCGAGCAGTGCAGCGAGTTTTTAGGAATCGAGTAGCTCGGAGACAAGTGTTCAATTGCAAAAATGTTGTAGAGGAACGAGATTTAAAGATTATAATAGAAATAATGAAACATAGTTTTTCATGTAAGCCATGTGAGGTCGAGACAAACCGTTCCTACAATAAATGTTATTGTAATCTTTGATATATCAATAAAGGATATTGATTTATTTCACTCCATGTCCGAGATTAAATGAATGGATTCACTTATAAGGTCCCTCAGTACGATTAGGGTTATATACCATGATCATCTTAATAATCATACAGCTGTTGATTCCAAGCTTGCAAAAGTCAGTCGACTAGTCGAGTCTGGGGGGGAGGCTCGACTAGGCCTATTCGGCCATCCGACTAGTCGGTCGACTTTTACAAGAAGCTTTCATATTTTTAAATTCTTTTGCTTTTTTTAAAATAAAACTTATTCTGATATGCTTAGTGTTATATTTAAAGTCTATTACTTCTTTTGCTTCAATATGAAAGTATAGAAAATGTACAATTGTACAAATCGATGTTAATATATAAACCGTCTATGGTACAATTGTACAATTGTCCTTGAAATACCGCAATATGAATGTGATGACGTTTATTTTACTTGCTCTACCGTCTTGCGTGAGATCCATGGCTTGCGTGGGATGATGCCTGGACCGGCTGGCTGTGTCATATCGCGGACGCCTTTCTGGCGTGGGGTGCTGGCGATGGACCAACGATATTCTAATCTTTTTCTCCCAAGGCTTGGTGACGGGAGGTCTTTCTGTTTCTGGACGGACAGGTGGGTTGGTGGGGTTCCTCTTGGGGAATTGTTCCCGCGGCTATTTGCTTTGGCGGCTGATGAGCACGCTTCTGTGGCCTCTTGTTGGTCCGGGGATGGATGGCTTCCAATCCTTCATGGCAATCTCTCCGACCAAAGGTTCGAGGAGTTTCTTGGTCTTTTGGACTCTATTGATGGTGCGCCCAAGCCCACGCGGGGGAGAGATCACTGGGCATGGCGGGGGGGACCTTTCACGACGAGGAAGGCTTTCACGGCGATCTCCCACCACTCCCAGCCGCGGACGGATCCCTTGCTTCGTGACTGCAACTTTTTGTGGGCCTTGAAGCTCCCGGAGAGGGTTAGTATATTCTTATGGCTCTTTCGTAGGGGGAGGATTTTAACGAGGGATCGGTGTGCTAGATTGCTCGAATCGGTCTCGGAGGACTGTGCTCTTTGCGGCAACGACGTGGAATCCTTAAACCATCTTTTTTTACATACCCTGTGATTATGGGTGTTTGGGAGGCGGCGGCGTTGGTTTGGATTGCTACTGATGACTCGTCTTCTTTCTGGGAATCTCTTCTGTCCAACAAGGATAGGGATCGCATGGATCTCGTGTGCCCCTTGGCGTGCATTTGGGCGATCTGGTTGGGGCGGAACGCCACAATTTTTAGGGGTCAGCGTTTTTACAAAGAAAATGTATTGTCTCTCTCGGCCCGTCTAGTTGTCGACTGGTCGATTGTGTAGCTCACGCTCGGATGTTGAGATGGGTCCTATATGGACCGGTCTCTCTTTTCTTGCTTCTTTCCATGTATATATCTTTTTGGCTTTCTAGCTTTATAAAAAAGGGGCGAGCACCACGGCGTGTCTCCTCCGAAGTTTTAGACTTCAAA